>QEPC01000724.1:447005-465124 GCA_003113815.1 Sphenodon punctatus
TTGCCAAGGGACAGGGTGTAAATAGAGAAGAGGAGAGGGCCAAGGACAGATCCTTGGGGGACCCCAACCGAGAGGGGGAGGGAGGAGTTTGACTCGGGGAGCAAGACTTTAAAGGAGCGGTCAGAGAGGTAGGAGGAGAACCAATTAAGGACAGAGCCACGGAAGCCCAGAGGGTGAAGCGAGTCCAATAGGAGTGAGTGGTCGACAGTATCAAAGGCAGCAGAGAGGTCAAGGAGGACAAGAATGGAGTAGTGGTGCTTAGATTTGGCGACAAGTAGATCATTGGTGATCTTGGCCAGGGCAGTTTCAGTAGAGTGGAGTGGGCGGAATCCGGATTGGAGAGGGTCCAGGAAGGAGTTGGCAGAGAGGAGGTCCAGGCAGTGGGAGTAGACACGTTCCAGGAGCTTTGAGGCAAGGCCCCAGCACAGCCAATAAGCCCTGAACGTCTGTTCAGCAGTATCCAGATGTTCACCACAGTCAATCACCGATAGGGGCCAAGGCCAACCACGGTTCTGGAGCTCGGAATGGGAGCAGGTCCAGTACCGTGGTCAGTGCAATCCTCACCAGGAAACGGCCAAAAGTAATGTCTGAATGGAAACCACCAGGCGTGATAACGGACAACGATCCCACGCTGTGGCGAATGCACACAGTGTCGCTGCCAGGCAACGAACAAGCAAGGAGAGATATTTAAAAGGCACACTGCACCAGGGGAATGAGGTGGCAGGCAAGACAGGAAGAGAGAGTGGAGAGACAAGACAGGGATGGAG
The DNA here is from genome assembly GCA_003113815.1 of Sphenodon punctatus. Lineage (NCBI taxonomy): Eukaryota > Metazoa > Chordata > Lepidosauria > Sphenodontia > Sphenodontidae > Sphenodon > Sphenodon punctatus. Next base: position 447,773 of record QEPC01000724.1, read on the forward strand.
CAGCAGAAGAAGGAGCAGCAGCAGCAGCAGGACTCTGAGCAACCCGCCGCACAGGGAGATACCGAACAGGGGACGGAGGCCCCCCAGCAGACAGGTAGGGAGACCACCACAGGACAGCTGGGGGAGCAAGGGTAGCGGACAGCCACAGAAGGAGAGCAGGTGACGGGGGCAGGAATGGCACAACCACAGCACTCAACCCCCCATGTCCACCCAACAGACCAGGAAATGGGCCCGAGCCCTGGAACCCCCACAGGACACCAGCAGGGAAGAGACGGTGGCAGCACTGGAGCTGGAAGGACCAGCACGGAGACAGAGGTACCAGAGAGGGGGACAGTGGGGAGTCCAGGAGACCCAGGACTTCATCAGGTCTGGGAGTCCATGGAAAACCAGGTTGAGCTCGCAGTCAACAAGTGCAATGAGTACATGTTTGACCAGATAACGAGGGAAATGGGGGAGGCCGGATATCAGAGGTCGCCAGTACAGTGCTGGTCCAAGGCTAAGGAACTCAAGAGGGGCTACAAGCACATTAAGGACAATAACCAAAGGTCCAGTCATGCAGCGCGGACTGCGCCCTATTATGATGCCCTAGACCGGATCCTTCACATGAAGGGATCCATCATGGCCCCCCGGCTGGTAGGGAGCACCGTGGCACAGGACCGGACATGGGAGGACATCCCACTTTCCATGGCAGCACCGGGTGCACCCACTGACATCACCGGACCTACACCCCAAGATGAACGGCCCAGGACCTTGGGGAGCAGCAGGCCCCCATCATGGACAGACATGGGGAGCCCACTACCGCACTCGGGGTTGGGCTCCGACGATAACATGCTGGTCACCCTGAGCCAGTGGACATGAGGGGAGCATTCTGAGCAGAGCCCCATCGAGCAGCCGGCCACGGAGGACTTGGAGACGGACATAGGAGGTAGGCACAGAGTGTGGAAGGCACAAGGGCCTGCAGAGACCCAATGAGGGAGCAGGGGGTTTCAACAGGCAGGGAATGATACTAACCAACCCCCCTCTTCCTTACCGCAGCTGCAACCGAGGGAGAGGTGGCGGCAACTGAGGTGGAATAGGCACCGGGAGTGGTGGGACACGTGGCAGAAGATGAGCAGAAGGGACAGAGGCAGGGAGGGACATGAGGGTAGGGACAGGGGAACCCCACTGGCACACCCCCACGGCTGTTCCCACACAGGACTGCTACCAGTGCCGCAGGAGGCGGAGCTGCACCAGCAAGAGCAGCGGGTGGGGCAAGGTAGCAGGTGGGACTCGACCACGCAAGGGGAAGGGGGACGGACGGGCAGGCATCCCAGGCCCCAGCACAGCACTGTTCCAGGGTGGGGGGGCACACGTGCAGGTACGGGTGCCCAACCGAGCTAACCAAACCCACATCCCACAGATCCACTGCCCTGGCCCGGCCAGGTGAGGGACATGTGCTGCCGGCCCACAGGATGCGGAACCACAGGGCATGCGTGCGCCACCAGTGGGAGGACCTGGCAGAAGAGATCCTGTGAACCAGCATGGAGGAGGAGGAGGTGATGATCGCCTCCATTGACAGGATGGAGGCGGCCACCGGCAGGGTCATACAACAGGTGGAGGCACAGGACAGGCACCTTCTAGTCGAGATTCGGACAGAGAGGCAGCTACAGAGCCAGGACCACACATGGCAGATGAATATGATAGAGCGGTTGACGGCAACCATCGACTGCCAGGCCACTGAGCACTCCTGGAAGCCAGACTGGTCCCTCAAGATCGGCACCTCACTGCTGCTACATGTGGGCATGATGCCTACATCATGGCAGCACCATCCCCGGGAGACATACTGGCTGCAGCCCCACACCCACCCCATCGCCAGTGCCCATCCCGCAGCAGCAGCAGCAGCCGCCCCAACCACAGAGCCCACACATCCGCCTTCCCATCCTGCCAGGGCTGAGATGGCAACAGCCACTGCGGCAGGTGCGGCAGCAGCAGGCAGTCCCGGGCCCAGTCCAGTCCCCAGCAGCAGCCACAGAGGAGAACCAGGAGCCGTCGCAGGGCCAGAAAGCGCTGGAGGGGGACACCAGTGCGGGCAAGGGCAGCTCGCAGGCCTCGGAGCAGCCCGCATGGCGGCAGAGAGGTCACCCCAGGAAGTTGGAGGGATCGGGGGACAGGGGTAAGAGGAGGGAGAAATAGGGCACAGGGGTCACTGTAAAGACAATAAATACACCTTTATTCACTGAAACCATCATGTCCGTCATTCATTACTACACACGCCGGGGACCCTGTGTTCAGCGAGTGAGACTAGGGCACTCCCGGGCATGGGCATGCCAGGGGTCCCGCCCCATGGAACCTGGGAGCCTTAGGCCTGGGCCAACCATATTATGTGCTTCATAAGTGCTACTCAGATCTGCTTAGCATAATGGTACTCCCTGGGGTTCACCACGTTCACGTATAGCAGAAAGGGGCCAGCTGGCCGCTGTGGCCTGAGATACCCAAGGGCCGGCTCCATCAGTCTCACAGATGTGCGGGGTATAATTTTTTAAAATAAATAAATAAAAATAAACATGCAACAGGCGCTGATTACTATGGCGGAGGTCTCCACCGAATAGTCCAGACGCCCGGCCAGGCACCTCCATCTCTGCTTGAGGGCACCGAAGGCCCTCTCAACCACAGTCCTCGCGGTGCACAGCCGGGTGTTGTACAGGGCCTCCATCTGGTTCTGAGCCACCAGATGGCCCTTCATGAGCCAGCGGAGCAGCGGATAGGCCGGGTCCCCGATGATGCAGGGGGGCATCAACACCCCCTCAATCCAGGTCATCCGCATGTTGGCATAGTCCCCCTCTGTACATCCGTGCAAAGAGGGGGGTGATGGTGGGGATCCGGGCATCATGGCTGTGGCGATGTCCGTGAACCAACCCTGGTGAATAACAACGGTCTGGAGCTGCAACAAGTGGTAACCATGCCTGTTGATGTACTCAGCCACATCATCGTGGGGTGGGGTGGGGCAGAGTATCTCCACATGGGTGCCATCGATCGTGTCCAGGCAGTTGGGGAACCCGGTAGCCTCGAAGCCGGCCATCATGGCCTCCTGATCCCACGAGCTGAGTCGAGGAGGACTGCCTCCACAGTCTCACAGAAATCGTGGATGATGCCGGTGACAGTTGTGAGGCCCACTCCGAAGTATTGAGCCACGGAATGGCAGGAATCCCGGGTGGCCAGGGCCCATACAGCTATGCCACTCGCTGCACGACCAGGATAGGGGAGCGCATGGGGGGGATGCAGCCACTCCAGCCAGGGCTACAGGAGCTCTGTCAGTCGCAGGAGGGTTCACCGGTCCATCTGGAAGTGTACCCTCCAAGCAGCATTGTCCCATCATGTCAGGGCCCCCTCGCACCATTGCTGGGCCCTGGTCACGGTCCAGAGGTGCCTGTCTATGGGCATAGCAAGCATGACAGCACTGAAGAGGGCCACCCTTCTCCAGTAGTGGCGTGGAGCTGCTTGCCTGAGGGCAGCTGGATGGGTGTGTGCTCTCAGCAGGGCCCTGTGGTACATCCTGGAGAGCCTGTGCACCGTGCACATGGCCTGGATGCGGCGGCGCCTGTGGTGGGTGAGCAGGCTGGTTGCAGTGAACTGGGCCAGGCATTCACACACCCCAGCGTACATGTCGAGCAGCTCCATGGTGACCTTGTGACCATGGTGAGCTCGGTGTGCTGGCAGTATCACTCAGCTATGATCTACTGTAGGAGCCAACAGGCACCCCACTGGTTCGCATCCATGGCAGGTACCTGCGAGGACCCGAACTGGTAGGTGCCCCAGGAGTGCTGGGCAGTGTCAAGCACACTGCTCGGAGGCACGCACCTGCTCCTGTGCTGTGGGTTGTGACTCGCTATAAGGGGCCTGTGGCTGGCTCACGCCCACGTGCCACCGGCTGTCCGTTGGGGCTTGTACCCAGGTGCTGCACCAATTGGTTGTGGGCTATGTGATACCGGGTGGTCCTGGTGGCACGGAGCCGCTCACCCATACCAGGGAGCTCTATCTGTAGGTCTTGTGCCCCCTGGTGCCAGTCACCACCACCTATTGGGGTGTTGGGTGCTCAGGTGCATGGGAGGGGGGAAGGCTGTGCCCCCGGCATGTAGGTGGCTTAACGGGGCCTTAGAGGGTGAATTAATGTTGTGTGCATATCACTGCTGTCTCTGTGTGTAGGCCATCCCCGGGCTTCAGTTCATGCAGCTGTGCTGTGTCCACTCCCCACGCATCGCTTCCCAGCCATCCCATTGTGCTGCCCATACCCTTATCGTGTGACCTTGGAGCTCCCCTGGTTGCCTCCCCTGCCTACCATGGTTTGAGGGGCCCCACTGTCCTTGATTATCAGACCCTCTGCCAGGTGCACCATGGCCGATGCTGCTGCATCCAAGCTCCCACTCATCGGTTCCGCAGTCGGTCCGCGTTGCTGGACCTACAGAGAGACCATGGCTCTAGCTGACCTGTGGCATTCCCCTGGTGTTCAATTGTTCCTGGGCTCCTGTGCTACCCTCCTGGATGCCTATTGGTGTCTGAGCTTGGGCCTCCACTTTTTTGGATATGCGGCTACCGCTTGCGAGTGCCAGCTCCATGCTGAGGAACTGAGCCTCCATCCCTTTCCAGATGGGTGCATTCCAGAGTTCAGGGGGTCACTGGTGTCCTGGTCTGCTGCTGAGACGGTGTCCGCTCTCTCTGTCTGTGCCTTGTCTGGCTTCCAGACCTGTATGGCAGAGAGCTGCCCTGCCCTGGCTGTGTCCTACTTCTGCTGCATCCTAGGAGCCCATGGTTACCAGCGTTCCCGTGGGGCATCGTATGACCGCCTGTTGGAGTTCAGACAACTGTCATGGCCCCCTGCTGCTGACTAAGCCTTGCCCGATCCCACCAGACCGGAGCTGCTAGCACTGTCTGAGGTGTGGTCCCATGCCAATGTTCAGGTTGGGCTCACCGGTCCTCCTGATCCTTTTGAGGCCTACTATCTTGTTGCCCAACACATGGCACAAATGGGCTTTCACTGGGGCATGTTGCAGTGGCCCTACTACGTTCATCTGTTGGGCCACCCCATCCCACCCCACTTCGTGACCCCATGCAACTGGCTGTAGGTCCCCCCTGGGTCATACGTGTCCCGACTATCGGCTCCGCCGGGTGCTTTCTGCACCTCCCTGACCCTTCTGTTCTGTGACCTGCTACATTGTTCCCATTGTGGACCCGCTGCTGTCCTGACTCCATCTGCTCCCCCCATTCCGCTCGGCTGTGCCGGTTTGTCTGCACCCCAGGGCCATCTGTGTGGCACCGCTGTACCATGTGTACCCTTGGAGTTCGTTTCCATGACCCACCCCCCAGGCAGCTGTTAGCTGCTATCCAACACCTGTACTGGGGATCCCCCGTGGACCTTTATTAATTATTATTATTATTATTATAAGCATTTATATAGCACCAGCAATATACCTGGTCCTGTATAAATGCTTATAATAATATAATGCTTATATAGTAAATGCTTATAATAATGGTATTTAGGGCTACTGGGAGCTGGGGCAGGTGCGGAGCTTCAGGTCATTCCTCCTTGGCTTGTGTTTGGCTCTTGCCCCTTGTTCTCCTCTCCTTTTACTGTTGTCCTCTGCTTGGGCTTCTGTCTGTATTGGTGTTGTGTCCCCTTGTGTGTGTTGTGTGTTATGCCCTTCCCACTCCCCTTGTGTGGATACCTGTCCTTTGGATATGCCCTCCTTGTATGTTGGGGGGGGTTTCTTACCTAAGCTCCTTTCCTCCTGTTGATTGTCTGCACATGGTGGATGCTGGTGGGTTCCTGTTCGCCCTCTATCTGGTTTTGTGTTGAGTGACTCCCTTCCTCCCTTGAGACCCCCATAGTCCGTCCGTCTGTCTGTCTGTCTATCTGTGTTTGCTGGCCTGAGGGACCTTGCCCACTGGCCACCTTTTGTTTCCCTGGGAAATCCCCCGTTGCCTCTGCCTCTGGCTTCCCCGCGCCGCCTCGGCCTCTGGCTTCCCCCATTGCCGCTGCCTCTGGCTTCCCCTTGCTGCCTTGGCCTCTGGCTTCCCTCGTTGCCTCCCGCTTACCCTGTGTTGATCCCTGTCTTCCAGTTCCCGGCCCTGTGTGTTTCTTCCCTGTCCCTCCACCTCGATGATGAGTCGTATGCCTTCCTAGACCAGCTTGGCTGGTACTTATGCGGAGTGCTTTATCTTCTGGATATCAGAGAGAGGCTGAGAGGTTCCCATGCTAATCCCGTGTTTCCCCTTTTGCCTTCCCTCCGTCCTTTCCCTAGACTCCGACCCCGGAGCCTGACACACTGTTGCTCCAACCACTGCCCATTTTGCTTCAGCACCTGCAGGTCCTCCAAATACCAAGGAGGCCTGTGGTGCCGTCACCTTGGAAGCAGACATCTAGGAGCCATCTAATCAATGGCCTCAGTTAGCAAGGTGTTCCAGAAAGCTACGAGGTCATCAATGAGATGGCCATCAAAATCAGAGGGTATCTCCCCCAGAGCCCTCCGGAACTGCTCTGGTTCCATCAGTCTCTGGGGGCGAGCCACACGAATTGGTCCCACATCCATCTGGGGGCAGACATGTGCCAGAAGAGAGGTCTGCAGGAGGTAATGGTCCATCCATGACAAGGGCACTGCTGATATCTCTCCCAATAATGGAGCTCCTGTCCTAAGGCCGGTGCAAAATATAAGATCCAGAGTATGGCCCCCCCCCCCGGATGTGTTGGGCCACTAGCCACCTGGGACAGGCCCATGGTGGCCGTGCACTCATGCACCGTGCCCCCAAGGGTGGCATCAATATGAATGTTGAAGTCCCCCAAGACTAATATCTTCAGGGACCACAACACCACCCGATACCACCTCCATCAGAGCATGCAGAGATGCTGTTGTACAGGTAGGTGCACGGTATACAAACAGCACCCCTAAACTGTCCCCTGCCAAATCAAACACAAGGTGAAGGACCTCCACGCCAACCATGGTTTGCACCGGATACCTCCTCACAGACCATCCCTCTTTTAAAAATCATGGCTACACTGCCCCCCCCCCCCATTCCTCTGACCGTGGCTGATGCTGCATGGAATACCCGGCTTGGACACAAACCACACATGCTGGCGAGCACACGCACAGCCAAAAGGGAGCAAGGGAGAGACACACAGGGGCACACAAGGGGGGATGGGGAACACCACACCCGGCAGCCCAACGGACAGCGGCAAGGACACTGGGGGGGGGCTGAGGCCAACAACGGGCAACAAAACAGGAGTGGGCCAGGACTGGAACAGAGTGGGACATGGTAGCAGACACCCAACACCCCAGGGACAGCACAGGCAGTACAAGGCACCCAACAGCAACACAGACCACTGAACTGACAGGGGTCCAAACGGTGACATAGCAGGGTCACAGGGGACGAGCCACCAATCCAAGGAAGACAGTGGGGACAGCAGAGGCAGGTCCCAACAGCAAGACAACCGGTCCTGGATGGTAATGCACATCCAGCAAGGGAAGCAAGCCCCAAGTTGATGCCGGGTGGCACGAGCAAGGGAACCCCAGTCACAAACAGTCACAGAGCCATCACGGGGGTGGGGGCTGATGACGGACACTGGTTGGGAGCTGGCTGAGCAAGGGGTGCACCATTGCCCCTTCCCTCCCTCCGTCATCGCCCCTGCACATCATTAGGGATGGGCGAACAGATCACAGTTCAGGTTCGGGCGTTCGGGTCATTCACCGAGTTCGAGTTCGGGTTCGGCCGTTTGGTTTGTCCGTTCGGAAAAAGTATCGCAAGAGCCCGTGATCACGCTGGAAATTCAAGTGCATGCGGAGCTGCGTGTCTAGAGTGTGTGTGTTTGGCTGGGAGGCTGTTGGTTTTGTGCGGTTTGGCTGTTTGGGTTGGGTTTGGCTGTGTTTGGCTGGTTGGTGAGTGTTGGTGCGTGGTGGGTGACGGTGTGTTTTGGCTGTGTGATTTAAAAAAAGGGGGGGGAAAAAAAAAAAAAAAAAAAAAGAAGACTGCAGTGCTGATTACCCGACTGGGGGCCAACTTTCCGCTGGAGGAGGAAGAGGTCGCTGCCCCTAGATCTCCGGTGGTGATGGCTGGCTCCCCGGATGCGGAGCAAGCAGGGGGCTCAGGAGGTGCTGCCAGGTTTGTAAACAGAAAAGCTCTATCTGTTAGAAAGGCTCTATCTGTTAGAGCAACCTCACTGGCGTGTGAGTGGGTGTGTGGGTGGCGGGCATCAGTAAGGCACAAACAGTGGGCATCAGCGGGTGGCAGTGGATGTCTGCCACAGAGCCCCCCGTACTGTAGCATGGGGGGCTCTGGCATGAGCAGCATCCCCACCCAAACATGTGCCAGGGTAGCAAGGGTCTCCACTCTCCAGTTGTCATCTCATTCCCTACGCATCCCCAAATAAGGGCAGAGTCTATCCAGCCAGGGTCATATCTCCCGCTGCCATCCCAAGCACCCCAGGGAGGGCAGGATTTGCATGTGCCAGTCAGGGCCTTCCTATTTGCAATCCCTAGCATCCCCAAGGAGGGAGGACTAGAGGCAGGGCCCCGAGTCTTCTGCGCTCCTACGATTCGCGGAATTTGCGCAGAATCCTGCCCTAGGCAGGATTATCGCAGAAACTGGGGGAATCCCCGCGGAATTTCCCTTCCTTGGCGGTGAGCCAATCCAGGACCTGCTTTATTCAGGCCACAAGTCAATCAGAGGCTTGTGCGGCCTTTATAAAGCAGGTCACATCAGCACATGTCACTTACGGTCTGGAATCCACTTGAGACCGCCGCTGCCGCCGAGGGACCCGACTCCAGCCGCTGCTTCTCCGGCCGCTCCGGGATCGCCGCTGCTGCTGCCGCCATCGCCAGAGGACTCCAGCCCAACCTCCAGCTGCCGCTTCTGCAGCTGCTCCGAGATCACCGCTACTGCTGCTGTCACCGCCGCCAAAGGACTCCAGCCCGACCTCCAGCCGCCGCTTCTCCAGCCGCTCCTGCTGCTGCCGCCATTGAAGGACTCCAGCCCAACCTCCAGCCGCCGCTTCTCCAGCCACTCCAAGGATCGATGCCGCTCCAGCATAAGCTAAGTAGGTGGTTGGGGGGGTGTTATCCGGGGGGGTCCCGCTGCGCGCTCTGCATTTTACAGTTTGGGGGGAGGGGGTCCCGCTGCGCGCTCTGCATTTTACAGTTGGGGGGGGGGAGAGGGTCCTGCTGCATGCTCTGCATTTTACAGTTTGTGTGTGTGTGGGGGGGTCCCACTGCGCGCTCTGCATTTTACAGTTTGTGTGTGTAATGTGTGTGTAACATGGCAAAAACACACTTTGCCATGTGTTTTTGTGGGTTGGTTTCCTGCTTTGCCATGTGGTTTTTGTGGGTGGGTTTCCTGCCTTGCCATGTGGGTCGCAGAATTTTGTCATGTGGGTCGCAGAATTTTCCATTTTGGGTCGCAGAATTTTGGAAAACATTTTGCAGAAGAATTGGGGCCCTGACCATAAGGAGTCAATCAGGCTGGGGCAGATGGGTCCACGCCCCCACCATCAGGGGCAACGGGGCACAGCTGGAAGGAAAAGAGGGAATGACAAGGCAGGGAGGGAAGCCACCTTCTTTAGTAATGCCCCAGTGGTGCATGAGGCAGCAAGTGTCTCAGGCAACCCCTGAGGCTGAGGGTTCAAGGCCCAGCCATGACACAGTGGCACCGTTCTCGCACTGAAGCCAACAGATTGCCACATAGAGCTAGTTTACGAGCCTATGCTGTGGCTATGAGGACAGCAAAAAAAGTTTCTTGCTGCCCTCATAGCATCCGCTAAGTCCCGTCGAGTGAAGCTTTTCTGCGTGGTGCGGGGGTTGGTCAGTCTGGCCTCCCTACACCTAGGAGTGGAGTCATCTACGGCATACTGAGACATGTTTGTGGACTATTTTGCAGATAAAATCGCTTGTATTCACCACAACCTCAATGCTGCACTTATTACAGTAGGAAAGTCAGAGGTTATGGAAGCCCCATCTTGTCCAGATTTGTGGAATCAATTCCAGGCGGTGGTGCCTGCTGATGTGACCGAGGTCCTTGGGATGGTTAGGGCTACGTCTTGTGAGTTAGACCCTTGCCTGTCCTGGCTAGTGAAATCTTGTAGGGAGACAATGGGGTCATTACTGGCGTGGGTAGTCAGTGCCTGCCTCCGAGGGCAGAGTGCCGGGCTGCCTCAAGGAGGTGGTGGTGCGGCCTCTGCTCAAGAAACCATCACTTGACATTGACTCCCTTCCCAGCTATCAGTCTGTCTCTAACCTTCCCTTTTTAGAGGTTATTGAATGGGTAGTAGCCCAGCAGCTGCAGTGGCATCTGGATCGCATCGGTTTCCTTGATCCCTCCCAGTCAGAATTTCGTCCGGGATATGGCACCGAGACTGTACTCGTGGCCTTGGTGGATGACCTGTGCCGAGAGTTAGACTGAGGTCAGTCGACCCTGTTGGTGGTGTTTGATCTTTCGGCTGCGTTTGATACCGTTGACCATGAGATGTTGGTGATGCACCTGCGGGATTTTGCAGGAGTGAGTAAGACTGTTCTTGAATGGTTCCGCTCATTCCTAGCAGGAAGAACTCAGCAAGTGGTACTCAGAGAATGTTTTCCATCGTACTGAGACCTCTCATGTGGTGTCTCGCAGGGTTCTGTCTTGTCCCCTCTCCTGTTCAACGTGTATATGCAGCCACTCGGTGACGTGATTAGGAGGTTCGGCGTGCGGTGTCATCAATATGTGGATGACACCCAGCTGTACCTCTCTTTTACAACAGACCCAGGCCCTGCAGTCTTGATGCTTATTTGGTGTCTAATGACTGTGGGGGACTGGATGAGGACCAACTGACTGAGGTTGAATCCTGACAAGACGGAGGTGATGCTGGTGGGTAAGGCAACGGGGGTAATGGCCCCCATTGTGGACAAGGTCTGTCCCATGTTGGTTTCCCAGGTGTGGAGTCTGGGGGTGCTGGCCATTTGCACAGGCCACTATAAAACTTTGGCATCAAACACAAAAAATTAAAAATATCCCCAGATCCATCACCCTACACACCCATAAATTCGCAAACAAAACAAAATCCACAACTGGGCATGCCCAAAAGGGGTGATGGTTTTTTGGCCTTCCGAACTGGTTCAAATTCGATCAAACAGTTCGGGCGAATTCAAGTTCGGTTGACCGAACTATTTGAGTTCGGCCCAAACTCTGAACCGCGTTTGCACATCCCTAAATATCAACCACAAACATATATAATGTTCCCAATCAATGCCATGATCACAGCCCGACGCGTTTTGGGAAATTTCCCTTCCTCAGGTGTGCAATTAAAATCTGACAAAAGATTAACTCCTATGGCTTTAAAAATTCATAAAGGAAGAAAATCCTTATATAGTCTGCTCCCAATGACTATAAGCTCTTGCAGAGATCAATGCATATTTTCTTCTGTGATCCTCTGTTTGATGTAAAATCAACTATATGAATGCTGACAGGAGCTCCCCCAATCCCCTTTTCTCCCACACATGGAGGTCCCCTGCTCCGGATGGCCCCCCGCTTCTCCGGCCACCGCACACAAGGTACCCAGCCCCAGACTGCCCCCCCCCACCCCTGCTTCTCCTTCCGCCCCCCCTCCACACACAGCTTCCCATGGCCTGCTCCTGTCACCGCACCTGCAGTTTCCCCCAGCCCCAAACTGACCCCCCCCACACACACACGCTCTACTTCTCCTCCTCCCCTTTCTACCTGTCATCCCGTCCTACAGTATGCCAACACTACCGGTCCCTCTAACCTCCCTCCCCAAGGAGACAGGATACCTTTCTGGGCAGAGCGTGCCACACCAGGAGGGCAGGATCAAGCTCACTGACTCAAGACCAGCAAACCCGACCAGCTTCTGTTGGGAACAGGGAGTGGTGCAGCAGGGCAGAGGGGAGAGAAATGGGGGGGGGGGTGGGGGGATACTGTCAGGGGTATTGTTGAATAATTTAGGATATGGGTACCTGTTGCTGACCCAATGGATACCCACTCACCTCAGAACGGAGATCTTACAACGACTGGAGGACACAACTGCACAGGAACAGCTTGCGCAAGCTACCTCCAGTAGAGTGGGGCCACTCTATGCACAGTTGAAGGAGTTTTGGGGAAGAGAAAGATATTTAACTGCACTCCGAAACTTTAAAACCCGAAGAATATACATGCTCTGTTGGTTTCAGTTAATACCTTCCAAGGTTCTTGAAGGTCGATATAGTCAGACCCCCCTGGGAAGAGTGCAAGTGCCTGTGTGGGCTGGAGCAAATTGATCATATGTATCATATAATACTGGAGTGCCGGTACACGGATATGGTGAGGGCTGAATGGATGAATAAAATCTTGGGAGAGAAAAGGTTTTGGCCGAGTAAATTCCGACTCCAATTCCTTTTGTATACTAGGGGAGAGGAAAAAGTGAGAGAAATAGGGTGTATGTTATNGAAATGGGGGCCTGGGATGGGTGTGGGGGAAAAGTCTGGGAGGGCAGGGTGGTGGTGGAAATATTTCAAAGGAACCTGGAGCAGGATGTGATGCTGGATCAGATGACTGTTGTGGATGGAATATTCTCAGGGATGTCACTGGAGGCTGGCTGTGGCCTGGATGGATTCGGACTGTTATGATGTGCCCTGTTGCTCATTTAAATTTGCACTTGTTCACATTGCCAGCTACCCTGGCGCTATCTATCCTTGGTTTGAAGTAACTACTCTTGTGCTCATAATGTTTTTGCACTGTCCTTAAGCCAACAACTCTGCTGTAACTGCTCCAGGGCAGCTTTTTGCATGTATGTTATTTCTGCTACTATTTGGTGGTATCGGATAGTAGTGTGGTGGTCTTGGATAGCAGTGGGCCCAACATATGAAAAGAGACACACTGGATTTGATGTTTTGCACTGACCTGGAAACAAGGGTACCAATTATTTGGGGTGTTCGTGTAACAGCCTCGTCATCGCTGGATTGTTACCTCCAGAAGGCTTGAATCCCAGCCCTCCTATGCCCGTCAGGGTGATGGACCAGTTAGGTTGGTCTGCCCTCAGCGTTTTATGGATCCAGTTGGATTCCAGAACTCTCGGAGGGATTTATCTACTGCCCTTGACAGCTGCTCTGTTGATGATCTGATCGCCCTATAAATGGTATTTTGACCAAGGCCATAAACATGGTGGCATGGTGTCCACTCCCACAGTTGCACCAAACACAGATCCCCATGATATATGGAGGACCTGAGGTGGCTGAAGCAGAAGGGAAGGCAGCTGTTGACTCGTGCTGAATCTGAGCAATTGCTGCATAGATCCTTTTTGAAAGATTATGATGTGGCTGTGATGGTGGTGAAGGCAGCTTTCTTCACCACTATCATAGCGTCTGCAAAGTCTCATCCAGCTGAGCTTTTCTGGGTGGAGAGAGGTCTGGTTAATCTGACCTGTCTCCACCAAGAGTCATCTAATGCCTGCTGGGACATTTTTATTGATTGCTTTGCAGACAAAATTGCTTGTATTCACCATGACTTTGGTGCAATCTGTTCTATGTCAGAGTCTAAGTTTAGGGCTGTGGAAGTTCAGCCTTGTCCTTTTTATTTGGATCAATTTCAGTCGGTATCGCCCACTGACGTGGAGCATGTGCTTGGGTCTGCGTGGGCCACCAGTTGTGAATTAGATCCATGCCCATCCTGGTTGGTGAAAGACAGCTGGGAACACATTAGGGCTGTTGCTGACTGGGGTTGACAGTGCCTCCCTTTGGGGGGGGGGGCAGGGTTTTGGGATTCCCTTAAAATGCCAATTGTCCAGACTCTGCTTAAGAAACCATCTTTGGACACTAACTCCCCGCCAGCTATTGGCCTGTCTCTGAGCAAATGGTGGTGCATCAGCTCCAGGCCCATCTAGAAGCTATTGGGTTCCTGGATCCCTTTCTGTCTGGCCTTTGTTCTGGGCATGGCATGGAGTCTGTGCTTATGGCCATGGTCAATTATCTACACTTGGAGATCAACAGAGGGAATTCCACTCTGTTGATCCTTTTAGGTCTATCAGCAGCTTTTGACACTGTTGATCACAAGGTAGCGTTGACTTGTGAGACCTGGCAGGAGTGCGTGGGACTCCTCGAGTGGTTGTGCTCCTTCTGTAAGGGTGGTCTCAGCGGGTGGTGATGGGTGATTGCTCGTCATCACCCCATGATCTCCCCTGTGGGGTCCTGTAGGGTTCCATCTTGTTGTCTGCCCCCCCTCTCCCCCCCCCCCGTTCAATGTATATATAAAGCCACTGGGTGAGATTATTTGGAGGTTTGGAGTGAGATGTCATCAGTATGCCGACAACACCCAGCTCTCTCTCTCCTTTCCATCCAACCCATGCCCTGCAGTGTTGGTGCTTACCCACTGCCTGGCTGCTGTGGGGGACAGGATGAGGGCAAGTCGACTGAGGTAGAATCCTGACAAGACTGAGGTGATGATGGTTGACCGGCCTTGTGACTTGGGGGAAACATTGGGACCCTGGTTATTGATGGGGTACACACACACACACACACACACACACACCCCTGGTTCACTCAGGTTTGCAGTCTTGGAGTGCTCCTGGATCCATCGCTGTGCCTGGAACATCAGGTGGCAGCAGTGGCCAGGAGTGCTTTTCTCCATCTGGTGAGAAGACTGTGGCCTTTTTTCTTTCCGATTCGGATCTGGCAACCCTCATCCATGCCTTCATTACCTCGAGGTCAGACTACTGCAGTGTGCTTTACGTGGGACTGCCCTTGAAGACTGTTCGGAAGCTGTAGCTGATGCAGAATGTGGCAGCCCAGCTCCCTACAGAGGAAGGGTTTCTGAGAACACTTAACAGTGCTCCAAAATCTGTACTGGTTGCCTATTGTCTTCTAGACACAATTCAAGGTGCTGGTTTTGACTTTTAAAGTCCTAAAAGGCTTGAACCCACTTATCTGGAAAATCACCTGGCCTACCATGTCTGATCATGGCCTCTGCTGTCAGCTGGGGATGCCCATCTGGAGGCACTGGTTTTTAGTTTGGTCTCTATAACGAGGAGGGCATTCTCAGCTGCTGCTTTGCAGCTGTGGAACTCCTTCCACCCTGGGTGTCTTTAGACATAACGCTGTTCAGTGTTCTGTAACACAGTGTCCTACCGTTACAGTGTTTAGACAGACCATCACCACAGTGTTCACCCCAAACACTGATTAAACTGTCAAGATCTGGCAGCATTCACTGCCAGTGTTTGGGGTGAACACTGTGTTGACGGTCTGCCTAAACACTGTAACGGTAGGACACTGTGTTACAGAACACTGAACAGCATTATGTCTAAAGATACCCTAGAAGGTTCATTTATGTCTGGGCTTGAGCACTTTTAGAAGGCAGTGTAAAACAATTTGCAAGTGCATTTAGCAGTGGGGGAGGGGAAGGGGTTTGGAGCATAACGGTGAGTTGGGAGGTAGGAGTGGAGAGGGGTTGTGGGGGGGGGGGAGACGGGGACAACAGTGTGGGGTTCTGGGGTTTTATTTTTTTTGTATTTATGGTTTATGTTTTATATGTGTATTTTATATTTTAATATTTTAAGTGACCCTGAGCTGCCTTTGGCAGGAAGGGTGGGGTAAGAAATTAAAATTAAATAAATAAAATAATTTTACCCTCTTCAGAGCCAAGGACCTACTATTTCTTTATTCTTCCTCTTACTTCTAACATACCTGAAAGGAAACCTTTGTTTGTGTCAAGGCCAGAGATGGTTTATTTTTCCAATTTTTACCCCACCCTTCCCAATAAGGCTGAAGGCAGTTTACGAAACATACAAAAACATAAAAAAGCAATTACCTACCTGTACCCACCAACCCTCTCCCTACCCCCTCCATCCAATACCATTCAGCCATATCCCTGCCCGCCAAATGCCTGGCCAAACAAAAAGGTCTTGTATCTCTTCCAGAAGACGAGTAGGCTAGGACTTAGCCAGACCCCCAAAAGGGCAGGAAGTCTCACAATTGTGGGGCAGTCACCAAGAATGCCTCTTGCATGCCTTTGTTGTAAAAGCTTTACAGACAGTTGGTACTCACAAGAGGGTGCTCTCGGCCAACCTCAGAGGCTGTGACGGATCATAAGGGAAGAGACAGTCTTTCAGATAGCTGGAGCACCATTAGCACCAATGAGAATCCAGAGAGACTGAGTGGTAGGTATTTCATGCCCAATTGGACATCACATTACCACAAACTGAGTCCCACAGCTCTTCTATCCAGCACAATGGGGGCGGGGCGGGGAGGGACAAACACACACCACATAAGATTTAGGTCAGCAACTTAATGTAAATCAATTTCCAAATGGAAAGGCTTTTATTTTTTCTCTCCTGAATCTTCATGAAGTTTTGACCATCTAACGTGGATCACTACATCCGGTTACTTCTCAGGGGACACAGACTGTCCTGATGGACAGCACTCAGTGAACCCCAAACTTAGGATCAGGGCTTGTGAGGTCCCACTCTCTAATACAATGACCCTTTTCCAACCCCTCTCAAGAGGTAGGAAAATATTACGTTGTGCTAAACAAAGGACTCCAGATGACCTGGGATCATCTCCCTGGTGCTTAACCCTAGCAAGTTGGACATACCCCATGTACAAATCTGGTATTGGCGTCAAGCAGACCCCAATTAAGCCATAATTTTTTTTAAAAGCAGGGGTTAATTTTAAAAAGGACAACAGCTGTCTAGAAAAAGAAATCACACTATCAAGATTTTGTGGGGGGACAGGACAGGAATAGGAATAAAACAAAAGGCAGCAGGGGTCAGTAATACCCCACAATGGCCACAATTTTAACACCACCAACTACACAGGAATAGCAGCTGAGTTTTCAACTGGGGTGACAAGTGTTTACCAAGCAATTAGTGATTCTATCTAATTATCTTTGTATTTCTCAGAGATGGCTCCATGAAGTCAGATATCTGCCTTTGGATTATTATTATTATTATAAACATTTATATAGCGTCAGCCATGTACTTAGTGCTGTACAGAAACATAGAAATAGACACGGTCCCTGCCTGTGGCTTACAATCTAAAAGACAAGGAGCGGGAGACAGGGAGAGGGGACAGACAGGGGAGAAGACAAACAACATTCAAGCGAATGCGAAGTTTCAGGTGTGTGCGCATGGCTTGGTTACAATCAGGATGGTTGCAGCAGTCTGCGGAGGGGGGCAGACAGTAAGTATACGGGGAACGACTAGCAGGCACTGGGAAAGGTGGCGAGGAAAAGGTGGGTCTTGAGGAGGGATTTGAAGGAGCGGAGGGAGGGGGCAAGGCGGATGTGGGTAGGGAGGGAGTTCCAGGCATGGGGGGCAGCGAGGGAGAAGGGTCGAAGGCGGTTAGGTGAGCAGGAGAAACGAGGGAGAGTGAGGGA
>QEPC01000724.1:469962-497462 GCA_003113815.1 Sphenodon punctatus
CTGGGAGGGGGAGGGGGAGGGAATTAATTTATTTCATTGATTTCAATGGGGACACAGCGCCCCATTGAAATCAATGAAATAAATCCGGTACAGGTATACCAGATTTAATCCGGGAATCCGGTTTTCAGAGAACCGGTAACCGGTAAATCCGGTAGCCGGTAATGGGCCCGGGGTCCCACCTCTAGTGATTAGGAGTAGTAACGCATGCGCCTTGCGTGTTCTGGCTATTGTTCGTGCAATCAACTGAAAAGGCGGAAAAGCATAAAGGAGGCCCTCGGGTCATGGCCGATTTAGCACATCCATTGCCTCTGCTTCTCCGCATGGCACCCATGTCATGAAGCAAGGCAATTGCGTGTTGACCTTGGTGGCAAATAGGTCTACTTGCGGAAGGCCGAAGCATATTGTTATGTCCCGAAACACTGACCTGTTGAGGCCCCCCTCATGGTGTTCCAGGCTCTGACGGCTCAGCCAGTCTGCCCTTACGTTGTCCTGGCCTCTGATATGAAGGGCCTCGAGAGATGCTATGTGCGTCTGTGCCCAAGCGAAGAGCTTGACCGCCTCCTGGCGTAACCGTGGAGCTCTGGATCCCCCCTGGTGGTTGATGTACGCCTTCGCCGTCACATTGTCGGTGTATGCTAACAGGTGTGAATTGGTGTAGGTGGGGAACAGCTGTTGTAAGGCGAGACATATGGCCTTCAGTTCCAGAAAATTGATATGTTGGTGCGCATCCGTCTGCGACCAGAGACCCTGAACTGATTGGGTCACTGTGTGTGCCCCCCAGCCCTGGAGGCTGGCGTCCGTGGTCAGTACCTCTCGTCAGTTCCATGAGATGTATGCCCTCTTGAAAGGTTTCGGGTCTTAACCACCAGGACATGGATCTTTGCAAGTGCCTTGGGATGTTCACCCAGGGATTGAGCCCAACGGTAAGCTCACGCTGGAAAGGCCTTAGCTGCCTCTGCAAGGGACGTAGATGGAACCTTCCCCACGTCACCTGGGCTGTGCATGATATGAGTAGCCCCAGCAGTGATGCCAGTTGTTTGAGCCTCATTTGCTTGCTTACACTGAGGATCTGCATCAGCGTCCAGATCTTGTGTATCCGGGATTGGGAGACCAGAGCGAGGTCGGAGCCGGTATCGATGATGGTTCCGAGATGCTCCAGATGTCGTGTCTGTGTCAAGTGGCTTCTGTCCTTGTTTACAAGGAACCCATGTTGCTCTAGATAAGTGATTGTCCCTGTCGAGGTCCGTGCTTGCCTTCACCGGTGAGTGGGCCCAGATCAGAAGGTCGTCCAAATACGGGTGGATGTGTATCCCTTCCGCCTGGAGATACGCCACTAGGGGGACCAACACCTTCGTAAAGGTCCTGGGAGCCGACGACAGACCGAAGGGGAGGGCTCTGAACTGCCAATGCTCGTTGTTGTAGACGAACCTGAGCCACCTCCTGTGTGGGGCCCAGATCGGAACATGCAGATACGCCTCTCTTAGGTCCAAGGACATCAGCCAATCGTCCTTCTGGATGCTGCGGCAGATGGACGTCACTGTCTCCATTTTGAATTTCCTTTTTCTTACGTGGCGGTTGAAAGCCTTTAAATCCAGAGCAGCTTTCCATTTCCCTAGCTTTTTGGAGGCCAGGAAAAGAATAGAGTACAGACCTGAATAGCGGGGGAACTCTTTCTATGCCCTTGGTATCTGCTAGTCTTTTGATCTTGCTGGCCAATGCCAGATGTCTTGTCTTATCCTTTGACCTTGGGGATGCGAGAAATCTGCGTCTGGGGGTGCTGTCGAGCTCGATGGAATAGCCCCTTCCCACACAAGAGAGGACCCAGGAGTCTGTGACTGATTGGGACCATGCCCCCTGGAACTGCCAGAGTCTGCCCCCTTCCTGAGAGTCAGCATAGTCACGTTTCTTGCTTTGCGTGACTGGACCCCGAGCCTCTTGCCCTGCGTCTATCAAATCATCCTCCGGAAGAGGCTGCCAGCATCTGCATCCCCTTCCCCTGAAGGTGAAGTTGGGGTTGTACCCCCTCTGTGGTTGAGCATGGAACCTCCTAGAGGTGCCCCGAAACCCCTGAATCGAAAGGCGTGCCCCCAAAAGGAGCCTCTTTTTGTGCCCACTTGTTGGAGAGTTTTAGGTTTGTCTTTGCTGGCAGCCTCTTCCAGAACCTTTTCTAAACAAACTCCAAAGAGCTTAGAACCCTTGTATGGACATGCAGCCAGTAGGTTCTTTGCTGTTACGTCCCCATCCCAAGAATGTAACCACACCCTACGCCTGGCTGATATGTTGTTTGCCACTGCTCTGGCTGCCCATGTTAGAGAATCTGTTGTGGTATCTGCCAGGAAAGCTGCGGTCATGCAGATCCTTGAATTAATTCTCTGTGATCTCCTTTCAGAGATCTCCGGGTCTTGCACCTCCTGCATCCAGGCCAACATGGCCCTGGATACGTAGAAAGCTGCTATGCTGACTTTCAGGGATGCAGACGTGGACTCCAGCGCCCTCCTAAGGGCCGTGTCCACCGCTCTATCAGTTGCATTTTTGGAGTGACAATCCCCCTTGGTTGGGAATACTGTTTGCCTAGCGAGGGATGCTGCCCCCGCATCCACCTTGGGGTTCCTAAACATAGGTTCCTTCTTTCTCGTGAAGGAATAAAGCGCATCCTGCAATTTATTCATTTTGTACCCCTTGTCGGGGTGCTTTCACTCTTCGAGAACTAAACGTTCAAAGGCCCTATCCAGGGGGAGCCCCTGATCCCTTCCACGAACTGTTGGAATGTAAAATCTGGTTTCTTCCTCTTGGGAGTCCGAAGATTCCTCCATGGAGGATTTCTCCTTAAGTTGCAGAGTCTTTTATCATCTGAGCTACTAGCTTATTTCTGCACGGAGAGGGGAATTGTCTCTCACTGTCTCTTGGGTCAGAGATAGACTCCACCCATTCCCCCTCCTCTAGGTCAGAGTTTTCTTGATCTGAAGTTGTGGCTGACCCAGACTCTGCCTGCTGTTGGTCAGCAAGGGTCTGTGCAGACTCAGCAGGCTGTTCCCCCTGCTCACTCTCCTCAGAAGAGAGCCAGGAGCCTAAAAGATAGTCTATGGCTCCCCCTGGTGGCCGTTTTTGCCTTCCATTTTGGCACCCTTAACTTTTCCACCTTGGTGGGTTTTATACTCGGCCTATCTGAGGGGGCTCTCTTTCTTTTACCCCTTTGCTGAGACAGCTTGCTCAGTGTGACCATGATCTCTTTCATTGAATTTGCTAAGGAGGCTAACTGTACCTGAGTCTCCTGACTGTCTCGTGGGGACGCCATTGCCTCAGCCCCTACTGATGGGCCTGGAGAGGCCGGTGCCCCCTGGCTTCAACTCATCCTCCTTGTGAGGAGTCTGTTCCTGACAGTGCTTAGCGTAGCACCCTTTTGGCACCCGCTGTTCCAGCTTTATTCTGCACCTCTCAGAGGGAAAAACAGAGCCCAGCCACGCTGTCTCTGTCCCTCAGCCTCCCCTTCTATTTGTTCAATTAGCTGCACGAATGCTACAGGGCTCAGCAGCGCTGTCCCTGAGCTCTGCTTATTAGGCTTGAAAAATGCTCCAGGGCCCAGCCGCGCTGTCCCTGAGCTTCGGGCGGGGGGAGGGGAGCCGCTGCAGCGTGGTCAAACTATTGGGGCCTGCCTGGGGGAGGAGCGGCACCTCCACACAGGGAACTTGCCCCTTAGCTCACCAAGTCTCCCTGCTCTAGCCGCCCTATGTGCTAAAGTCTTCAACTCTTTGTTTTTTGTTTTTTTTCCCCAGTGAAACGCGTCCTACCGGTCACAAGGCAGATAAAGGACTGGAGAGCGATAGCTGGGTAGCTCTGGAGGTGCATGCACATAAGAAAGAGATTAATCTACCTCCTACTGGTCAAGCGGCAGAGCTACCCAATAGAAGGAGGTGGTAAGAGGAGAAAGGCGCTGTGCGCATGATTGAGCTTGGTGACGCATTGACAGGCGTGCTCTACCGACCTTGTTTTTTCAGGTCGGTAGAGCACGCGGACAAGCTCAAATCATGCACATGGCGCCCAGATGGTGTCATCTGGGCACACATTCTTCACAGTTGCATCCTGCTGCCGGCACTTGTAAGTGCTCTTTAAACCACATCTGAATGAGCCCTTGGTTCTGACTTGAACAGCAATAAACTAGCAAGCATTCCAGAGTGCGATTGTGTTTGTCTATTCGACTGGTATGTATTCCTCTGACCACCAATATCATTGTAGTGGGCTGGTATTCCTGGGTCAAGTTCTAGAGCTATGTAGACATTGTGCCATGAGCTGCATTGCCTTCCAGTTAGGGTCCAGGTATGTTATAATTTCTTAACCTCTGCTTTACATCTCCTGGTTCTGGAGGAATTTCCAATTTTCTTTGAGGAAGGCTAAATATTTCCTTAAAACTCTATCATGTGGAAATCTTAAAATGGACAAAGGAGCAAAGCTGTGTTAGTGGATCGCCCAAGATTGCTAAAAGGGGGAAAGGGGAAAAAAAAACCCACCAAGCAGGCCAACTTGGAAGATTTTTGATGGCTTGTATGAAGGAAACGTAATGGTAGCTGGCAATGAAGGATTCCTTGCAAATGCATACATCATGTCTACACCTGGTCTCAAGACTATCTGTTCCATGAAGTTTAACGAAAATCTGAAGTTACTTCTGAATACAATCTTCCAACCAATTAAAGGAACTAAACCTTTGACAATGGATTGAGGGTTATGCCTTCTACCTTGGATCTCTAGCTGGCTTTATAACCATCAGACTGTTGGGATCAGAGGAGTGCGCAAAAAGCTGTGTGGTAAGTCAGTCACTAATACACTGAATGGCCTTGGACAAGTCCATCTCTGAGCCTCAGTTTCTCATCTGTAAGATGGGAATAATGGCCTCTGACTTGTTGCAAGGGTGAACTAGATAAGGATTGTGTAGCACTTTGAACACTGGTAGTGCTATAGAAATGATAATTAGAAATAGGGCACCCAGTCAGAAATAAGCATCCACATCTTGGCATGCACCAAAATAATTACAAGTGCGAGTTTAAAACCTACAATGTTTTGGCTTCCTTTTGTATGTAAAACATTCCAAGTGCTGCAACGTGGTGTTCTCGGTCAGAGTTTTCCAGAGGTGGCCAAATATCTGCAACCACACATCTAGCTCACCCCAGAGGTGGTTTCCCTGCTTCCCATAGAGATTTTAAAAAGCAAGGAGGTGTGCTGTAGGCAGGGACCTGTGTTTACTGTATTTTCTCCCATTAGCAGCAATGGAGAAAACACACGGTGAACTCACATGTAACTAACTCAGATGTCTGTGGGGCCCCGGAAGCTGTATAATCAGCCCCAAATGATCCTCAGATCACTGTTGCGTGCGAGTGACACAGAGTTCCAGCCCCACTTTAAACTTGGATTGACGAACACATCAGATGGAAACATCAGTTCAGAGTTTAACACAGGGCTGGAAATTGGAGTGCCTCACTCTCACACAACAGTGATCTGGGGGTCATCTGGGGGCCCTGTGGACATCGAAGTTTGGCAGAGTTACGCGCGAGTTCGCCCAGTGAACATGGGTCCCTTGCTGTAGGTCAGTGACACTGCATAGTATCACTAGACTGAAAAGCGTATTACCAGAGCTTTGATTCCATCTGTCCAACAAGATTATGAGAGAACAAAAGATGGTGCATGTAAGGGTCCCTTAAAGTTTTAGGATAAATGTTTGTGCATTGCCACACTAGGTAGCAAAAGACATATTGCACTTATTCTGTTCATAGTAGAACATCTGCAATTTGATAAGACGTTTAAGGCTACAAAAGGTGCAAGAATAAAAATAGTATCCTTAACCACTCCAAGGTATAAATAGGGGCATGAAACAAAACGAAAATCATTACTGTGATCCTTGATTTAACGCTTCTAGGATGAAACTCTCTCAAACAACACGTTAGTAGAAAGAAATATATGCTGGAAGAGTTAAGAAAGAAGAATATGTTTGAGTAAATGATCCTTGCGATGTCTTCCAATGATATAAATGGAATTACCATTTGGCAAATTAACAGTTGGCTGAAAAGTTGCACTCAAGTATTAATGGAACAGTATCAAATTGGGAGAAGGTATCATTTGATGGTCTCACACAGTCCACCCTTGGTCCAGCCCTCTTCAACATTTTCATTAAGGATTTGTAGGAGGGAGTAGAACACACACATCAAATTTGCAGATGGTAAGACAGAGGTTGCACTCACTACAGACGACAGAATTCAAATGGAAAATGATCTACAGAAACTAGAGAGCTGGGCTGGACAAAATGAGATTAACAAAGACAAAATGAAAAAGTCCTACACAAAGCAATGAAAAGAGAGGCATAAATATAAAATTGGGGACATCTGGTTAGCCAGTAGTACTGGAAAGGATTGGAGAATTTTGGTGGATCATAAACTGAACATAAGCCAACATGTGACAGATTGGCTGAGGGCGGGGGAGAGAAGGCAAATGACATTTGGGTTGAATTAACAGGTGCATCGTTTCCACGTCATGGGAGATGGTGGTGCCATCTTACTCGGAGCTGGCAAGACCTTACATGGCATACCTGTTCAGTTTTGGGAACCACACTTCAAGTAGGATGTAGACAAAATGAAGAAAACTCAGAACAATTATATGTACAATCAAACAAGACAATAGCCCACTGGAGTCCATGGGTGTTTTTAAATGAGCAAGGCTGGTAAATGGGGGTCTGTGGCTGCTGAGTGGCAAAGCTGCAGAGCACCCACTTAGAGCGTGTGGGGACAACTTCAAGAGGGCGGCTCCCAGTGTGCCTACCACAGCAGCTGCCTCACACTCTCCCTTCCACGAACTTCAGGGGAGGGGGAAGTGCACCAGGATGTCCTTTGAAATTGACATGCCCTGGGCAGGAGTACTGGGAAACTGGGCTCCCTAGCACTCGCGACCAGTTCCTGTGACTTGCAGAGGCTGTGCCCTCCACCCACAGTCCCTGTGTGGGGGGTCCAGTCTGCTAGCATAGGTGGCTGCTCCAGTTCATTTAGGCAGAGGATGTGTGGGTGCCCGTTGCCATGAACTTTTTTGGCTTGCCCCACATGGCACACTTTGGATTTCCCAGCAGTGCACTGAGTGGCCGTGAGTGGGTGTTGCATGACTCACGGGAGTGCACATTCCCCCCTCAACACCCAGGCGGGCGGTGGTAGCATCTTGTTTAAAAATACCCCATGTTCAGTCCGTGCAGCCAACACCTGTTGTAGCACAACAAACCTCAGATAAGCATTCTTCTCTACTCCGCACCCCCTCACCATTGAGCAGTTGCTCCTCTGATGTTCCAGGCTTTCGTCCACAATTCCATGGTGCTGTATGCGCACAAAACTGCTACGGACACATGGGTCTGCATTCACCAGTATTTGCCCGCACAGCGGCCTCCATATTTTCTGATACCACGCTGAGAGTGGCGGTTGTGGTTGGCAGTCCCAGTCTAACTGTATGGTCTAATGTAAATGAACAAGACATTAGCCAATACCCCATGACAAAGGGTTTGGAGGACATGCCATGTAAGGAAAGGCTTAACGTATTGGGTATGCCTGGAGAAAAGATTAAGGGGAGACATGATCGCAGTTTTCAAATATCTAAAAGGATGCCACGAAGAGGGATACTGAACATTTGTTATCCAGTACCATAGAAGAGTGAAATGGGGCTTAAATTTCAACAAAGTAGATTTCTTTTAGAACTATTAGAGAAACGCTTCCTAATTGTAAGAATTGTTGTGCCGTGGACTACATTTGCTCAGTGAGGTCATGTAATCGCCCTCATCAGGTTTTAAAAACCCAGCTGGACAAGCATCTGGCTACAATGCTGTAAACTGAGGATATCCTGCTTGAAGCAGGGCATTGGAGTACATGATTTTTAAGGTCCCTTCCAACCCTATAATTCTATGGTTCTAGGATCTTAACATTAACAAGGACCCACCAAGCAGGATAGTGATGAGTCCTGGCCCTGATACTCAAGCTCAAAGTTGCAGTTTGGGCTGTAAAAAAAAAGTTCCCCAGAATTACTCTCCTCTGGCAAGCTGACATATATAAAATCAAGACAGCCTACACTGTTTAGATTTTTAAAAAATTAATAATTTATTTTAAAAAGGTTCATCTTTCCTGTTCTAGCAACTGACGAAAGGTGAGGTAATGAGGAGCACAAGGAAAAAGTAGTCTAGGTGGCGATTTGCCATTTCTTTGTATGTCCATGTCATCAACTAGGAACTTTCATAGTAAGAGTATATAATTATTTACACCTAAAATTTTTTAGAAATGGGGCCTACAAATTGTGATTCACCAGAAGTACTCAAAACATTTAAAATTACCTGCTTACACATGAAAAGTCCATATGAAGTTGGGGAAATTCTTCTTCAGTGTTGTGCATATGCCCCCCCGACCCGCTACAATTCAGAAACTTCTCTCATCTGGGTTGTTGATTAGGTTTCTAATACCAGCAATTACATTATGTGGTACAATGTTATATGTACATTTGTATTTTGAGTATTTCCTACCAAAACAGATAGTTCTTCAATTATGATGCACAATAATGCCTCCATTCTAAAGTATTCATAAACTTGAGGCTAGACTACTGCAATTCACTCCATGCGGGGCTGCCTTCAAGGACTTTTGGAAGCTGCAGCTGGTGCAAAACAAGGCAACCCACCTTCTGACTGGAGTGGGCATTACACCTGTACTTCAAAGCCTGCACTGGCTCCCAATGGCTTTCCGTCATAATTTAAAAGCTGCTGGTTTTGATCTAGAAAGCCCTCAGCTGCCTAGCTTAGATCCCATAGATCTGAAAGACCACCTCCTTCCCCAAGCTCCAGCACAATCCCTCGCTTCGTCAAGAGGGTTCTCTAGCACATACTATTGGTGTGTCACGTTTGCATAGAAAAGGCACGCAGAGAGAAACTCCCAGTGGTTGTTCCGCAGTTCTGGAATTCCCTTCCTTGGAAGTTTGCCCAAACCAGAGTGTTTTCTGGAGGCAACAAAAGTCTTTATTTGGCCAAGCATTGGTAGGCAGGGACAGAATTTTGGGAGTTTTGTTAAATGGTTTTATTGACACACACGTCTCTCTCTTTTTATGATGTTGTAACCCACCCTACACACATGGGGAGGGGCAGGATAAAAATAAGCCAAATTTTAGCTTCCTTTTATTGGGACAGAATTAAAGATGCTTCTGTTCCAATTATGTTGAAAAGACAAGTCTGGTTTCTAATTCTGCAGACCTAAAATTGATTTCACAAGAATAGATTTTTGTAAAACCTTCCTTTTTGTTAAAAGCATTTGGCAGGTAAAGGAGAGGGATGAGCCCTCAATGGCTTGGGCCACGCGCCTATCTGCAGGACCTCCTCACCCTCCGGGTCCTGGAGCGACCCCTGCGGTGGGCTGGGGGCGCCCTCCTCGAGGTCCCCCGCGTTTCCCAGGTGTCCACAATGAGGAGGGCGTTCTCCGTGGCTGTGCAACTCCCTCCCGTCTCCCCTCTTTCCGCAGACAATGTAAGACCAAGACCTGGCTGTTCCACCAGGCCTTTCCCAAGGGAGATGGGGTGGGTGGGTTAGGGACGGGGTTTTATATTGGTTTTTAAAGTTGTAATTATAATTATTTTTATGTTTTAAACAGTTTTTTAAATGTTGTGAGCCGCCCCGACTTGCCTGAGGCAGGAGGGGGTGGCATATACATTTTAATATAAATAAATAAAAGGAGAGGGATTAAGTGGGAGGTTGTTGGAGGGTGGGAGTGGGTTGGATTGTATTTTAAATGTTTTAAAATTATATTTTTTGTAAGCTGCCCTGAGCCTTTGGGAAAGGGTGGGGTATAAATATGAATAAATAAATAATTTCAGGAGAAGGTAACAGAATTTTCTTTTACAACAAGGGTTTGGTTTGTTGTTTTTTTTGTACTTGCAAAACGTAGTTACAATTTAAGAACTTTCACATCTCAAAGTTTTCAGTGGTAGAGCTCATGGAAAAGCTATAAAAAGCACCCCATTTATTTGCCTACTACATGATAAATCCATGGTGTGAAATTGCTAGTTTTATTTCTTTCAGAGCATGGTATACAAAATCTTTTTCTGAGAAGTCGTTTTTCCGTTGGCCATGGCATCATCTATTGTTTAGTACATTAATCACGAAGTTTTTAAGTCAAACACTGAATCATTCCAAGAGACACTGGAAAATAGAGAAGTATTTGGAAATGTGATCTGTGAAATTTTTTTTGACCAACTGGACAATGTCAGTCTTAATATCCAGTGTTGAAAAAAGCAAAATTAGTGTGCACAGGTTTTGCCCAGGCTTCTACATTGTCAGTTCTACCTTTCAATTTCATAGGAGGATCTTCCAGTAGCAAGCTGCAGAGCAGAGAAACATCAGCTGTTCAGCGTGCAAACTGGGATTGCTTAACTAGTCAAGAGTTGAGTAGACTGACAAAAGCTAAAAAAAACTCTCTCAAGTATTAAGCCCTGAGCTTTAAAAATACAAAATCATAGCACAGAACTAAGGTTTAGTCTTCTCTGCAGACTTTTCTGTTTAGACTAAATTGCAACATATTTCAAGTGAAATTAAACTTAGAAACCAGATGCATTTAAATATAGTTAAAACCCAATTAAAAATGGACCTGTGCCCCAAAATAAAACGAGTTTTGCTTGCACATTTTTACTTATGCAAATATGTTCATATAGTACAAATATACAACCGATCTAGAATAAAGTTAGTGGGATTACAAATATTAGTTGATCCACAGAGAATTTTCTTACATTTAAGTGGTAAATCTTGCTCATTTTAAAACTCAGAGGAATCCGTGTCTTTACAAATGACCTTTCTGAACCACAAATGTGCACTATTCAGCAAGATAAACTACAGGTAAATCTGACGCGAAATTCTTTTTACTTTCTATTAAAAATCAGAGTGCAACATCTATATTTAAACAACTTTATTAACATAGTCAAGCAGTGATTAACATTCACATCTATTATGTCACATCATACAAATGTAAATACAAAATTACTACAGTACAATATATATTCTCTGCATGATCCAAAATATTTGGTGGCCCCAAAAAACTCTTTAGAATTCAGCAGCTTATCAAAAATTAAAACCATATTCTATTTAAAATGAAGTTCTGTTATCACAGAGGCAGACTTCAAGAAATATCACTCAATTTAGAACAGCTTGAGAGGTTGCAGGAGGATATGTTTGAAGGAAACATTCTAACATTGTGGCAGGTACAGGAAACATATCGGATTTAAAGCTTTCAAGCAACACTCACAACCTAAATTGTCAGCAGAAAGATCCAGTCATTTTGATAATGCTAAACTATTATACTTTTGTATCCAATTTTAACAGTTTTTGAACTGTTTAGAGTGTTAATAAATTAGGATATTTGCATTCTCAACTATTCCTCCTTTTTGGATAAAGAACTACCTATGAACAACTAAGTCTTATTATAGTTCTCTTAACAACTGCCTCACAAAATCATCCAGGATTTCCCAGTTTTGCTGCACATCCCTAGAAGGAAAAACCTCCAAAGTGAAAGTTGTTCAAATGAACTGGCTCACAGAAAAAATATACTAAATTATGAACACTGAAACCGCTTTGAAAATTTGTTTGGCCTGTTCAGAAGTAAGTTGTCGGTCTAGCAAAGCATGTGGGAATTTGCCCTTCTATAAAACCATTTTCATTTCCCTCATACACGTACATTCAGAATTTTACTGAATTATTTTAGCACAATACACTGAAAAAGCCACAATGTACTGACCCCATTACAGTCTTCATTTATGATAGCCTAAAGCTTATTTGCTCCAAAAGTTAAACAGAAAGAACCACCGCCAGCTATGGACAACATTTTTGCATTGGAGAAGATAGCAAACTGACAAATGTAAATCATATCGAAGAGTGCACAGGTAAGTAAAATAGCTAGTGTATGAGCCTTTGTTCACTTTTAGAAAACTCAATACTTATGCAATGTACAACAAATGTGTATGCAAAATGCATCAGTAATGTATTACTGCATGGTGTTCAGTAGTTTATAGATCTAAATCTTTACCTAAAGCTACAGTAAGAAAAATTAGATATTTTGCAGACCCTATACAGTACTTTAAAAGGCTTATTAACCTATATATGAAAAAAAAACAAAAAACCTTTATTACTGAGTAGTTAACAGTTATAATTCTTTACCTTTATATTAGAAATGAAAGCTTACTATGCAATGCTGTATTTAAAAAGCACTCCTTATGTAGATTTTAGTTATGCACAGATGCATTCTTCTCAGATGAAGAATGTTTGGATTGTGCATCTGTTAATACATTCAATATGAATAAAATAGGTGGCATACTGAAGCAAAATCATTGTTGTCCCACAGTAGATTGATTTAGATATAAGAATTTAAGACATATTAGGCAGTTCCTATGAAATACATAAACTGGTATATGCATGATATTTTATAAGCATGTGTCCAAACGAAGAAAGGGTATAAGAATATTCACCTGAGATAAAACTAGTATTTGAATATTCATTTTTGAATAGCAGTGAGTTTTAATTGTGGAAAGCCACTTGAAATTTTAAAATACACATTAAACTGCATATAACTGAATTAATCTCAATGCTAAAATCTGAACAAATTATCACAGTGTATCAATAGTGTTTGTTACAAAAAAAATCAATGCTACGTCATGATTTTAAAAAAATCATAATGGCTATACATTTTAAACCCCATCTTCTAGAAGCATTGTTTTGATTGCATCCTCTAAGTAGCAATTAACAAAAGCATTAAAATTAGCTATTACAACTGTAATATCTACATATTTAGAAAATAATCTGGCTCCAGAAAAAAAATTACAAAGATTGATCAGCTCACCTTACGTTGTCTAAAAGCGTTTTTAACCGAAATATGGTTTTTTTCCATTAAAAAAAAAAATTTTGAACAAATTTGTTTCCTGAATGAAAAATTCTTGTACTGAAATTCACTTTTTTTAGGCAAGTATAACTGCAGTTTGAACTGCCCAAAAGATGTATTTTAGGATGTTTTTAAACACACTCTCTGTTACCAACTTAGGTTGATCAGCAGCTTTTTGTTCACTGTTAGAATCCTTCCAAAAAGGGAAACTCAAAACAGGAAAAAGGCATATATAAAAAACAGTAAACACTGACCTCCTGAGGTTCCTACAACAAAAATATTCAAGTAGAAATCTACATCACTTAGCAGCGGCTATTTCTGTAGTTCAGTGCACTAAGCACTTTATTCAGTGTGTAAGGAGCAGATTAAGTAAGCCGTGCTTATAGCATGCCAAGAGGCAGAAACACTGGAATGTAACAAAGACAAACTCACAATTCTACCAGTATAAACAGTCAACATTCAAAAAAGTGTCAAGACTACACCACAAGAATTAAATGCTTTATATATCCCATGATGCAATAAAATTTGATTACAAATTTTAATGTTGAATTGGAACTTTTCTTACCTCAAGTTTAACCTAGGTGATTCCTGCAAATCTCTACTACATTATGGATTAGGAGTATGGTTTAATGTATTTTAAAATATATTAAAGGACAAAACACTATAAATTTGACAGTAATGTTGATTTGTTTTTATTATCTTCCTTATTTTTATACCAACTCACTGCAGTCACAGTAAACTGTCATACTTAATATCTACCTATTTAAAATATACACCAACAAGCAGTAATCTTTGACAGGTGATCGTCTTTTCCATTAGTGTGGCTTGATGCAATTGTTTCATTTTAATTAACTTGGATTTTATACTCTACAGAATTTGAATAATTAAAAGGCTATATTGTTTTCCCTAGAACTTTTAGCTAATGTTCACTTTACAGAGCAATTAAAATAGTTTTGGTCTAAGGCAAGTTCTTTCCTCACTACGTTTCAGTGGCAACTTAAGATTTTAATTTTACAAAGTTTATGGACTGTTTAGAATTTTTAAAATTAATAGTCATAACTTAATTTGAAAGCAAACTGCATGCAGTTTTAATCAAATTTAAATTTATATATTAGTATTGCTGAATTTACTATGCTGAGTATATGTTTAAACATACTTGAACTTGGTCTTTAAATCTACTTAAATTTGCAAAGCCACAAAAAAGGAATGTATAAATCTTATGCATGTTACCATGAATTAAAAAACAAAAAAACCTCTTGAAATTTATAAGCATTTATAAATTCACACTCGCATACAGCCTGAACTTCAGTGCAATGGCTAAATCATTCAACATCCTTAAAAGAACAGAACCATGCAAAGAAGAGAAAGTCCTTACAAAAATGGTTATCCAGTATTTATTTTGCAATGCAAAAAGTGCAAAACTAAAATATAAGAAGGCTGTTATGGCTTAATTTTGTTTTGCAGATTAATTATGCAGCACTTGGAAAATGGAAAGGTGTGGCTTCACCTCTGACCAGCAGAGTTTAAAACTTCCCATTTTCCTTTATCATCATGGGATACTATTTAGGCAATCTAAATTAAAGACTTTATATGGACACGATCAAGTGTACCAGTTAGGTTTTCACATTCACAGTACATAAGAAAATACACATGGAAGGAAAAGGAAAGGGTTAACTTAACAAGGATTTATTCACAGGAATACATGTAAGTAATAGAAAAACCAACAGAAAAGCTAAACAAATGAAATGAAGAGGATCCAAACCAACTTTCACTCTGCAGCTTTTAACTTGCACCCTTGTGCACTATCTAGGACACAAAGGGCCACCAACATGCGCCGATACAGTGTAGATACCCTGCGTTACATCCATTAACTTAAACATCTCTTTAAGATCATGCTTTGAACAAAAAAGAAAGCATAGAAGATAATATGTTGAGTGGGAATAAACATTGAAATATAGCAATCATGTCATCAACTTCTACAATTGTCTTTATGCGCCAACTAACATTATTCAGCCTTTTACAGGTCTTACCACATAACTCATTTTTAGAAGTTCTGATTTAAAATCACTAGTAGTATAACCATGCAGAAAGCACATCACACTGACAGCACAGGGGCAAATAGTTTGCACAGCTATATCAGCTTTCCACATTGTGCAGGTTACACACAATACAATACCAATCTTATTCCTAACAGATCCTAAAAAGATATTTCAAGGCCTAATTGTAAACTACAGTACTTTTATACCTAAATTCTAAAATAAAATCCACAGAATCTTAAAAAAGGAATTTTAAATGCAGGGCTATATTGAATCGGTAAACTGCAACACAAAACTGGCGCAACATAGGTAAACGTATACCAATCTCACTCTGTGATGCAAGCATGCTACTTTCCCACTAATTTACTTTCAATCACTATGAGCCAAAATGCATGCCAGAACCTTAAACTGCACGTTAATAATAATGTCTTACTCTAGAAATTAAATCTAATGAAGTACAACCATCAAATCATATCCACTACTTTAAAGTTAACATAAAATTAAGATGTCGATCTTTCTTTTGAAATGCCCCTCCCCCCACCCCAAAAAAATGAAAGGAGTGACTCATTTGGCATCCTGCAGGTTGCTTCATTTTGTTAAAGTTTAAATCTTTATTACTTTATTATGGGGTTTCACATTGTACACTGCAAGTACCTGCTCCTAATAAAAGTAGCAAGCTGCAATTTAAATGTACTAACTTCATTTGTGTAGTTCTTCATTAACATGCAAATACCTAGGAATCCCAGCAAGTGGGATGAAATAATGCAGAAAACCCTTACAACCCTTATACTGTTTGTAACCCACATTTGTAGGTTTCCTTTATTGTGCACAAAATAATTTTCCTCTTTACATATCCCTATGGTTCAATTATATGGTTCTTGTTTTGGTACAATTCCCCATAATATTCAAGAATGTGCTGTTTTGTGAATAGATTCTCTTTTTTGCTTCTTCACATCCAGTGCAGAGTTGTAATAGGAGACAGATTTCCACCCACAAAGGCTCCAGATGTTAAAACGTTTCCCAACATCGACTTAATACAGTGACGGCAACACCTCCCTCCCGCCCCTCCCAGTAGGGTTGGGATTGTACTGTATTCCCTACTGGTTTACCCTTCCCCCCAGTAAAGGGTAACATTTTTCCCTGGGTGCTGAGGCTCCCTCATAGTCTCCCAGACCGAAGAACCTGTTAAAGAGAAATATATACGTATTTAGTGTATAGAAAACTTTAAGCAGCTCCAAAAACATACCTCAATTTATTTTGTAGACACAGCACTCATTCTCACATGGCCTTCTGTTAAATATTGGTCTTCACATTTCAATATCTTTTTGTTGCGGGTCAAGGGAACGGATCTGGCTTCTAAAACACCAATGACACCGCAAGTCTTTGTTGGGTGTCATGCTTACTTTGAAAGAGCAGTTTTCACCAGCACAAAGTTGGAGAACTTACCAAACTAACAAATCTTGGTTTGACTACAAGAAAATTAAGCTTCTGCCAGAGATTCCACTTTGCTTTCAAATAGGCAAAACAGCATGAAGACAGTTTTGCAAAGACACAGTTCATGGATACAAAACAAATGCCATAGCAATTTTTCACATTCAAATTTATTGTTTTATCTTTGTTGTTTGCCGCCCCGGGCTACCCTGTGAGCAGGATGGGTGGGATAGAAATTTTAAATAAATAAATGTAAATTCAGTATTGAGATTGATAAAAACACATATGACTAAATTATGTCTTTGTGCTTGATGTTAAGTAACATTCACACCAAGGAGAGCATACCTGTAGTCTCAGCATTTCTAGAACTTTCTCAATGTTCTGAAGACACCTGCTGTGTGAAGGATGTAGTTTTGGCATTTGGGGAGGGGAAAAAGTTAATCTGAAGTGCAGGTAGATTTTGGAATTGTTTCCACTGCAAGGCACAAGATTTAAGATGAATTGGGCCCTTGCTTCCTCCCCTGCTGGGATGAGGTACCCAAGTGAATGGTGGCCAATGTGAGGAATATGGACCACCAAGCTTTCAGCGTCCACTCCCTGGAGAGGAGGGAGTAACAGTGGGGTTCCTCTGTATCAAACTTGTGCTTGACAAGATTACTACTCAAAAAAAGACACTTCCCAAATTCCCACTCAACTTGGGATCTGGAAGGCAGAGCCAAGTTTCATCTTGCCAGCTGTGGAATGACCAGAGTCCAGTCAGTGCCAGATTCAAGGAAAGTTGCCTCCCTGCTCCCTTCATCCGTTTGATAAACTGATTCACCCATTAGAAAAAAGAAAATGTTAGGATAATACATTTTTTATATTTAAACATAATTGAATATCTCCAACCCTTCAGTGATCAGGGCTCCTTGCGTTGCAGGTAGCTGTGTTATGCACGTGCAACTTCTAGCTTCCTAAAAGGCCAAATGCATGGGGAGGAGGAGCTCCCTCCTGAATTATAATGGGCCCTCTACAGACTGGGGCTCCCCATGTTTCAAGATCTGTGGGCCCTTACTTTATGCCAGCACTTCTCAAAATGACTGTTGTCAATTCAAGTTTATTCAAGGATCCTATTATTTGGAAGGCCAGCAGGACCCACAACACTATGGTCCTACATGGTCACTTGGCCTGGATCTGGCCCTGGGTTCTGTCATCCAACTTCACACAGCAGGGATGAGGAGCATAGAAGCATCAGAAATTCTCAACAGCCCTTATTTCCAGCCACTTACTTTTCAAATAAATACCCAAAGACCAAGTTCACATGGGTTCCCCATCTCCACAAGGAGGCTGTCAATGGTAAACCTGACAAGAGCATGGTGGGAACAATAGTATCCCCTGGCAGAGTTCTACAGATAGCTCCACCTATTGGAGGTGGAAGAGGAGGTAGATTGATTGTCTCCTACAAGGAGGCTAGACTACTGCAATGCACTCTACGTGGGGATGCCCTTGATAACTGCTCAAAAGCTGCAGTTAGTGCAGAACACAGAGGCCGATTTTCTATAGGGGTCGTGTTGCAGGGAGCACATGACACCTGTGCTCCAGCATCTGCACGTCTACCAATAGCTTTCCAGGCATAATCCAAGGTGCTGGGTTTGACCTATAAAGTCCCAAATGGCTTGGGCCCTAGGTATCTGAACTTGAATAGGATGGGTTACAAAATTATGGCAGCCCTTCAACTGGAAAAATCAGAAAGTGGCCATATGAGTCAAATGAATGCAAATGTGTAGGTATGCCTCCTTCTGGTCTGTGGAGCTTAGATGTTATTCTTGAAGCTCTTGAACAGAAGAATGAGTGCTCTCTCTGGAAGCAAGTATATATAAAAAAAACAACAAACAGAATGGGATGGACCACCCCCCACCCGGTCTTTCCAGCACCAGGTACAATCCAAAACAGGAGAGTTGATCCATTTGTTCTGAAGGAAATGCCTCCCTTCCACACCCATGGAACGGTTTGGTGGTGGTGGTGGTGGGGGGGAGGGGGGAAGGAATTCCCTGAGGCATCCTCACTTGACAACATGGTGCACCCAAGAGTCCTGGACAGACAGGGTAGCATTGGGCCAGACTTCACCTTCCTTCTTCATATTGGCATGGGACCAAACTCCCTCAGAGGTTTCCTTAAGTGGCAAAAGAAGACGGAGTAGGGAAAAAGATCTGTCTTTGCAGACTTGAGAAGAACCAGGGTCACCAGCTTTTTTTCTTGGAGCATAAAAGCAGCACAAGGCTTTGATTTTGCCAGTCGATATGGGGTGGTAACAAAGTCCTGGAACTTTTCTTCTACATCAATCAGCAGCCTCCTGGATGGCATTCTCCAAATAATTCCTTGCTTTGAAATTAGCCTTGGACAGAGACCACCAGGAGACATACAGGGGGACCACAAGCGGAGGTAGTGGGTTTCACTGCTTCCACGAAGCAAGAGCTCCCCTGAAGCCAATAAGATTATTATGGAACCAGTAGGGTCACAAGAAGCACAACATGCCAGCAGTGGAGCTGTGTCAAGACATTCTTGCTGCAACAGAGGAAAGGGGAGTGCCAAAAGGGTCTGGCTGTGCTGTGGTGGGTGACAGGGGTCTCTGCACAGGTCAGCTGCCCATGAATACTGCACATCCTACAAGCACCATGCTGACCAGGTCCAAATGTTAAGCCTATATCAGGATGATCCTCCAAAGAAAAGTGAGTCTGATAACAGAGCTCCCTTAAGCAAGGAGTGGCCATGCCCTTTCAAGGCACACTATCCCCAGAGGCCTCTGCAGTTCCTAGTGCCCAAGACTCCCTGAGGTGCAGTCTCACAGGGAAGGAACAAGGCAGAACTAGAGAAGCTACTGCAAGCAAGTCTCAGCCTGAAAACTTGTGGAGCTATGTGTAGAGCATACCGCTGCAAACAGGGTGGAAGAGGAGCAGCA
Source organism: Sphenodon punctatus (assembly GCA_003113815.1). Classification (NCBI taxonomy): domain Eukaryota; kingdom Metazoa; phylum Chordata; class Lepidosauria; order Sphenodontia; family Sphenodontidae; genus Sphenodon; species Sphenodon punctatus. Next base: position 489,276 of record QEPC01000724.1, read on the forward strand.
CTCAACATATTGTGTGGTAAGCACCAAAGATGTCAACAAGTAGTTGTCTTTATGGCACTGGGGGAAAATACTCGTTAGATGCAAAACAGGCTAATGAAGTTTTAGGCTGCATTAACAGAAGCATCGTTTCCAAGTCACGAGAAGCAATACTTCCACTCTATTCTGCACTGGTTAGACCTCATCTGGAGTACTGTGTCCAGTTCTGGGCACTGCGTTTTGGAAGGACATCAACAAATTGGAACGGGTTCAAAGGAGGGCAATGAAGATGGTCAGGAGTCTGGAAACCAAGTCCTGTGAGGGAAGATTGAAGGAACTGGGTATGGTTAACCTAGAGAAGAGAAGACTAAGGGGAGACATGATAGCAGTCTTCAAATACCTGAAGGGCTGTCTCAGAGAATATGGTGGAGACATGTTCTCTCTGAGTCCCAATGAGGTGAATAGGGAAGAGCATAAGCATTGCCAAAGTAGATGTAAAAAGTGAATAAGGCAGGCCAAAAAGGAATTTGAGGAACAACTTGCTAAAGATGCTAAAACTAAGGGTGAAAACAGACAGGACGCTAACCACCCTTGGTGGTTTTTTATGCATGTTGCAGGGCTGTATTGGTGCCCTATGCAACCCTGAAACATGCATAAATGACCACCAAGGGTGGTTAGTGTCATGTCTGTTTTCACCCTAAATTATAAACACTTTTTCAAGTACATCAGAAGCAGGAAGCCTGCTAGAGCATCAGTTGGGCCATTAGATGACATGGGGATGAAAGGGGCGCTTAGGGAGGAAAAGGACATTGTGGAGAAGCTGAATGAGTTCTTTGCTTCAACCTTCGCTGCAGAGGATGTTGGGGAGATACCCATGCCGGAAACTTACTTTGTAGGTGATAAATTGGAAGAGGTGAGACTCTGGAGGAGGTTCTAGAGCAAATTGACAAATTAAATACTAACAAATCACCAGGACCAGATCGTATTCACCCCAAAGTTCTGAAGGAACTCAAATATCAAATTGCAGATCTACTTACTGTTAGTAATTTGTAACCATTGCTAAAAACTGCCACTGTACCTGAGGACTGGAGGGTGGCAAATGTAATCCCGATATTTAAAAAGGGATTCAGAGGTGATCCTTGAAACTACAGACCAGTAAGCTTGACATCTGTGCAGGGCAAAATGGTGGAAACTATCATTAAGAACAGAATCGCTGGGCATGTTGATAAACATGGCTTAATGGGAAGAGTCAACATGGATTTAGCAAAGGTAAGTCATGCCTCACTAATCTGTTGGAATTCGCTATGGGTGTAAATAAGCATGTGGACAAGGGAGACCCAGTAGATATAGCGTACCTGGATTTCCAGAAAGCATTTGATAAGGTCCCTCATGAGAGACTCTTGAGAAAAGTAAAAAGTCACGGGATAGGAGGTAGTATCTTACTATGGACCGGTAACTGGTTAAAGGATAGGAAGCAAAGAGTAGGACTAAATTGTCAGTTTTCACAATGGAGAGATGTAAAAAGTGGTGTGCTCCAGGGATCTATATTGGGACTAGTGCTATTTACTCCCTTTTCCAGATCATTAATTAATACATTAAAGAGTGAGGTGATTAGATTTGTAGATGCCACCAAGTTATTCAAGGTAGTTAAAACACGAGCAGACTGTGAAGAACTGCAACAGGATCTTATGAGACTGGGTGCCTGGGCATCTAAATGGCAGATAAGATTTAATGTGGACAAGTGCAAAGTGATGCACAAAGGGAAAAATAATCCAAACTATGAGAACACAATGCTGGGTACTAAGCTAGAAGTTACCACTCAGGAAAAGGATCTGGGAGTGACTGTGGACAATACACTGAAATCCTCAGTCCAGTGTGCAGTAGCAGTCAAAAAAGCAAAAGTGGTTCTTGATGTAACCAAGCCAAGCATGTGCACTTGGGACCTCGCATCCTCATGAATGTTACACTCCTTGTCTCTCCCTCTGTTCCCCTTCCTTCGAATCCCCTCCTTCCCATCTCTCAGAATGTAAGCCGTAGGGCAGGGACCATATCTATTCAATTACTTTGTACAGCACCAGGTACATTGCTTGCGCTATATAAATGCTTGCTAACAACAACAACAAACAATGTTAGGAGTTTTTTGCAAAGGGATAAAGAATAAAACTGAGGATATCATAATGCCTCTATACAAATCACTGGTGTGACCACACCTGGAATATTGTGTGCACTTCCGGTTGCCCCATCTCAAAAAAGACATAGCTGAACTGGAAAAGGTACAGAGAAGGGCAACGAGAATGATAAAGGGTATGGAACGGCTTCCATACAAAGAGAAGCTTGACAAGCTGGGTCTCTTCAGCTTAGAGAAGACTGAGAAGGGACATGATAGAGGTTTATAAAATCTTGAGTGGTGTGGAACGAGTAGATAGGAAACGGTTATTTACCCTCTCAAATAGTACGAGAACTAGGGGACACTCCATGAAACTAGCTGCCGGTAGATTTAAAACAAATAAAAGAAAGTACTTTTTCACTCCACGCATAATTAACTTATGGAATTTGTTACCAGAGGACGTCGTCAAGCCCAGTAGTATAGCTGGGTTTAAAAAAGGACGTGGAGAGAGTTCTTGGAGAGTAAGTCCATTAATGGCTATTAACCAAGTGGCTTACAGGATGAACGTCTTACTGTTGGGAGCTGGTAGCGAACAACAGGGAATGGATTGCCCATTGTGACTGTTGGTTCTTCTCCCATGCGATCGAGATTGGGTACTGTTGGAGGACAGGATGCTGGTCTTGATGGACCACTGGTCTGACTCAGTATGGCACTACTTATGTTCTCTTCCCCTAAAAACCAAGACTATAAATAGTGGGCTCAAATGACAAGAAAGCAGATTTTAGGTAAACATTAGGAAGATCTTCCCAACAGTAACAGCTGTTCGACAGTGAAACAAATTGTCTAGGGCACTGGTGGGCTCTCCTTTGCTAGAGGTTTTCAAATGAAGGCTAGACAGCCATCTGTCAGGGATGCTGTAGCTGTGGATTTCCTGCATTGTGCAGGGGGCTGGACTAGACTTCTGAGGTACCTTCTAACTATGATTCTAGACCCAAATGAGGAGTCTCATGCACACAAGTCCTCCTGCCTTGGAGCAAGGGGTTGGACTAAATGACCCTTCCAACCCTATGATTCTATAAGTAAACGTTAGTTTTACAAGTAAACTCGCAAGTGCTATTTTTTGGTACTTACCCCTAATTATGGGACCGCAGCTTTAATACACAAGGTTAAACTCCATAGTAAGCTGCAAGGCGCTCTTTTAAGGGAAGAGGAAACTGGTCAGAGAAACGCCTCCAATTTTCATCACCAACTTGATTTTTAAATCCATGAAGGATCTGCATGCAAGCGTAACATTCAATTATACTTATTTTATAACAATTATTCTCTCAAGCGTAACAGGCAAGAACACCTGAGATCTGTTGCTCAAACATGGTCCATGCAGAAAAGCACCAGACTGACAGGTTTTTCATGCCAAGTTGCCTTGGTTTCAGCTTGTCTCTCTCAAATTCACTTTGTAAACCTTCCCATAACATTTAGAAATAAAGAGTGTCAGAATTTGCTCTTCCGCTTAAGTGGACAACAGTTGGGACTAAGGGTGCTTGCTGACATTTAGGGAGGGGCAGGGACCAAGGTGAGTTTAATTCACATTAGCGCTGTCACGTGAAGCCTCCAATGATGGGCATGGTGGCTTTAGCGTTACTTTTCCATTCCCCCATTAAATTCATTAGCACAAGACACAACTGGATTTTGAACAGTCTCACCTTATTTAATTTAATGGGGAATGGGAAAACAACACTAAAACCCTCGTGCCCACGACTGGAGGTTTCACATGACCACACTAATGCGAGTTAAACTCACGTTAGTCTCTGCCCCTTACTGAACGTGGGCAAGCAGCCTAAGAGAAGTACTCTCTGTTAAAGGCATGAACAACTATTTTATTACTTTGTAAAGTGCCAGGTACACTGCTTGCGCTATATAAATGTTTGTTAATAATAATAATAATAATAATAACTAACCCAGCATTTCCTCAATACACACACAAAAGGGTAGAGTACAAGTTTAACAAGTGTACAGATAAAAATTAAGGTTCCCGCTGTAGTAGAAAAAAAAAGCACTTCCACCCTATTGCTGGAACACGGAGCTGAAATTTGGTGGAAGTCTTCTGTCAGAGATGCATTTTTTGCTTTCCCTGTGAAAATCCACTATGATGTAACTGAGATGTAAGCCTCAGCAAACAAATACGATCTTGATATGCAAATGCTCAAGAGACACAAATTTTAAGCATTATTCTGCAGAAGTTTCAGCCTTTGAGCACACTCCAGAGTCCGGGGTTTTAAAGACTCTCTTGGAAATGACTCCTAGCACTAGATGGTGTTCAGACACAGCATGGAGAAAAAATAAACCATCTGAATCATGAGAAGGATATTTTAAAAAAGGCCGAACAGTAATGTGGACACAGAAACAGGAACTGATTTAACCAAAAGTAGACACACAAGCAAAAGTGAAAGGACCAAAAAATCTTGTGTGTGTGTGGAACAGTAAGAACAGAAGGGGACAGGGCAGAACACACCCTCCTACTTACATTCACCTCAACACCACACTGTGATTGGCAAACTCAATGGCAAAAAGTGGGTCTCCTCCTTTTGTGGTTAGTTCAAGAAGTATAAACAGCCTGTTATTGCTACCAGTTAGTCAAAGTGACAGGTCTGTTTTGTGGGCCTAAAAAGTTTCCAGCCTTGCTAAGTGGGTTTCACTAGGATGAAATTTGTTTTTTCAGGTTTGCTTCTATTTGAAATGTTGTAGTTTGCTTCTATTTGCTTCTTTTTATGTAATTACATTAAGGATTAAAAGAACGTTAAGGCTCCCAAGTCAAGCACTCAGAGGTTAGGAAAAGTTAGCTGCCCACCCATCTCAGCTCCCTTTCACATATGGACCCCTGCCTACACCAACAGGTTATGTTCACTGTCTGGGTAGCTATTTTTTGTTGTCCACCTTGCTCAATGCTTAGCCGCAGAATTTATTACACACCACTCAAGCCCTGGACTAACACCACTATTAATTTCCTCATTTTTTGGTATGGTACTGCTATCACATCAAAATACTTTTCAAACCATAATTAATACTCAGAGCAACCGTGCTGCTTAGTCCCATTTTACAACTTGAGGTATGACATTAACAGTCAAATGTCCATCATTTTTTCAGAATACTTAGCATTTTCAGTAACACTCTAGACATGTACGGCACCACTTCCACTGAAGCTTTGGGTGATCAGCATTTCTGTAAACCTGCCCCAAATGTCTTAATTTAGGCACTCAAGGTCATACACAATCAATGGACAGCTGTGAAAAGTTGGAATTTAACTGACTTTGCCAGTATTACGAACAAAGGAACTCTGTGGCAGAGGTAGGGCTAGAATCCAGTTCTCCAGGAATTCATCTAAATGCCTGAACATTTCTTCCTGCAATCCTGTCTCAACTGCCATGCCCACAAAGGAGGGAAAAAAGCTTACAATATCTCCAACAAATGAGAGGCAGGGTTCCTAAAGATAAGATTCATTCACTAAACAACTCCAATTCCCAGAGTACGATCAATACTGTGCACTGAATGAGGCAGTAATCCAGTTGAATACAAATCAAAATGTAAACAAAAGTAATGTATATGCAAAAGCAGAACCAGGGTCGCAGTCAATTTTAACTGGCATTTCCTAGACTCTGGGTGCATGACTTGGAATCCTTAGTGTGTTTCTCCCCCCATTCCTTTTCTACCTTCCTTTAAGTTCTTTGTATGCAACAGTATTTGAAATACACTCAGGAAGATGGACAGCTTGATTGTAAGGCTCTTCATCTGTAACACAGACAGGAATATTTTCTATAAAAATATTTCCACCATATTCCAGGTTTTCAGTTTGTTTTGTGTTATTTCCCACCTTCTGTTCCCCAGATACAAAGTAAAAGACAAAAGACTTTTACAAAGTAAAAGACAAAACTATAGGTCATCTTGGGAGGAAAAAAATAAAACTCAAACCCTATTTAACTGGCATTTTAAAAGATTTATTACGATATAGACTAGCTCCTATGGGCACAAGAAAAGTGGGCATCAGAGATGAGAGACTGTTCAGCTGCTCTCCTCAGAGACCAGCTTTAATACTGCCAAAATTGTACGTTGAGATCAAAAACTCAAAACCCTTCACAATTTATTACAATTACTTCAGCACTAAAATTCTCATATAGTGGGAATCACAACAGGGAAATAGGGGCAGTGTAAGGCAAAAGGCAAAGGATACAGATTATTAAATTAGAAGATTACCTTACAGAACATGTCTCTGAGATCATCTTTTGGGCTAATCCACGATGCTACAGCATCACAAAAAAATATAAAGTCCTATAAGATTAGAAATAGCACAAGGTTAGAACCCCTAAATTTATGTAATTTCAGTTAATAAATTAATGAGTCACTATCACAAGAATAAAAGATTCAATCTATGTGTGTTTCTATTTTACTTTCAGATAATTTTAGTATTTTCATAAGATGCTAGTTTGAATGCCCTTATGACCAAGGTTTAAGTAAACAAATTCTGTTCCCCGTGTGCTAGCCCAATTGAGAAAAATTGCAAGGCTACAGAACCCCTCCCCCAAACTCCCTACCTCTGGAAAAAGTGCTGCAACCACTGCTACCTACAGAACTACAATATTCCACATCCTCTCAAGATGACCTAGAGAAACAGCCAGAGCATCTGTACAACGCCTGAGCTACGAGTGCTATTCCTTATTCTTCTGTCCTTCCTAAAAAAAACCTCCATTCACTAAGGTTATCCCTGCCCTGACTTGCTTATCCCTTATGAGGCCATTAAGCCATGACTTTCACCATTACATAGAGAATGCCCTGTTTTGAAGTAGAAGTAAAATAATAAGTACTTACTTTCCATCCTTCTTTCCCATTTTCCTCCACTTTTTTAGGGTGTTCAACAGCATAACAACCTCCCACATGTGGGTGTTTACATGGTCTATTAGGTGGATAAGGATCCCCCAACACATGGCCAGTACGCAGTGAATACTAACCCACCACCCACAGCATTGATTAAGAGGATGTGGAGCCTGCTGCATGGGCTAATGTGTGCCCATGTGTTGATGTGCTATCAATTAGATTCAGAGGAGATGGTGTGTGTTTGGGGAGGGGGAAACTACAGAATACAGCTGCAGCTGCTGCAATAGAAAGTGGGTGGCTGGAGAGCACAGTTGGGACTGATTTGGGTGTGATTTGATCAGCAAACCAGTTCAGATTGAGTTTGTTCTCGGGAACTCTCTCTCGCCCGCTTCAGCCTTCTTCATCTCCCTCTCTTTGCCTTGAAGTCACTGCATAGGGCTTACAAGAAAGGGAGCTGCAGCCTCGTTAGTTGCTAGAGTGTCTTCAGGGAAGGGAGGAAAGAGGCTCCCTCACCTCCCCTTAGGGTAATTCCTTCCCATCTCCCCTACCCCCATTTACAGATGCAAACTGCAAGTGGTCAGGTTCGGCACTCATGACACACGGGTGAGCGCAACACGCACACTCACAGCGTGGTTATATGCCATTTGTTAACACTCCTAGAAGCTGCATGCTAATCTTCAACAGAGACAATAAATTAGGAGAATACGGGCAGGAGGAGTGCAAAGCAAAGGTATACCAAGGTGTGTTTATATATGAGAAAGTTGCATAGAAAGTAATTTGGTTTAAAACTCTGAGTTAACTGGTACAACAGACCAACTGCATGCTTATTTTGGCTTAAGAATGGTTTTAAGGTTTAGTTTAAGTCTACGTAAGCTTTGTTAGTGATCATGAAGATAGAATGTCACTACAAAAACCCCAACAACTCAGATTACTAACATTTATATTATTATTATTATTATTATTATAATAAACATTTATATAGCGCCAGTCATGTGACCTGGTGCTGTACAGAACATAGAATTAGACATGGTCCCTGCCTGTGGCTTACAATCTAAAAGACAAAAAAAAGGGGGGGGGGAGACAAGGAGAGGGGACAGTGGGAGAGACAGGGGAGAAGACAAACAAACATTCAAGCAGATGCGAAGTCTCAGGTGCGTGTGCTTGGCTTGGTTTACAGAGAGGTTGGTGGCAGCAGTCAGCAGAGGAGGGCTGGCAGTAAGAGTAAGGGGAAAGACTAACAG
>QEPC01000724.1:499962-571238 GCA_003113815.1 Sphenodon punctatus
AAGGGACACATTATGCAACATTCTAAACAGGCAACTGTGAACAATCCCATGAAACATGCAATAAAGCAGATGATGCTCTCACTACTAAAAAAATTTGGTGTAGGATATGCTAACTGCAGAAAAATAAGTTCCTTGATGTGATCCATGAATTTAAAGCAAGCCCTTTTCTCCTACTTGTTGTTTTCAGGATGTGTAAAAGTAGAGGAATTAAGAGCAGTTTCACTATAAGGCAAATTTGCTCACATAAAAACTGGCAATAATTTTGCTATTTTAAATACAGGTTGCTAGATGGTTCCATCAGCTTTTTGAAAAGCCAAATTCAATACACTCTTGCAGTGTGGACAGCTTATGAAGCATAAATAAGGAAAACATTTTTTTATGTAGGATGAAGTGTGAACCACATACGCATGAATTTTGGCTATTGTTCCAGAAAAATCCAATTCAGAAAAAGCACAATTTGTGGTACAGTTAACTACACTTTAAATATTTAATTAGCAATATTCCAGCACAACTGTGTAGTGCAACATCCTACAACAAACTTAAGTACACCACATTCAACATTTATTTGCAGTTATTATTCAACACATCAGCTAATTATGTAAAGTAAAATCTAGTATGTGAATTTTCTGTAATTTTGACAACAGTAATATGAGCAAGCATTTTGAATACTGGATGTATGTCCGTTATAGGTACTGCATCAACCACTGAAGATTAAAAAAAACATCTCAAGGAGACTGCACTTTTTGTTACTACTCTATAGTCTACTTTTATAAAGATACCGCTCACGGTGAAAATTCTAATCGTAAATAAACAGTACCTATAATGTGTCAAACCACCAGCAAGATTTCTTGAAGTTCACCTTCCATACAGTTTTAGTATAGTAAATATCTTCATATTTTCACAGTATGTTAGACAAAGCTTGCACTGCAACCTAATCACCCCATGTGATGTGAAGATGGCCATGTTAAAGTCCACAGGAAAGGCTACTGTTGACTTTAAAGGGAGAAATTCTGGCCCTACTGGTTGCAGTCTTGCACTGCAACTGTATCAAAAATCAAACACATCAGATTTCACTAAGATCTATGGTTCTTCACGAAAGAGAATTGCGTAACAAGGAAAGTGAGATGTTCAATTATTCAAAAACTGTAAAGACACACATGAATGAAGGTTTTTAGGCATATGGAAGGTGCTCTTGAAACCAGACCATGCTGTCTAAAAATGCAAAAAAGAGACAAGCCTCAGAAACTCCATTTAATGCTCCCAGTCTGAAGGCCACTATCACTGGCCAGAACTTGTGGCATTTCATGCCATCTTTAGAGTACTGTTCCTATTTTTTTTAAATCAACAAATTAGGAGCTCCACTGCAATAGACTAAATGCTATTGATATTTTTTTAAAAAAAAAATTAAGTAAAGACCTTGACCGGGGATGGGGAATTCCAGCCCACAGGCTAAATATGGCCTTTTAATGACCCACTTTTCCAGTTCTTGAATCTGGTCTACACACAGCTCAAACCCTACTCTCAAGTATAACCCCCTCAGCAAACACCTTCCCTTCTGATCATACACCTTCATCTGAGCTCCCTTCTCTAAGGAGACATACCCATTACTTCCCCTACACTGAGTGGACCTTCTTCACTCTCATGCCCCACACTACAGAGTCCACCCAATACTCACTGCATCTGCAAGCTTTTACTAGTTTCAGAAGTGGTTCATTTATTTATTTTTGCATGTATATGCCGCCCACTCCTGCACAAGCGGGGCGGGGGGGCTAATATTTTAAAACATAAAATTAACCCCACATTAAAATAACCCCACAATAAAACCCCCACCCTAACCCAGCCCACCACTTCATGAAGTGGTATTTCCCATCCCTGATCTAGACTTTCAATTAATTAATATCCAACTCAATTTTTTTAAATAAAAAGATGTAGACATCTTAATTTTCTGTTGCAAATTTTCATTTTTCTTGGTTTTTAAATATATCAATCTTTTGAAACTTTGACATATATACACAGCAAACATGCATGCATGAACAAATGTCTTCATACAAGAACATAATCTAAGAAATTCTTTGTTACTGTATACATTTGCCAGAGCCAATTACTAATCCCAGGTTTTAAAAATGTATAAAAATTAGTTTTTGATGTTTTTTTAAAAACACAATTTAGAATTATGATAAAGAGTTCAACTGAATACTGAGGCTTGTAAAAACTTCTGCAAAAGTTGCTTTTGCTGCTAAAAAATTCAGTTCTGGTGTGGTTTCCCTAAACATTTTTTTAAAAAAAAATCAAAAAAAAAAAAAATCAGACAGCTGAATAATTGCCTTCACCATGAACAGTTCATTTATAGGGTACCTGTATTTTCTAACAATGTCTTTGGTGTGTTGGGTCTGTTAATGATTTCTACAAGCTGGTGCAACACCATAGGGATATAAGGCTGCATCTCTATACCTAAAACAGACAAAAAGTTCAGGGAACAATGTTAAAATTACCAAACGGCATGTATTTACACTCTTTAGACTAGCACAACATAAGCAAAATTATCAACTGCCATTTTCTATGGAACAAAAAGGCATGGCATCAGTAGTGTAAAATGTAAACTAATTAGAGGATTTAGCCATAAAGAAACAAGAACTTACCCATCTGAATGGAAATTTCTCCAATTGCCCATGTGGCATTGTTGCACACAGAAATGAACTCTGGATTTAGGTTGGTTCCCAAAATTGGCATGAAATCAGCTAAAAAGAAAACAAATACTATGCAATATAGTCGATTTCTCCCATTGTTAGAACTTTCAGTAAATTCAAGTTTTTATAATATACTACCATTTGAAATGGATAGAATGTTTTCTGCAGAACAAACAAGAATAATAGTAAGAAGTGGCCAAACTCTGGCTCTTAGACAGTTCAAGTACGGCTCTCAGTCAGGGCGGGTCTTGGCCTTGTGCTGTCTTAAATGACCCTCTGTCTTCCTTGCACTTGTCTCTCAGGGTGAAAAACAAACGAAGCATCAGCTATGTGTTCAAGAATGCCAACACAGAGAATCCTGAACACATAGCTGATCTTTTAAAAAACAAAACAGCTTCTGGTAGCCAACAAGTACCTCCTGGCTATGCACAAGATGTCCGGGGGGGGGGGGGGGGGGACGGGGGGGACACCGACTTAGGAGCCGTCAGTGCTGATGGGAGATGCAGCACCAAGTCCTAGGGACTCTCTGCTGCCACTAGCTTCTCTCCAGAACAGCATATGTTCCTGCATCTGCTTTATGCTTCTTCCCAAAGCCAGTGGCTTCTCCTTTCCCTTGGAGAGCAGAAGAGGAAGTGGACCCAGTCCACATCTGGCAGTGGCTTTCAAGCCCTCCTTCTCCCCCATTCTGCATGCAGCTTTTATGAGATCCCTTTACAGACTTTACTTTTTTGTAAGTGATATCACAGAGTTAAGTGGAGATGGCTATTGCCCTATTAAGATACAGGGGAAGCAGCTGAATATACTTCTATATGCTGACAACATCGTACTTTTAAATGCAGCAAATGGAATAAGGCGGCTGCAGTTAGCGCTGGGCACTTACTGTAGGAAAAAACCATCCCATCCTAAAATGATACCTTGACTCAGAAGTGTTGGAACAAGTTAGCAGTTATAAATATCTGGAGCGTACATTCTCCTGTTCGGGTAGTTGGGCTCATCATCTGGACCAGACCAAAATGAAGGTATTGCAAGCTACAAATGGAATACTAAAGTTTTGGAGAACAGCTGGAGGGAGGATGGTTAGACCTGCCCGTAAACTTTTAGAGCATAAGTTGTACCCCCAAGCATTGTATGGGGGCTGATTTATGGGGGCAGTGTGTCAAGTGACAAGAAATTTTCCAAAACAAAAAACTTAAATTTATTTTGGGGGTGCCACCATGTACTCGATCCTGTATGGTTAGGGTGGAAACTGGTATGTTACCTACTGAAATGGTTATACATTTGTATATATGTACATAAATATACACATCTGGTGCAGCGGCTTCGGTCGTTGGGTTTTGGTTCCTGATCTGGCCACAATCATCCATGCTTTAATCACCTCTCGATTAGACTACTGTAACACACTCTACGTGGGGCTACCTATGGTGACGGCTCGGAAGATGCAGCTGGTGCAGAATGCAGCGGCTCGGCTCTTAGTGGGACTGGGCCGCCAGGAGCACATTACACCAGTGCTCCGGTCTCTGCACTGGCTGCCAATAGTCTTCCGAGCTCGATTCGAAGTGTTGGTTTCGACCTATAAAGCCTAACATGATCTAGGCCCTGTCTACTTGCGAGATCGCCTCACTCCCCGGGTCCTAGAACGGCCCTTGCAGTCATCTGGGGGCGCCACATTGGAGGTTCCCCGGGTTTTCCAGGGGGCCACGCAGGATAGGGTGTGCTCGGTGGCTGTGCCGCGCCTTTGGAACTCTCTCCCGGTGGGGCCCTGTCTGGCCCCAGACCTCCCAGCTATCCGAAGGAGTTGTAAGACCTGGCTGTTCCGTCCGGCATTTGGCGAGGGGTGGTTTTTATTCTTTTCTGTTGTATTGATGTTTTATTGTTTATGATATTGTATTGTGTTTATTGTTGTTAGCCATCCCAGGTTGCCTGTGGCAAAGGGGACGGGGTATAAAATTTTAAAATAAATAATAAAATATATTTTCTTATTGGCAACATATAAAAAGGTATGCCAAATGACCACTTGCCAAAGCTATGTTGGATGGAACAACTAAATTTTGATGCTGTTTCCCCTGTCGGAAGATGCCAATTAATATTCTTGGCAAAGCTGGGTTTTCAATTGAGTTTTTCAGAACTGCTCAAAAGATAGAGTTAAATTACTGTATAAGACTTGGCTTCATGACATTTTTATTCAAGTCGACTTAGCAGCATTGTCTCAGGTGAAAGGAGAATTGGTCACCTACCTTGGTGAATTCCTTTCTCCTCTGACGACGGATAATCCTCCGCATGGGTAGCTCTGCGGAGGACTGCCAGGAGGCAGAAGAAGAAAGATTTCCATTGCACATGCGTGCAGAGTTAGCCCTGACATGCGTCAGTTTATATCCAAGCCGAGGCCTGGTCCTTGAATCCTCTAGAATATTTCCAACTTACAACAGGTTAATGCACAAACATGCTAACTCGTTCTTCTCTTTTTTCCCCCCCAAAACACACTTTCCCTGAAGAAACACGTAAACTCTAGTGACTCAACTAACATTTCCTGAATCCTTTTAACATATCCAGAATTACAGAACTTATAGCCTCTCGAGTTGTTTGCCAGGGAGGGCCGGAGGATTATCCGTCGACAGAGGAGAAAGGAATTCACCGAGGTAGGTGACCAATTCTCCTTTCTCCCTCTGTCTCCGGCTAATCTGCCACACGGGATGTACCCAATCCCTTAAGGTTCCTCAGGGTGCGAGCAAACAGCGCTAGGAGAGTCCAGCACTGCCTGCAGCACCCTTCTGCCAAATGCCGCTTCTGCAGACTTGAATACATTCAGTTTGTAATGCCTAACAAAAGGTGTGTAGGGATGACCGTAAGAAGCTCTTGCATTAAAGGCGTAAGAAGTGGCTGCACTCTTTACCGAGTGTGCCCAAATCTGAAGGGGAGGAACCCTATTTTTGGCTTTATATGCCTCTATGATGCATTGTTTTACCCATTTCGACAGGAGCGTTTTAGAAGCTTTCGATCCTCCCCCACCCGGTCTGATATTTATAAACAGAGCTGTAGTGGGCCTGAGACCCTGAGTCCTATTCAGGTAGATCTTTAATGCTCTCCTGACATCCAGCGTGTGCCACATCATCTCCTTTGGGTGAGAAGGTTTGGGACAGAAGGATGGCAAAATTATTTCCTGGCCCCTATGGAAAATCGAGTTTACCTTAGGAATAAAGGCCTGGTCTACCCTAAGGACCACCGATTGCTCCAGAAAGGAACAAAAGTTCTCCTCCATCGACAGGGCTGCCAATTCAGATACCCTTCTGGCTGAGGTAACTGCCACTAAGAATACTACTTTAAGGGATAGAAAGTAGAGAAAAACATATCTTAACGATTCAAAGGGAGATCTAGTTAGAGCGTCCAGAACCAGGCTCAAGCTCCATGAGGGGCATCTATGAATAACTGGGGGAGATATCACCCTCGTTGCCTTCAAGAACCGTTTGACATGCCTATGGGATGAGACCTGCCAATTTGCTACAGCCCTAAGCACTGAGTCGATTGCCGCAACCTGCCTAGCCAGGGTGTTGGGTTTCACAGTCTTGTCCAGGCCCTCTTACAGAAATTGTAGGATGGATGCGATCTCCGCTCTACAAGGATCGTAGCCCTTCTCAGCTGCCCATAAAGCGAAGGTTTTCCAGGTAGCCCCGTATGACATCCTGGTCGCAGGTCATCTGGACTGCTGTAGGGCTGCGAGGACTGCTTCTGAGTATCCCTTCTTCAGTGCTGAACGCTCAAGCGCCATGCTGTCAGTCTTAAATTGTGAAGGTTTTTGCATGTTAGCAGGCCCTGGGTAAGTAGATCTGGTCTCAATGGCAGAATCTCTTGTGCTTGGCTGAGTTCTATCAAGTCCGAAAACCATGGTCTCCTGGGCCACCATGGAGTTATCAGAATCATCTGGGTCTGTTCCTTGATGCATTTTGTCACCATTCTCGCTATCAGCGGGATGGGCAGGAAGGCGTAAAGCAGTCCTCTTGGCCATGGTTGATTCAGTGCATCCACTGCTACCGCTGCCCTGCATGGACTCTTGGTCATGAAGCTCCGTACCTGCGCGTTTTCTTGACTGGCGAATAGGTCCATTATGCAAAGGCCAAATTTCGGTACTAAATCCCCGAAGACCTCCTTGTGTAGAGTCCATTTGTGGGGGTCTATCGTTCTGCGGCTGAGTCAGTCTGCTTGACTATTGTCTTGTCCTTTGATGTGTAGGGCCTTCAGGGAGTGTAGGTTCTTCTGCACCCAGGTAAATAACTCCACTGCCTCCTCGTGTAGGGAGGGAGTTCTGGACCCGCCCTGGTGATTCACATAGGCCTTGGCTGTCATGTTGTCTGTGTAGATTAGGATGTGGCGATTGGTGAAGCTCTCTGAAAGTTGTTTCAGCGTCAGCCTGATAGCCCTGCGTTCCAGGAAATTTATACTGCAACCTCGCTCCCTCTCACTCCACAGCCCCTGGACTGACCGGTCTCGGAGTGGGCTCCCCATCCGGTGAGGCTGGCATCTGTTGTGACCACCTCTCGAGTTGGTTCCGTCAGGCGTGTTCCTGTGGCGAAGGTTTCTGTTCTTGACCACCAAGACATTAACTGTCCGAAAACCCCAGGGAATTGTCACCCATGGATTGAGTCCTAGTGTGAGCTCTGCTTGCATAGGACGCAGCAGCTGCTGCAAGGGTCTGAGGTGGAACTGACCCCATTGTACTTGCCTGGTGCATGATATCAGCAGGCCTAGGAGTTGGGCCAGAACTTTGAATCTCATCTGTCTGCGATGGTGTAAAAGAAGTATCAGCGGTCATAACTTGTTTTGTCTGGCTGGCAGTATGAAGGCAGCTCCTAAGCCTGAATCGAGAATTACCCCCAGGTGTTCCAGCCCGCAGGTAGGAATGAGATGGCTCTTCTCCCTGTTGACTAGGAATCTGAGTAAGTCCAAGTACTGCATGGTCCTGTTCAGATCTTCTAGGGTTTTGTGGGAGGAATGAGCTCTGATCAAAAGATCGTCCAGGTAGGGGTATAAGTGCATCCCCTCCTTCCTGAGATTTGCGACACCAGGGGAACGAGAATTTTAGTAAATGTTCTCGGTGCCAAATGGCAGGGCTCTGAACTGGTAGTGTTTGTGCTGATAACAAAAGCGGAGCCACCTCCTGTGTGGTTGCCAAATAGGGATGTGGAGATATGCTTCCCTGAGGTCGCGCAAGACCATCCAGTCCCCCTTCCTCAGACTTTGGCAAATGGACGCTACCGTTTCCATTTTGAATTTCTGAGCCCTCACAGACTTGTTTAGGAGTTCCAGATCGAGTACCGCCCTCCAAGACCCTAATTTCTTAGGTACTAGAAATAGAATAGAGTACAACCCCTGTCCCTCCTGCTCTAGAGGAACTGGTTCTATGGCCCTGATGTTTAAAAGTTTCTGAATTTCGTTTATCATGGCCAAGTGTTTTTGGGGGTTTCCTGCTATCGGGGAGGCAATGCATCTCTGTCTGGGACAGGATTTTACCTCTATTTAGTAGCCCTGGGTCACGCACTCCCGCACCCACGTGTCCGATACCGACTCTTCCCAGAGCCCTGAGAAAAGCTGCAGCCTGCCCCCTACTTCTGGAAGTTCCGGGTAGTCAGGAGTCCTGCTTATTTTGTGCAGGAGTAGAGCCTCTTGATTTCTGTTTATCAAACCTAGTGGCCTGTCTGTTGTTTCTATTGTGAAAAGGGAAATTTCCTGTTGCCTCCCTAGATTGTCCCTGAAATCCCCTAAAGGCGTGGAAACCACCCCTAGATCTGAACGGGGAGCCTCAAAAAAATCTTTGTCCCCACTTGCTGTATGGTCTTGTGTTTGGACTTGTCGCCAGCGTCCACTAGAACCTTATCCAGACACACTCCAAATAGTTTCAGTCCTTTATAGGGGGCTGAGACTAACAGATTCTTGGCCGTGACATCCCCCTGCCACGATCTGAGCCACAGTCTCCTTCTTGCTGAGACCGAGCTCACTAGGGCGCATGCCAACCAGCCCATGGTGTTCATAGTGGCATCTACCAAGAAGGCTGTCACCAGCGTAAGTGACAAAATGACTTGAGCTCTTTTGTCTGAGATTTCTGGGTTCTGAGCCTCCTGCATCCTGGAAACTAGGGCCCATGCTACATAAGAGGCTATAATGTTCACCTTTAACGAGGAAGCAAAAAAAATCCAACCCCCTGCGAAGGGCTGCATCTATAGCCCTATCTGTGGGGTCTTTAGGACAGCAATCCCCCTCCGTGGGGAAAACAGTTTGCCTCGCAAGGGAGACTGCCACTGCGTCTGCCTTTGAATTTTTAAATATTGGTTCCTTCTTCCTCGAGAAGGAGTACAGGGCGAATTGTGTCCTGTTCATCCTGTGGGTCTTGTCAGGGTGTTTCCACTCCTCTAGGACTAGTTTTCCGAAAACTTTATTTATAAATTCCCATGGAGGGACAGAATGTAGTCTCTCTCCTCTTCCTCTTGTGAGTCAGAGGAGTCTTCCTTTATTGGCCTTTCCTTTAACTGGAGGGTCTTGGTAACTTGGGCTAAGAACTCCTCCGTGTAGGAAAAAGGGAACTGTCTATCCCTTTCCCTGGGGTCTGGGCGAGGATCCTGGAAACTTGAGCCTTCCCCTTCACCCCACTCCTGCCCAGACTCTTGATCTGAGTTAGAGTTTAACTCTGTATGCGCATGATCTCTGCACTTTTTGGGCAGTGTATCCTGAGCACTGTCCTCAGAAGAGGGGGAGGAGTCCAACAGCCTTGTTATGGCGCCCCCTTGTGAGGCCTTTGCTCTTTTGTGACCCACCTTGCGGGGTCTTTGCTCTTTTGTGACCCACCTTGCGGGGAGCTTTTCCCCCGCTTCCTCTGGGTGCCTTAGGAGAGGGGGAGGGGTTGTTATGGAGCTCCCTTCTCTGCAAATCACATAGCTTATTTAGGGATTGCAGGATCTTTCCCATAGTTGCTGCCAGCAATGGCATGTCTACTTGCGTGCTCTCCTGGTCTGCTGCTGCTTGCTGTGCTCCGCTTCCTTGAGTCCCCTCCATAGTTGCCCATGTGGTTCCCTGCTTCTGCTAGGGGGACGCGCTGTGGTTAGGATCAGCTCCCGCTTTGCTGTGCTGTGCTGTTCCCCGGGCAGGGGGAGACTATCACTGGTCTCGCTCTGCTGAGGCTGGGTGGAAAAATGCCGGAGTCATCGCCCCTTGTTCCCCCGTTCCCAGGCGCTGTGCGAGGGAACTGGCCGGGCTTCTGTGATCGCCCGAGGTTGGGGATTCTGCTGCCCTTAATGCCGCACCTGCTCACTGTCAGTCGCCCTGACCTTCCGTGGGCTCGCGAGTCTCTTTTCACTGTACTTTTTTCTCTTCTTTTCCCTCTAGGTTCGGGGAGAACCAGATGCGATCCCAACGGCCCGAAGGCAGAAGACGGACTGACGAGTCGGGGCTAGCTCTGCACGCATGCACAATGGAATTCTTTCTTCTTCTGCCTCCCGGCGGCCATCCGCAGAGCTACCCATGCGGAGGATTAGCCGGAGACAGAGGGAGAAAACTGCACCCTGGTATAGTAAATATAAAGCCTGTCACCAGTTAGAAAGGTACTTAATGGTCATATCCAATTTTACTACTTGCAGGGCTCTGACCTTGCTTAGATTCCAACTAATGCCCTCAGCAGTTGTGGAGGGTAGGTATGTTCAGATTCCTTTGGAATAGAGTTTATGCTCATGTGAATTACATCAAATAGAAGATTTGTTACACTATCTGTTTAATTGCCCCTTCTCAAAGCATAAGAGATAAATTGATCAGCCCACTCTTCAAAGGGAAAATGCATTGGGACATGTTACTTAAACTGGCATACCTTTTAGCCAACAGGCAGGAACAAGTTATGAGAAAAATGTCAAATGTGGCTCATGCCTTGGCTGTAGTGAGAAGATTTCGACGTAAAGTGAAACAGGTAAAATTAGATTATTTTTTTTCACCCGCTCCTTGGTACTTTTTTCTTATATAAGTGTGTGTCTTTGTTTGGTTATTACAGATTCAGTAAATGTGGGTACCACTGAGAAGTGGTGTTTGGTATTTGCATATGTATCTGTGATTATGCAAGTTAAGTGAAAGTCACTGACGGTTTCCTTCACAAGTGTTTTATTTTTAAAACGTATTTTGTATTTTAATATCGTTTTGAACAATGGTCACGACAAATAAATTATGATCATGATGACTACTTCACAGCAACTACAGGCAAGCCTTTTGCACTCACAGTGGGCCCTCTATCATCTTGGCATATGCTGAGAGTGGGGAACGCATGGATGCTACTTTGCCACTATGCATCTGAAAAGTGACAACACGTAAACTGACAAATAGACACTCGTGAGGAGTTTAATGTTTGTATACGTCCTCAGGAGCTGCATTGTAGCTGCGCCTCAGAATCGAAAAGGATCAGCTCTGCCAGCAAATCATAAAGCAGGAGCTGTTTGTGTTCATGTGCATCTTGTGGATCAGCCATATAAAGCTTCTGGTACACAGCTCTTAGTGTTGGGAACTTTGGCCACCCCTTCTGTAGTACGTTACTTCATACTACATAGTCAATAGATTGACATTATCGACCTCTAGATCCAAAACTCTTCTGAAGCTAGGTATAACTTGGTGTGAGAACACATTTAATTTACTTACAGGAAATCTATGGTTAGAGGTATCACCGTTGCAAATAGTTTGAATGAAGTATGTCAATGTTTTGTAAGAATATTTTAAATGGAATCCCTGCAGTGGAAGCAGGATACTACAAGGCCCACTTCTCTGAACTGAGGAGCAGGAAAAAGTGTTACTACAGGTGGGACTGCAACAACAAGATTAAATTTTGCAGGAACGTGCAAGGTAACATTTTCTCCCAACCAACATCAAGACACTTCCACCCACAGCGAGTTCCTGGTACTGGTTCTATGGGGGAATGGGGCTCCTCTCCTGTTCCCCCACCTGTCTTCTTGCCTTTCAGCAGGCCTTCCATCAGCAAAGACCCACCAGCAGGTTACTCTAGTCCACGGTGTGAAGTGGCAACACCAGTAGTCAGTTTATGTATGGATGCATATGTAAAAAAAGAAACATACCTATGCAAGGCTTCACATGCTGAAAGCATGCCTTTGTCAAGTCACCTAACAAAGCAAAAGAACTCTGTCGTACCTCAGGCATTTTATCCTTTAAAAAAGAAAAAAAAGTGATCAAGAAGCCAATATTTGTGTTGCTTATTTTTCTCTTTAAAAAAAATTTAAAAATTAAAAGGGGAATTGGGTCACTTACCTGGGAATTCCCTTTCTATGTCCCTCGAGGGAGGTCATTCGGACGGAGGGAGCTATCTTCCATAGGCCACTAGGAGGCAGCAAAGTACTTTGAACCGGGCATGCATAGGGAGAGCACTTCCCCGCGTATCCAGATGTAACACAGTCGAGGACCAAGTCTTTCAACTGCAAAACTAAGCATATTATGAAAAGAACTTCCCCCGAGGGGGTTAAAACAGAGAACTAAGAACAACAACAAACAGCACCCAGGTCATAAACCCGGATGGGCCAAATGACCTCCCTCGAGGGACATAGAAAGGGAATTCCCAGGTAAGTGACCAAATTCCCCTTTCTATGCCCTCGTCCAGTCATTCGGACGGAGGGAGGTACCAGAGCAGTACATATCGTGGGAGGGAGCTGGGCGCCTAGCGAGGATTTAAGACCCCCTGAAGAACCCGTCTCCTGAAGGCGGCCTCCGCAGATTCCTGGCTGTCAATTCTGTAATGCCTAGTGAATGTGTGGAGGCTCCTCCATGTGGCTGCCCTGCAGATTTCTTGGATAGGGGCCCTGGAACGAAAGGTCCAATTGGTGGCTGCCCCCCGGTAGAGTGTGCTGAAGTCCTGGCTGGGGGGACTAAGTCTGAGGCCCTGTATGCGTCTGAGACACAGGCCGAGATTCATTTTGAAATTATCGTCTTGGAGGTCTTGCTACCCCTAGAATGTGGGTGGTAGCTGACAAATAGGGCGGAAGTTTTTCTGAAGGGATGTGTGCACTCGATGTATATTTTGAGGGCGCGTCGAACGTCCACCGCGTGCCACAAACGTTCCAGTCTGTGACGGGGTTTGGGGCAGAAGGACGGGAGTATCACCTCTTGGGAAAGGTGAAAAAGGGTGGAAACTTTCAGGATAATGGTAGAATCTAAGCGGAGGGTCACTGAGTCTTTTCTGAAGGTACGGAGTGCAGGGTCTATAGAAAAGGCCCCAATTTCAGAGACCCTTCTTGCTGACGTGATAGTGATGAGGAAGGCTACCTTGATGGATAAAAAAATAAAGGGAGACTTGGTGTAAAGGTTCGAAGGGGACCCCCGTGAGAGCCTTGAGGACTACATTAAGGTTCCAAGTGGGAATCTATGCACCACTGGGGGCGCTAGAGGACGTGCTGCTCGGAGGAACTGCTTGACATGAGGGTGTGCAGAGAAACGCTGGCCTGAGGAGGCGGAGAGAGTGCTGTCGAGGGCTGCCAATTGCCTGGCGAGGGTGTTGGGACGAAGGCCCTTGTTAAGTCCCTCCTGTAGAAACTGTAGGATTTGTGAGGTTGAGGGATCCTGAGGGGAAACGTGACGTGTCTGGCACCATCTGACGAACACTGACCATGTGGATTGGTAAATTCGCCTGGTGGTTCTGCGTCTGGACGCTAGTAGAGTCTGGACCACCTGCGTGGAATATCCCAGGCTTAGGAGAGCGGCGGATTCCACAGCCATGCTGTCAGCTTCAGGAAGCTGGGTTGCTCGTACCGCAGAAGGCCCTGCGACAGAAGGTCTGGAGTGGCTGGGAGAGTGAAATGATTCCCTCGAGAGAGAGAATCAGGTCGGGAAACCATGGCCTGCAGGGCCAAAAGGGGGCTACTATGATGATCCGAGTCCAAAGTTTTTTGGCCCTGTTGATAGTGTGCCCCAGGAGTGGAAACGGTGGAAACGCGTAGAGGAGGCCCTGTGGCCAGGGGTGACTGAAGGCGTCGTGAGCCTCTGCCTTGGGGTGGGAACTCCTGGTGAAGAACCTCTTGGTGTTGTCCGCAGAGGCGAACAGGTCAATTACTGGTTGTCCGAACCTGTCCACTATTAAGTTGAATGCCTGATTGCAGAGGGACCACTCCCCGGGATCGATTATCTGCCTGCTCAGCCAGTCCGCCTCTACGTTCTCCTGCCCTCTGATGTGACGAGCCCTGATGGATAGGAGATTGGATTCCGCCCATGACAGCAACGTACGGCTTCCTTGTGAAGGGAAGGGGACCTCGATCCCCCTTGGGTGTTCACGTACGCTTGGGCTGAGGTGTTGTCCATTAAAAACTAGGACATGCTGTGCTCTCAGAAGCGGGGAGAAGTTGAGTAGGGCGAGGCGGATCGCCCTGAGCTCCAGCCAGCTGATGCTGTGCTGCTGCTCTGTCGTCGACCAAGTCCCGTGCCGTGTGATTGGCCAGGTGTGCCCCCCATCCGGACAGGCTGGCATCTGTGGTGAGGATCAGCCGTTCGGGTTCTGTCAGCGGCGTTCCTTGAGCAAAGCGGTCCGGAAGCTCCCACCAAGGGAGTGATCGGAGGGTAGTGCGGTCGAGTGGGATAGTTATCGGTAATCCGCAGATGATGGCGGACTGCCAGGGTCTGAGTAGTGCCTGGAGGGAGCGTGAATGGAAACGGCCCCAGTGGAGGTGCTGAGTGCAGGACACCATCAGTCCTAGGAGGGATGCTAAGGTGAGGAGGGGAACGTGAGGGGACATTCATACTCTCCTGATTAGTTGTCTCAGCTCATGCTGATGTTGGTTGGGGATGAATATTTTGTCTTGGAGTGTATTGATAATCACTCCGAGATGTTCCAGGTGTTGCGTCGGTATAAGGTGGCTCTTGACCACATTTATCACGAATCTGTGTTGTTCTAGGATGCCCTGGTGCACGTAAGGTGGGTCTGCGCGATCTGGAAGGATGGAGCCTTGACGAGGAGGGCGTCCAGGTAGGGATGGACGGCTATCCCCTCCAGCCTGAGGCTTGCGATGAGAGGCACAAGTATTTTGGTAAATGTGCGTGGGGCGGATCCCAGGTCGAAGGGGAGAGCTCGATACTGCCAGTGAATTCCATTGTAAGAGAAGCGTAGCCATCTTCTGTGCGCCGGGAGGATGGGCACGTGCAAGTAGACATCTCTGAGGACCATGGAAGCCATCCAGTCGCCTCGTGCGATGGCGAGGGATATGGAGGACAGGGTCTCCATCCTGAAGCGTTGTTTGCCGATGACCCTGTTGAGGCGTTTCAGGTCGAGAACCCCTCTCCAATCCCCTGACTTCTTCTGTACTAGGAATAAGATGGAGTAAAGGCCTGACTTCTGCTCGTGCCATGGGACACTTTCTATGGCCCCCATGATGTTGAGCCTGGAGATTTCTGCGAGCATGGCCTTGTGTTTGGTGGGGTTCTGGAGCGGGGGGATACTCGGAATTTTTCTCGAGGGGTGTACTTTAGTTCTAGAGTAGCCTCTTGTGACGGTTTGAATGACCCATGCGTCCGTGGTTGCCTGCGCCCACCTTGGTGCGAATTGGAGGAGTCGAGCGCCGATTCTGTATGAGGCAGGGTAAGAAGAGTCGGAGCAGTTAGGAGTCCTGTTTACGTTGGGGCAAACCTGTTTGACGGGAATACTGGTGTTGAGGTAAGTCCTGTTGGATTTGGCTCCTCTGCCTCTTTGATTCCTATTGCGGTAGGAGGAATTCCAGGAGGATTGCTCTGGGTACTGTGGTCGTCTGTAATTCTGGTGAGGCCTATTAAAGGGGCGAAAGAAGCTTTTAAAGGATTGTACCTGGTTTAGGGTGTGTTTCTTATCTTTGTTTGAGGCCTTGTCGAGAGCCGATCCGAACAGCTTGCCACCTTTGAAGTTGCTGTTTACCAAGAGATTCTTGGCGTGCGGGTCTGCTCGCCAGGAGTGGAGTCATAGCCTGCGCCTGGCTGCTACATTGGCCGCCATCCCTTTGGCTGTCCATGTAAGGATGTCCATGGATGAGTCCATTAGAAAGGCCTGTGCCAGGGTAACAAGTAGGGGTCCTTACCCATTTTGAACCACTTCATGACTGCTTGTGCTACATAAGAGGTGGTAGTGGTCATGCATAGCACGTTTGAGAGGGCTTCATAGTTTTTCTTGAGTCCTCTCTCCAGGCCCTTGTCTGTATGGTCTTTGGGCAAAAAGTCCCCTTCCGTGGGGAAAACCGACTGGCGTGCGAGTGCGGCCGCGGCGGCGTCCACTTTGGGAAGCGCAAAGACAGTTTTGCTATTCTTGTTGAATGTATAGCGGGTCTGTTGGGGCTTAGACAACTTGAAAGACTTAGTTGGATGCTTCCATTGGGCCTTTATAATCTTCTCAAAGGCCTTGTCTAGAGAGGCCCCAGAGGAGTTGTTACTCAGCCTAGGTAAATAATCCCTGTCAGAGTCATCCTCCGCGTCCACGGATGAGTCTGACTCCCTCTTTTTGGGGGTTCTGGGGGTAACTTTGAGGACCCTTTCTGCCCTTCTAATCAGTTTGGGGCCCTGGTCGTGTGGCAGCTCCCTGCACAGATCCCTGTGGCCCTTAGACAGAATGTCCTCCCAGTTACGGGACTCCTGCCCCTGTGAGTGTTGGGAAGAGGCCAATGAGGCAGCTTCTGACTCCTCCTCCGAAGATGGGGCAGGCTGGCAGGCCCTGTGTTTGTGAACACTCAGATCCCCCCTCTTAGGGGGTGGGGGTGGGGTCTGATTCTGATTCCTTGACAAGCTCCCCCTCCTCAGGAATAATGGAGCCCCCTTCTTCTTCCTCCTCTGAAGAAGAGCCCAAGAGGTCAGTGATGGGGGTGCTATGCTTTGGGCAAGAGTGCTTCCCTTTTCCTGCCGTTTTAGAGGCTCCCTTGAAGGCCCTAGGGGGAGGGGCGCGTTTGTGGTGGCTCCTGTGTCCCCGCTGATTAGACTCAATGCGGGTAAGCGCCCCCATCATGGCCCTCAGGGCCTCCAGCTGTGCCTGCTGGAAGTCACTCAGATCCCCCCTTACTTGGGAGGAGGAGGCTGATTCCTCCTCATCTCTTTCCTCCTGAAGCCTCGGGAATCCATGCTCCTGCGGTGCGCTTTGAACAGCCGGCCTGAGCGGTGGGGGGGGGGGGGGGGGGGGGGGGGGGGGGGGGGGGGCAGGCGGTTGGCTTTCGATTTCCCTCGGTGCCGAGTTAGTTTCAGTTCTAGCCGTGGCTCGCCCGGCGGGCTTTGGTGGTTTCAGCCATCGGCGTGTCCGTTGTAGTAGGGACCCTCAGAGTGGGAGGGCGGAGGGGAATTGCTGCCGAGGTGTACCTCTAAGGTGGTCACTCTACCGGCCCCGCAACTGGTCCGTGCTCGAGAGCCGGCACCAGAGAGATACCTCCTCCTCCGGGAGGGGACGATTGTGCGGCCGGTTCACCGATGCAGGGAGGCAAATTTCTGGTGAAGAGTTGTTATGGGTGCGGAGAACCCGGCTGCTGCGTCTAGTCGGTCCGAGGCAGACTTTCAACTGGATACGCGGGGGAGCGCTCTCCCTACGCATGCCCAGTTCAAAGTACTTTGCTGCCTCCTAGTGGCCTATGGAAGAACGCTCTCTCCGTCCGAATGACCGGACGAGAGGGAATAGAAAAAAAATTCACACCCCTTAATTTTAAACAAATTATTCATTCATTCAAATTTCTACCCAGCCCTTCCCATAAGGCTCAGGAAAGCTAACATAATAAAGACACACACAATAAAAATACAATCAAACTCCATTTAAAAACCTCATTAAAAACCCACACTCACCCCTAAACCCTCCCCACCATCTGCCAAATGCTTTGCCAAAGAGAAACGTTTTACACTGCCTCTGGAAAATGCGCAAGTTCAGGCTCCGAAGGAAAGGGAATTCTATAACATAGGGGGCAACAACTGAGAATTCCACTCTTAGTCATCTCACCTGCATGCACTGGTACATTAGTGTCAGGATATTGCTGCGAGCCACTAGCTGTTCGATATTGCCCCCAAGTCCTTCAGCTAAGCCACTGAGTAAATCAAGAGCCACAATCATGAAGTCTTTATCTGGAGCCTCGTATTGGTCCGGCTGAGCATTGTGCAACTGTAATAAGATACATAACTTCATTTCAACACATCAAGTTTTCCCTATTTATAGTTAGGGAGGTCAAGGATTTAGTTTTTGCAAATTTGTTGCTCAAATGACCATTTAAAATTCCCATAATAAAGCAATCATTGCATAATTTTAATACATCACTTTAAAAGGAGTTTCTCAGGATGCAGATAGTAACAACAACAACAGATTACCATGGCTTGTGCAAGAGTCTTCTGTACCAGGTTTACGCACCGCTGGTACACGGGTTCACAGTATGGAAGGAAGCCAGATTGCAAGGCAGTGGCAACCGAAGACAGGCACTGGAATACAAGAAAAACGTGCATGTGATAATGAAGTGTATATTATTCTTTTATTAGATCCAACTTAATTATATAAAAAAATATAAACAAACATAACAGAAACTTAGCATTTGACAGACACTGTTTTCAAACAACATGCTACCATTTATAGAAAGCCTGGGATGAGGACTGACCTGTTGATTTACCCATCTCAGGTTTTGCATGGTAGTACATTACTAAATGGAACCACTGGAATGTATCTAACTTAGTTAATATAAGCCATATTTCTGGTTAAGTCAAATTACACCCCCTCCCCCAGAGAATAGTACCAACAAAACAGTACCATCAAAATACCAATAGTTCCCAGAAATTATATTAATCTATGGAAGCCACCAAGTCATATAATGATATTAGGAAACTCTTTGGATTCCTCCCTTTCTGTTCCCACTTGCATGCTGGGAGATGATGTACTCTCCCACTAATACGCAGTCCAGCATCATGGGTTTTTCTTCCAAGCAGCAGATTAGACTCTGACATGGCAAAGCCTGCTGGGAATTGTAGTCCTGGATGTGTCCGACTGTCTAAACAGTCTCTGCATTACATAACTATACTTATTTATTTATTTAATTTATTTTCTAAATTTATACCCTGCCCCTCCTAAAAACAGCTCGGGGCGCCTTCCAACAGTAAAAAAATACATATAAAATATATACTTGGTTAACAGTTCAATGTTGTGCCTTTGGGATGGCCGTTTCAGAACATTGGGCAACAGCAAAAAAAAAAAAAAAGTTTACAATAAAGTTAGATTAAAAACATGTGACTTTTTTGCATGATTGGATTGCCCTATATTTTGGATACTACACACAGTAAATTGCCCTATGTAAGATAAAAGTGGAACCTTTTTGCTAGAATTAGTTTCAGGTAAATCTTTTTTTTTTTCTACTAGACTTGAGGGCTAGAGGTAGGGAAAATGGTTTCATCTCTCCTCCCTGAGAAAAACTACTCCTCCCTTCATCAGCTAGCTCTTCACTAGGGGAACTGGATCTCCCCCTTCCCTTTGTCCTTTACTTGGAGCTTGAAAGAGGAGAGGAATCCACTTCTCACTGAATAGCCGAAGGAAGGAGCAGAATTTTACACGCATTCACACACACACAAAAAAGCAGAGAAATGCCTTCCATGCCTCTCAAACTAGAATTGAATGCCAAAAATGAAAATGATCATATTGCAATTGCTCTGGGTTATTACTTATAGCTTTATTAAAAAGATAATTAGCAGTATTTTCAATACGTTTTGCTTGTTTTAAAGATTGGGCAGCATTTACTATTTTATTATTATTACAGGAACATTGACCAACTACAGCAAATACCAACTACAGCATCAAAGACGGGTAAATTTCTATAGAGTCTGCTTAAATAGCATTT
Organism: Sphenodon punctatus; assembly: GCA_003113815.1. Lineage (NCBI taxonomy): Eukaryota > Metazoa > Chordata > Lepidosauria > Sphenodontia > Sphenodontidae > Sphenodon > Sphenodon punctatus. The sequence goes on from QEPC01000724.1 coordinate 519,455, forward strand.
CTAATAACTAGAGTTCTTTTGCATGGTCTGACAAATTTGACTTCAGCAGACTCCACTGTATTCAGTTTCCAGTAGATTGCTTACAATCAGCCACGTTCTGATGAACATATACTTTGCAGTAATTAAGCCTTAAATTCCTTTTACATCTGAAAGGTTTACACATCAGGAGCTTTAAACCAAAGTTATTCAGGAGTAGGAAGGAAAAGTACTCTCCATTTTACCTCACAGTAACTGTAGTGTGAACAGGTTGTTGTTCTCTTTTTACTTTATTTTAAAGTCATTTGTCATTACCCTTAAAGGGAGATTGGAATTTGCAGGTGCAGTGTGAACCGTACCATTCACTGTTCTCATGAACAGCACAAAACAGAAGTAGCTAGCTACTTTTGATTTAGTTAAAAATCAAAGTAGTTACTTTTGTTTTCACACTCTTCACCGGAACATGGCCACAGAGTCCCATTAGCAGCACCTCCCAATTGCTCTATGGAAGAATTATTATGGGAGCAAAAGACTGGCAGTAAAAAGGCTGGAAACAGTTTTAAAAAAAATAATAATTAAAGGACTGGGTTAAGAAAAAAAAAGGTTTGGACAGACCTCACTGATATCAGCCTAAAGTTTTTGCTCTATGAGAAGTATCCATTCCATATTGTCATAGTAACAAAATGGTAAGTTATTTACCTGGAATGTTGGTTCATCAAGGTAAGGCCCCTACATATTCATATTTAAGGTAAATAGCACCACCTGGTACACAGGAAAAGTTAGTCTAGCATCTCTGATCAGGAACCTAACAACATTGTCATCGCTTTGAGATAACATGCACACGCGTCAACCCCTACTTCACACCCCTGGCTGCACCTCATTTTGTCCTCAAGCAAGCATTTTCTAAAGAAAAGAATGACAGGACAGACCTGACAAACTAGGCATCCATTCTAGATGCTACATCAGTAGCCCAATGCCTAGCACACGTCTGAGTGGTGTGCCATGTCACAGCCATGTCTGTGAAAGACATGGTGGAACCAAGCCCCAGAAGTTGCCATAGCCCTGGTGGAGTAGGCCTGAACTCTAAGAGGGAGGAAGGATATTCCTTTTCAATAATTAATTCATGAACCCATCTGGAAAGGGTCTTCAAAAAGACTTTAGATCCAAACAATACTGGGCAAACAATAGAAACAAAACATCAGAGTTTCTTGAACACTTAGTATGTTTCAGGTAAAACAGGAGCTCTCCAAACACCATCTAGAGCATACACCACCACCTCCCCGGGGAACTGTGTGGCTTAGGAACAGAAACTGGGAGAGAATGAGACCCCCTTGGAAAGGAAAGATGAGTGTGGTTAACAGACCACTTCATCTTTATGGACAACAATATACAAGGGTCTATATTACACAGTGTACCCAGTTTCACCATCCTTCTCATTGAGGTGACCGCTTCCAGAAAGGGCACCTTAAGGGTGATCAACTCCAATGGGGCCAAAGCTGTGGGCTCAAAGCGAAAGACAACTCCCCAGAAGCATAAACCGAGACTGATGAGAGGGCAGCCCATCAGAAAACAGTGCAACAAATATTTCAGGACTAGTGGGATGCCAACATGAGGCGATACTCCCCTATGGATATTGACCCGGGAAACAGACCATTTGCCTAGCCTAATGGAGGCCTTTCTACTCGACAATAAGACTTTTTAAACTGGCAGTGAATGTAGCCTTTCACAGTCACTCAGCATCAAATTTTCCTCTCTGCAAAAAGGCAACAAGGTCTGGGTAATGAAGGAGCCTACTCTTCTGAGTCAACAGACCTGGGGCCTGCAGGAGGTGGACTGGCTGGAAACGGGACAGTTCTATCAGGTCTGCACACCAAGTTTGTTGTGACTAGTCCAAGGAAATGAGCATCACATTCATTCCATCCTCTCTGGCCATCCAGAGGGCTCTGGGAACAAGGGAATTGGACATACAGGAGGGCTTTTGGCCACAGGATTGACAAAGCATTCCCCATGGAGCCCCTGCTTGTCTCGACTTTGAAGACAGAAATATCTTGTCCAGGTTTGAACCTTGAGGCCCAAGTATAAATGCGACAGGGAGGGTGTCACCAAGCTCATTACCCTGTTGACTAGGAATGCATGGTTTACTGCTCAGGAAGAGATTGTACATTATGTCCTTCAAATTCTGTTCCTTCAGGGGCAATTTGGTCAAGATGACACTAGGTGCCTCTAGAGGATCTGTCCCTTCCTCTTTACTTCCCCCTTTTAGAATCAGAGCCAGAAGGGACTGTCAGGGTCATGGAGTCCAGCTCCCTACTTGGTGCAGGATTTGCCATATAAATATTCCTACATATCCAATCTATTCTTGAAAACCTCCAGTGACAGAGAACCCAAAAACGTCCCTGGCTATCCCATTCTAATGCTGGACTGCCTTTTAGAATGAGGAATTTGTTGAATGCAAAAAATTCTTACATTCTGCACACCAAATTCTGCAAATTAACCGCAAGCATAATATTTGCATATTTACCTTGATTTGCATAATTATGCATGTTTTATGCATGCAAGTTTGCTTCCCATTTCCAACAAGCTTGACATATAGACCAACTTTGTTAATTAAAAATAACACAAGATGAAATATAACTACCACTTATAAATTGTTGCAGAGACAAGGGATCAGATATACAAACAACACAAAATGTAATGGAAAGGAAAATTGGACCCTTATCTGTGAATTTTCCTTCTACAGGGGATCTTCCTGAACGGCCAGCTGCATACTATGCGTTAGATTCCATAGTAGCCACCAGGAGACACACTTCATTTTCTGGAACATGCTCAGTGGGATCTGACCACTGTACTGCAGTTAATCTTAAATTTAAGAGTTAACTTGTCTGGAACAAGTTGTAGCATCAGAGTTTGACAGTCAGTGACACGTTTTAGTTGATTTGGCTTAACAACTGCAGTCCAACCCAATGAAAGGCGGGTAAGCTGGCCATCCAGGAGGATCCCCTGTAGAAGGAAAATTCACAGGTAAGCGTCCAATTTTCCTTTCTCACAGGGTTCTCCTGCTGAACGGCCAGCTACATACTATGGAGACATTTCAAAGCAGTGTCACCCATAAAGGAAGGGAGGGCAATCTTAACTTGGACAACCCAGTCAGCAAATTGCTCCAAGTAAACAGACTTACAGAACTGCTTGCAAGACTCTTCTGCCAAAAGCTGTTTCGGTTGCAAATAAACAGACTTACAGAACTGCTTGCAAGACTCTTCTGCAAAAAGCTGTTTTGGCTGAGTAAAGATGCACCTTATGATGTTTAGTAGAGATGTGGACAGATGCCCAAGTGGCAGCTCTGCATATTTCTTTGTAAGGCACTTGGTTTCTGAATGCCTGGGCAGTAGCTGCACCTCAGTGCGTAGGCAAAACATTTCTGAGGAGGGGACTCGTTCTCCGCCTTGTAGGCTTCCTGCACTTAGGCAGCTAACCACTTCACGATACCAGACTTCAAAGCCTTCAAATCCCTCCTATTATGAGGATATGATACAAAAATAAAGATAAGGAGTGACAAAAAAAGGCCATCCTATTTATATAAACCCTCAGGGCCCTCTTAATGTCCAACTTCTGCCACACTTACTCCCTGTACTGAGGGAGGTTTGGACAGAAGGAAGGTAAAACAGCCTCCTGACTCCTATGGAACGCTGTGTCCAGTTTTGGATGGAAAGCTGCGTCCGGTCTTAGAACAACTGAATAGAAGTTAGGCTCCACAGACAAGGCCCCTAGCTCTCAAACCCTTCTAGCAGAGGTAATTGCTACCAAAAAGGCTACCTTGAGGAAAAGATAGAATAAAGAAATTTCCTTAATAGGCTCAAAGAGAATCTTAAGTAGGGCATTCAAAACCAAATTTAAATACCAGTTGGGGAACCAGTGAACTACTGGTGGAGAGAACTGCTTAGTTGCTTTCAAAAAATGTTCTACATGCAGATGCCTGGTTATACTATAGGTCCTCACACAGGATAGCACACTCTTCAATGCCGCTGCCTGCCTTGATAAAGTGTCTAGCTTCAGCCGTTTACTGAGCCCCTTGTGCAAAAATTCCAGAATAGATTTAATTTTGGCTTTGATTGGGTGGATGTTTTGCCTGTCACACCACTGTAGTACAAAGACTCCCCAAGTACACTGGTATATACGTCTTGTGGACTGTCTCCTTACTTGCATCAGTGTATCCACTACTGCCGAAGAATACCCCAATTTTTAAAGTGCTCCCCGTTCAACTTCCATAGGAACAGGTGAGGCTGCAGCTCATCTGCATACTCTCCCAGCTGCCTCGGCTGTCATCACTTGAGGACATTGCGACTCTCCTGGAGCTTGGCCTTTCTGCTGCCCGAGTTCCAGCGACTAGCCTCCTCCTTCAAACTTCACCTTTGGAACAACTCCCCAACCCTAACGGCCATTCTCTTGACCTCGTCTTCTCTAGGAACTGCTGTCTCTCTCTGATCTCTCCTTCGATCCTCATTCCCATCTCTGACTGCTTCCTTGCCTCTTTCAACGTCTCCCACTCTCCCCTCTCCTCTTCCCCGTCTCCACGCCCCTTCTGTGACCTGCAGGCCATTAACCCCTTGGACTTTGCCTCCTCTCCCCCCCTCGGTCTTCTCCTCCTCCCCCGACTGCCATTTCTGCTTTCAATGCCTCTCTCCCCTCCACCCTTGACTCCCTTGCCCCCCTCTCCTCCCACCCTGCCCACTCCCACAACCCCCGTCCTTGACTCACCCCCAGTATCTGCCACCTCCGCTCCGGCACCTGTGCTGCTGAACGCCTATGGTGCAAATCCCACACATATGCTGACTTCCTTCACTTCAAATTCTGTCTCTTCTTCCTTACTTCTGCTGTCTCCCTCGCTAGACAGCATTACTACGCCTCCCGCATTGAGTCCTGTTCGAGACCCTCGTTGCCTGTTCACCTTTGACTCCCTCAAGCCCCCGTCGTCCTCCTCCTCCCCTCTTCCCTTTCTGCTCATCTTGCTTCCTTCTTCACCTTCAAGATAGACAAGATCTGTCTCGACGTTGCTTCCCACTCCTCTCCCTACTGCCTCCCCTCTCCCTCCTTCCCTCCCACCTCCCTTGAGGAAATCTCCTCCCTGCTCTCCTCCTGATCTTCCCCCCCATCATCCTTCCCCTCCTTCTTCCCTGTCAATCCTCATCAATGGGGTCACCATCCTTCCCGTCCCCCAAGCCGTTAGCTTAGGCTTCATCTTTGACTCACCCCTTTCTTTTATACCCTACATCGACTCTGTTGCCAAATCCTGTCGCTTCTCCCTCCATAACATTGCTAAGATTCGCCCTTTTCTCTGTCTCCTCTGCCAAAACCCTTGTTCATGCTCTGGTCATCTCTCACCTCGATTACTGTAACATCCTTCTCACTGGCCTCCCCCGCTCTCACCGTTCTCCCCTTATCTCCGTCCAAAACTCTGCTACCAGGGTCAGCCACCTTGCCCGTCATTTCGACCACGTGCAGCTCCTCCTCTCTTCACTGGCTCCCCCTTCCTGAATGAATCCTGCACAAGCTCCTAGTCTTCACCTATAAAGCTCTTCACAACCTTGCTCCCCCCTACCTCTCTGCGCTAATTTTCCTCTGTACTCTAGTCCGTGAATTCTGCTCCTCCTCTGTCCCCTCTCCCTTGCTCCCCTAACCTCATTCGTCCCTTCTCCCTAGCTGCCCCCCACGCCTGGAACTCCTTCGCTGCCCATATCCGCCTCGCCCCCTTCCTTTGTACATTCAAATCCCTCCTCTCCCAGACTCCTCGCTCCCCTCACTTAACTCCTGCTGATACCCTCCATCCAGTACAATCTGTTACCTGAGGTCTGTGTACTCATATCCTTACCACAGGAACCAACCAGCCATCATTCTTGATGTAACCAAGCCAAGCGCGTGCACCTGGGACCTCGCATCTTTGTGAACGTTATACTCCTTGTCTCTCCCTCTGCTCCCCTTCCTTCATCTCCTCCCCCCTCCCATCTCTGATTGTAAGCCGTAGGGCAGGGATCGTGTCTAGTCAATTAATTTGTAAAGACCCGGTACATTGCTGGCTAATAAATAATAAATAATAATAATGTCAGCTTTAGCATCTCAAGACACTTGTATTGAATTGGTCCCTGCAATGGCAGATCTGGCATGATGGGCAGTCTTCTGAGTTTTGGTCTTTAGGTTCTGCAGATCTGCAAATCACCACCTTCTGGGCCAGAAGGGTGGTCACCAGAATTAACCTTGTTCAGCCCCCGTGCTCCTTCGCCACTGTCCTCATGATTAGCAGAAAAGGCATACAACAACCCTCTAGGTCATGGCTGGTTCAGTGCATCTTGTGCCGCCGCCTGGCTTTCCTGGAAGCCGGAAGTGTATTTTGTCACCTTTGCGTTTCCTCTTGCCGCAAATAAGTACAATATCATCAGCTGGAACACACCCTCGCTCAGCAACTGTTCCTCTAGGCCCACCCTCCTCCTGCTCAGCCAGTCCGTTCGTATATTTGACTTCCCCCTGGATGTGGAGAACTCTTAAGAGATGCTAGGTGACTTTGTCCACTGCATCATTTGTATTGCCTGTTAGTTCAGGGATTGAGATAAGAGACCTTCTTTGTGATACTGTCCATGAAGACCATCACGTAGGCTCTCTGCCACGAAGGCCCTCAGTGCCAGGAAAATTGCCCTGAGCTCCAGGCTCCAGTGCGCCCCCCTCCCCCCACATCCAAACAGACTGGCATCTGCCATGATCACCTTTCCTGGAAGGTTCGGCCATGTGACAGCCTTGGACAAAGCTATCATCCTCCAGCCACCAATTAAGGGAAGATTTCACTTGGCTGGACACCGTCATCCATGGACTGAGACCCCCACTCAACTGTTCTCGAAAAGGTTGTAGGAAATGCTGGAGGCCTGGCGTGGAAGCGTGACTGCTGCAGGTGTCATGTACAAGAGATCATAAGACCAGGGAGACTCGCCAATGTCTTCAGGTGGAGATGGCCACCCGCCTGTACTTGCTGTATCAGGATCTGTCACCCATTTGGAGATTAAAGTTTTTGACGCTTTTTCTCCCTTAACGCTAGCCTGTAGATTGACAAATAATGCCGTAGATTTTTGGAAATTCTGGGTTCTAATTAGATACATTTTGAGGGCCCGGCGCACATCTAATATGTGCCATGTCTTTTCCCTCAAGTGCACGGGCTTGAGACAGAAGGAGGGCAAAACCACCTCCTGAGTCCTATGAAAAACTGAGTTGACCTTTGGAATGAAGGCCTGATCAAGGCTCAGGGTAACTGACTGTTTAGGAAAAATGCAAACAAATTTCTCCATCAATAGAGCCCCTAGCTCTGACATCCTCCTGGCTGAGGTAACTCTATCAGAAAAGCCACCTTTAAAGATAACATATAAAGGGAAACGTGTGCGAGAAGCTCCAAGGGAGCCCTAGTTAATGCATCCAGTACTATATGTAAGTCCCATGAGGGGCACCTGTGTACTACTGGAGGTGAAAGATGCTTCGCAGCCCTCAAAAATGGACAGATATGCCTGTGAGAGGAAATATTTCTTTTGCTCAGGGAGCCCAAAACAGAATTTATGGCAGAAGTCTGTCTGCCAAGGGTATTATCTCTGAGACCCTTTTCCAGTCCAGCTTGCAGGAAGTTTAGAATGTAGGGTGTCTATCCCACATAAGGGTCCAACCCCGTCTAAAGCCCAAAGAAAGAAAACGCTCCAGGTTGCCCTGTAGGATCTCCTGCTTGCGGGTCTTCGGGCTCCAAAAGGGTCCTGAGCACTGCCCCCGAGTAGCCTCTCTTTTGAAGGGCTAGGCGTTCAACAACCAAACTGTCAACTTTAGAGAGCTGGGCTTCTCGTGTAACAGGGGACCCTGGGAGAGCAGGTCGTGCACCTGAGGGAGCGGGTAAGGCTCCTGTGTGCTCAGCTCCCTGAGGTCCGAGAACCATAGGCATCTTGGCCACCACAGGGCCACAAGTATTATCTGTGCTCTCTTTCTCCTGACTTTTGCCACTGTCCTTGCCAGCAGGGGAATGGAGAGAAAGGCGCAGAGGAGACCTGGAGGCGCCCTCTGATTCAAGGCGTCTATGGCTGTGGCTCCTGCTGTCGGAGATATCGCCATGAATTGTTCCACCTGTGAGTTCTCCCTGATGGCAAAGAGATCGATGATCGGATAACCGAACACACCCGCTATTTGCTGAAATACTGTTCAGCGACCACTCGTGGGGCTCCAAGACTCCCCTACTGAGCCAGTCCGCCTAGCAATTGTCTGTGCCCCTTATATGTAGGGCCTTCAGGGAAGCTAGATGGCACTGAGCCCACCTGAAGAGTCTCGAGGCCTCCCTCTGGAAAGGTTGAGATCTCAAACCTCCCTGGTGGTTGACGTAAGCTCTGGCTGTGGTGTTGTCCGTGTATAGAAGAACATGGTGGTCGAGGAGGAAAGGGGAGAACTGTTCCAACGGTAGTTGAATCACCCTGAGCTCCAGAAAGTTTATACTTCTGGAGCGTTCCTTCAGAGACCAGGGGCCCTGGATGGATCTTCCCTCCATGTGCGCCCCCCAGCCCTGGAGACTGGCATCCGCAGTCACCACCTTCCTGGCCGGCTCCATTAAGGGCACCCCCTCTGAGAATATTTCCTCATTTAACCACCAAGACATGGATGACTTTNACCAGGACATGGATGACCTTAGGTAGCCGGGAATTGGGACCCAAGGATTTCCCCCTAGAGTGAGCTCTTTGGAAAGGAATGAGCCGTTGCTGCAAGGGTCTTAGGTTGCAGCGTGCTCACCGTACCTGATGGGAGCAAGAAACCATTAACCCCAGTAACCTTGCTAGTGTCTTGAGTCGGAGTCGCTGGTTGGCTCGTAGAAGGAGAACTAGGGACTGAACTTTCTCCCTTCCGGCACAAACACAGCGGCTAAGGCAGTATCTGTGATGAATCCTAGATGCTCTATCCTGCGACATGGAGTTAACTGGCTCTTGGAGAGGTTCACTACAAACCCGCGGGCTTCCAGATAATGGATCACCCTGGAGACATCCCTGGTCGCTCTCTCCTGAGAGGGTGCTCTGATCAGGAGATCGTCCTGGTAGGGAAAGATCTGAATTCCCTCCTCGCGGAGGTTCGCTATTAACGTGACTAGGGTCTTGGTAAAAGTCCTGGGAGGTGAGGAGAGGCCGAATGGCAGCGCCCTGAATTGCCAATGGCCATGGCCGAAGGCAAAGCAGAGCCATTGTCTGTGGGCCTGAAGGATTGGAATGTGGAGGTAGGCCTCCCTCAGGTCCAGGGAAGCCAACCAATCCCCCTTTGAGAGACTCTGGCAAGTGGAGCTGGCGGTTTCCATTTTGAATTTCTGAGATCTTATCCACTTGTTTAGATGTTTTAGGTCTAAGACCGCTCTCCAGTCGCCTGACTTCTTTGGTACCAAGAAAATTATCGAGTAGAGGCCTAATCCTCTCTCGCCCTGTGGCACTTCCTCTATTGCCCCTATAGACAACAATCTTTTTATTTCTGTGGTCATAGCTGAACATTTTGGGGGGGGTCTTTGGAGACTGGAGAGGAAAGGAACCTGCTCCTTGGGGTTCTCAGGAGCTCCAACGCATAGCCTTGCCGCACTATTTACAAGACCCATGCGTCTGAAATTGATGCTTCCCAAATCCTGCAGAAAAGTTGCAGCCTGCCCCCTATGTCTACCTCCCCCTGCGAGTCATGCTTGCTTGGCTGACTGAGTATTGTCCGACTCGTGTTGTCTGCCCCAGTCAAAGCGGCACTGCCGCTGCCCCCTGAAATGAAAGGGCTGCCTGGAGTATTCCCTATCCTGAAACTGATTACGTCTGTGAAAGGAGGGGTTGGAGTTCCCAAATTTAAAGGATGGGGCTCGAAAAGGCTTTTTCTTTGTCCCAACTTGCTGCAGCGTTTTAGATTTTGTTTTATCATTGGTCTCTGTCAAGACTTTGTCTAGGCAAGTGCCAAACAACTTAAATCCCTTATAGGGGCCAGCCACCAGTAGATTTTTTGCCATGGCATCCCCCTGTCAGGTCCCCAGCCAAACTCTCCTCCTGGCCACAATGTACAGGGAAACTGCCCAGGCTGACCAGGCTAGGGCATCAGCATTGACGTCAGCCAGAAGGGAACTAGCTAGTATGACCCGAAAAGAGAGGACCTTAGATCTCTTCTCAGAAATGTTCTCCGATTGTAATTTCTGTAACCGAGCAACGTTGGCCCTGGCCACATAGGAGGCTAGAATATTTATTTTTTAGAGAAACGGAAGTGGCTTCAAGGCCCTTTCTCAGGACTCCCTCGATGGCTCTATCAGAGGGTCCTTGGGATAACGTTCTCCTTCCATTGGAAACACCGTCTGTCTAGCCAGAGAGGCAGCGGCTGCATCCACTTTCGGGTTTTTAAATAACCCTTCCTTCCTTCTGGTAAAGGTATAAAAGGTCTCCTGAGTTTTGTTCATCCTGAAAACCTTTGCAGGAGTCTTCCACTCTGCCAACACTAATTTTTCAAATGCCTTGTCCAGGGGAATGCCAGTATCCCTTCCTTGAATGGAGGGAATGAGCAGTCTATGGTACCAAGGGAGGTGACTCCTGCTCAGAGTCTGAAGACTGGTCCCTGGTGGGCTTTTCCTCAAGCTGTAACGTCTTGATTACCTGGGCCATGAATTCCTCCCCAAAATTAATAGGAAAATGCCTGTCGTGGTCCCTAATAGTTTGGGAAGGATCCTGCCATTCCCCCTCCTCAAACTCTGGGGGATAAGGGGAATCGGAGTCCAAGTCTGAAAGCAGGATCTTGGAGCCCTGCGCCCCTTGCTTCTTGCCTTCACTCTCAGGCAAGCTACTGCAGGCCGATGACTGAGGAGAGCTCAACAGGCAGGAAACGGAGCCCCCTGGTGGCCATGAAGTTCTTCCTGCCCTTTTAGATATATATATATTTTTTGTCTACAGGCCTTGTCTACTCCCGGATAGCCCGCTCTCCTTTCCCCCCGTTTCTCACACAGCCAGGATAGTGAGTCCATGATCTTTCCCATGGTGGAGTTTAGGGCTTGGAAAGCTTCAGCCTGGCTCCCCGTCATCCTGGGACAGTTGAGGGCGAGAGCGCCACTGGTTCTCCTTGCAAGGAGACCTGCCATGGAAGACAACGGGGCAAGGCATCTATCAGGAATAAATTCTGTTTAACTTTCCCCTGAGACCCTCCAGTTCCCGGGAAGTTCGCTCTTACCTCCTTTCCAGAGGTGTCTTCCATGCTGAATCCTGCTCTCTCGCCGCTACCGCAAGGGAGAGGATAGGGCACCGGCTCTGAATCTTTCTGTTCTGCGGGGAGGAGTGGCCGGTATGAACTGCCTTACTGCTGCGGCAGAAGGCTGTTCAGGACAGGGAAGCAAGCCCGCGTATCCCAGTCTTCTGGGTTGTTTCCTGCTCTCAGGCTGCCGCGCAAGAGCTGCCTGAGCTGCTCCCTGCTCTCGGGCTACTGTGTGAGAGCTGGCTGGGGTTCTAGTGCCTTTGTTCCCCCTTGGCCCTGTCAGTAGTGCTGTAGAACGTGCCCTAGCTTTTGGAACCTTCAACAAACACGACCTGCCGGTCCACAGACAGAAGACTGAACTGGTGCCCTCAGGGCAGGTAGCTCGAGAGGCGCATGAGCAAAGGTTCATCTAGTTCTTCTGCCACCTGCTGGTCAAAGGTAAAGATACCCAACCAGAGGACTGTCTGCGGCAGGGGGAGAAATGGCCCTGCTACGATGCCAGAAGGGTCAGCTTGGGGGAGTGAGGGCCCCCAGTTGGGGATTACTCACCCCCTCCCGGGATACTGACAACCTTCTCTCCCTGGCCTGGGGGATGTGCTGCACTGCCCCTCAAGCTGTACTTAGGGGCTGGGGTGGGACCCTGGCTCTGAGGGACAGAGGAGCTAGTCCCCTCGTCCCAACACCACCTCTTGGATAGAGCTAAGGTACCTAAGATCCCTCGGCATCTTCTCCCCTCACAGATATCCAAGGGACAGATGCCGGCAGCGCAAATGGTCCTGTCTCAAATTGGGGGGGGGTGTGTGTGTGTGTGTGTGTGTTCTGAGGTGAGGGAGCTTGCTCACTGGGCCAACAAAAAAAGTTCCGTGTGGGGAGAACTAGGAACAGGAAGCCCCTCCCTAGGCTTACTACCACTGGGGATGGAAGGAAAAAATAGCAAGAAAAAAGGAAAGAACCCTACTTCTCCACAGCAGTGGAGAAACAGCCCTATCCTGCTAGCCTAAGTGGAGGCAGGAACAAGTCTGGGGCATCAAGCTGGGGTTAATTCATACCCTCGGTCTGCTACCAATCAAAACTCAATCCTGTCTCGCAGTGAAGTGGAGGAGTTAAATCCAGACAGGACTGCCTTCCTCCACAGGAGGGAAAACAGTAGCAGTTGTTGCCACTTTCAAGGGAAGCAGATGGGAATCCATGTCACTTATCCACAACTTCTATCTGATCTGGAGGAAAGTGAAACAGCGCTTTCAGACAAGACACTCTCCACTATACATGTTTCAGGGCTGCAGTGTTTCCCTCTTGGTGCCCTGGAACGTGTATAGTGGGTGGGAAGTGGGTGGGAAGTGTCTCGTCTGGAAATGCCCTGCGGCAGCACAACTTCCAGGAGAAAGAGAGACCGTTGCTCTTGCAGGACTGGTGGGAGGTAGCTGTGGGCTAATAAGCCTGAACAGTTTCAAGCCATGTTTGGGAGGGGGGGGGGGGAGCAGGGAGCTTTCAAGTTACTTTGCTCCAGCCCTGCATGAACAGTAGAGGCAGGCAAGGCTGCGTGTGGCTGCCTCAGAGGCTAGAGCAAAGACCGCGTTTACCCTGGCTCCTGTGCCTCCGATGGAGCTGGCTCTGCAGCCCTTTTCTTCCCTGCTCAGCCCAATAGCGTGTACATGCCCTGCACCCCAATCTTAGCTCAAGCAAGCAAGCTGAAGAAGAGGTACCTCAGCTGAGTGGGGGGGGGGAAATCCCTGATCAGCTGGTCCATTGGTTGCTCGACTGAGAGGGGAAGGAAGAGCTGCAGAGCCAGCTACGTCAGGCGCAGCAGCAGAAGCAGCTAGGGCAAGTTTTAGCTTTGGCAGCATGGACTACACTGAGGAACTCCTGCAGTGCATGTGTCTGGCTGTTGCTGCTGAAGAAGAGACTTTGCTTTCCCTGGCTACTGTGTGCCCAATGGAGCTGGCTCTGCAACCCTTCCTTCTTCCCCAATCAGCCCAACCATAAACCACACAAACCCCTTCAGCTGTTGAAGTTCCAAGAGCGTCAGCTAGGTCGTGGAGAGGGAAGAGCAGTGGAGTGGCACTGTGGGGAGAATCAGTGTCCCTGGCAGAGTGGCAGCCCTGGCTTCAACCCCTTTCCCAGTGCAGCGGCAGCCCCAGCTCACAACCTCCTCTCGCCCAACGGACCCAGCAGTGGCACGGATCCCAAAGCACCCCCCAGCCCTGGAAGCAGCAGCTGCCCTGGTTTCAACCCCCGCCTGGTGACAGCAGTGGCCCCAGCGGCACTGCTTCAACCCACCCAACCCTGGCACAGTGGCAGCGGTGGCCCCAGCTTCAACTCAACTCCTGGTCCTGGCAGCATTGTCTCCAACTCACCCCTCATCCCATCCCAGCAACAGCCCCACTTCACCCTCAAGCCCCAAGCAAATCCCAGACTGGAGCTCCCCCACCCCACCCCACCCCACTCAAGGACTCACATGGATGCTCCTGACATGCTGCTCCCAACTCCCCATGCACTCACTGCAATTCCAGCCAATCACTGCAGGAGATGGTTGGAACCGCAGGCGGGAACAGGAACCATGAGGATCAGTGCTATTCACGCCACTGCAATGAACATGGGTCCCTGACTAGATCTATTCTATTATGCTTATCCACCAAGACAGTTATCCTGTCTCAGAAGGTTTGGCATGATTTGTTCTTCATTAATCCATGCTGGTTACTAGTAATCACCTCTTTTGTCCTCAAGATACTCACAAATGGAATGATTTATAATTTGCTCTACAAGCTTCCCGGGTACGAAGGTCAAACTGGTCAATCATTTCCAGGTCTCCCCCCCCCCTTTTAGTTATAGGCATAATGGCCGCAATCCCAAACCCTGCGGGCTGCTCGGTTTACACACACTGCATGACGGGGACTTGGGATCAGCCCCACTGTTTGACCTTCTGTAGTCTTCTGCAACCTCATCTGTCAACTAGGAATTTGTAAATATAACTGCCAGTGACTCCAAGATCACACCAGCTAGTTCGTTCAAAACTATGGGATGCATTTCATCAAGTCCTAACGACTTTTATTAATTCAGATTCATCATATGTTCCTTGAAATGCTCCTTACTTACGTTGATTTGTGTTCCTTCTTGATCTATGCTTGTGACTTCACCAATCTGGTCACATCACCTTTTTTGTGAAGGCTGAAGCAAAGTAAGCACTGAACAACTCCGCCTTCCTCGTGTCTTCTGTTAAGAATTTGTCATTCCACTGAGTAGTGGGTCCACAGTTTCCTGGGTCTCTTACTTCTGACATTTGTAGAATCTGTTTTTGTTACCTTTAAACACCACTTGCCAGACGCAAGTATAGGAGGAGACCCCACCTCAGGAACATCCTCATTGACAGGCCTGTTCCCACATAGGGAAAGGAGCATTATCACAGGCTGCTGCGGGCAGTCTGGTTGAAAACAGAGCTGTCCGGTGCTGAAGCCATCCCATCTAAGGAGAACTTGTAGCTTCTGCTTTTAGGTGCTTGATCTCTGCTTCTGCATCCTAGGTTTGAAGGCTTGGCAGATGATGGCGTTGTAGTGCTCAGTGCCAAGACGCAAAAGGCACTTTGTGTGGATGTGAGGGTCCAGTTACTTAGACTTGCACAACTGTGCACCTCTTAAAAGCTCTTCGAGAGGGCTATGCACTGGAGGATCACAATCGTCACAGGGTGGGTACCACCAATGGTCATGAGCAGAGGGAATGGAGGCAACTGCCAGATACATAAGTTTGAGGTGTCATTGTTAAGATGGTTGATCCATATAGTGAAGACAGGTGTTAAAGTTGCAAGTTGCATGTCAAGAGTATGTTTACCAGGTGATTGTCCAATCCTTATAGCAGAAAGAACTGGGTGCATCCAGGAGCACACACACATACCAGTCGAAGATGTTAGGCTAATCTATTTCTGCTCCGGGCACTAGGTGGAGCTATTTACCTTAAGTGTCACAAGCAGAGGTCCTTGAAGAAGATAAGCTTCTCTCTCCTACTAACAAGTTAGAAGTCTATGTAAAATAGCCTTTCCCATAAAAAAGCTTTTCTTCATTATAGCATGACTTGAGAATTACCCGAGTTAGGAATAAATTCCTTACCCCACTATACTACTTCTCTATCCTCCTCTTCCCCAGCTGATTAATGAAACCACCTCACCCCTTAGCTAAACCCTCCACTTGCCCCCATCCTATCTTCCCCAAGCCCTCTTGCATATTACCAACTTCTCCCTTTACCTTCAAACATGCCACCATCTCCTCTATTCTCAAAAAAAATCCATTCTCAACCCCCTCTACCCCTTCCAATTATTGCTTGATCTCACCCCTCCTCTTTGCTTCCAAGCTCCTTGAACGTATCATGCACACTTGCTGCCTTGATGACTTCTCCTCCAGTTCCTCCTCCCTCTTTAATCTGGCTTTCATCCTCTGCACTCCACTGACAGAGCCTTTGTTTTGTAAGCTGCCCTAAGCTATTTGGGAAGGGTGGGGTAAAAATTGAATAAATAATACAATAAAATCAGCAACAATCGCCTGGGGTGTCTTCAAATGTGATGGTGTCACAGCACCGCCATGAACTTACCCCTTCTGGGGCTGAACTGCTGTCAGGAACCAGTCGGGCTCCCGGACGAGATGGGGGCCTGGCTTCCGGGGAGGGTGGAGAGCCGGGTGGACGAGCAACTGCCCATATCTGCTCCCTCCCCCGATGGGCAGCCAATGACAGCTACCATGATGCCTGGCACCGGGGTTGGGGGCACACCTCGACCAGGTTAGGTGAAGCTACTCCCGGTCAGGTGGTGGCAGCTAATGTAGGCTGGGATTTCCAAATCATAGCCCTAGTTAGCCCCACAGTCAAGATTAATCCTAAGCAAACGCCCGGTGCCCAATATGCAGCCGCTTTCTAGTATGACAGTGGGCCCTGTGCCAAAGGGGGGGAAACCGTGGCAATGTGGGCCACCATCACGTTTGAGAGCACCTCTGGTAGTCAAATATAAGTGCCTCTATTCCATCCATCTCCCGATTGACCTCTCTGCTGTAACCGACAGTCGATTATTCCTTCGGATTCTAAAGCTCTGTTTTCAACTGGTTCTCTTCCAATCTCGGACCGTTCAATCTCTCTCCTGCTGGTACCTCCTTCACCTCCTTTCGCCTATCTGTTGGGAGTTCACCAGGGTCCTGCCCTGGGCCCTTTTCTCTGCATCCTCTACACACCACCACCTGGCAAATTAATTGCATCTCATGGCTTCCAGTACCATATGTATACTGATAAAGCAGTGTCATCTTTCCACTCCTACCCTCCATCCAGTCTTGTATTGCTGTATCTGACATTTCCATTTGGATGTCTCACTGGCAACTGAAGCTTAAAAAGCAGAAGAATGAGCTCCTCATCTTTCCCCCCAAGCCATCCTCTCTTTCTCCATTCACCATCCATCCATGCAGTCCCCAAGGCACAAAGCTTAGGATTCATCTTGACACCTTCCTACCCTTTACACCTCATATTCAATTTGTTGTTAAGGCCTGTCATTACTCCCATAATTCAGCAGGCTTTTCCCCCCTTTTTTTCACCTGGCAACACCCTAGTCCATGCTCTAGACATCTCTTAACTACTGCGATCTCCTTCTAAACAGGCCTTCCCTGCTCAGCAATCTGCTACCAAGGTCATCCACCTTATCTGATGATTTGATCATGGTGAACTGCTCCTTTTCCTCTTTTCATCCAGCACGAACTCTTTGTCTTCACTTTCAAGGTTCTACAGGGCCTTGCTCCTTCCTATATTTCTGCCCTCATTACCCCTATGTTACCACTCGGGAACTTTGCTCCTTCTTCCACCATCACCCCAAGCCCAGACTCTCCTGATCCCTAAGCTATCTTTATTCTCTCTCTCATATGCTGGGTCCACATGCCTGGAACCAACTCCCTCCCTCAATACACACACAATTCACTCTGTCCTAACCTCTGAATCTTTCCTAAAAACCTACCTCTTCCGTCAAGCTTTCCCTTCTCAACCCATAAGTCCTTATTTATCACTGTCTATCCGAAGGATCCCCTCCTCCTCTTGTAACTAAGCTAAGCAAATACACCTGCAACTTCTCAGCTTCATGAATGTATCCTTTTTCTCCCTATTTGCCCCTCCCCCTAGCTAATTCAAGATTGTAAGTCCCTTGGGGCAGGGACCTGTTTATCGCAACTGTACATTGCTGGCGCTATATAAATAAGAATATCTAAGAATATCTCAAATTAAACAGACCGTTCTTCTAAGAGCCACTTTATAAATGGCACATAAATAATTCAGATCCTTAGAAGATACCACATACAGTTTGATTTATACTACTTTTTTTTTTTTATAATAAATCAACCTGTATTACAAGATTTAATTCATTGTCCAGATGCATTGTGCAAATACATTGTCCAAATTTAAGATACTTGGTAACATTTACCTCCAGTAAAGGAAAGAGATCTTTATCTTCATCTTTCAGCATGTTCCACTTCTGTATTAGCGGAGGCATAAGCATCTGAATATATTCCTATATGCAGTCAGAGAAAACCATTACAAGTTCTATAAGCACACAAAAAAATCCAACACAGTCTACCTCAAATTTAAGACGTGATCCATTTTAACATTTCACATTCTCTTTTAAAACAAAGTCATGGACATCAATGGTTAAATTATGTTAGGGAAATAGGACAACAGGTGAAAATAAATGTCCAGCATTCAATTATTTAGACATACTCACTACAGATAATCTACTTAAAATATGCATACAACAAACTTGATATTCTGATTGTCACAAACTATCAACCTAAGTAGTACTCACTGGTTTGTTTAGATGATGTCCTACAGAATCTGCTAACGTTCCTATGGCATCATAAAGAATGAGTAGATTCTTATGCTGGTATTTACTAAATGCGAAGACCAAAGTATCAAGTATATAAGCAAGATAAGGAACAAGTTCTGTACAAGCCTCTTCTTCTAGAGTAGCAAAGGCACTGAGGAACAACAAACAACAATTCAAGTTGCAGAATTTTTTTTTAACAGAGTACACCATTTCAGTTTAACCACCATCATTTATCCCTCAAAGTTTTTCCTCAACTATCACAGACACACTGCTTTTTGTTCAAAATGTAATCTACTTAGTTAAATGCCCTAAAAACTAACCTTTCTTTGGGGTTAGATTTGCAAACAAACATTGGTCCTTTTCTAATGGGCTGCCGGAGGGGGCGGGGCGCACACGCAGTGTGTGGGCGGCTGTCACATGGACACAAACCCAACTCCGCCGATCTCTACGCACGGAGCCATCCCCGTTTTGGTCAATGGCTCTGTGCATGGGTGATGGGTGGGGCATGGGACTCCCGCCATGCATTCGCACCCACCCGCCACGGCGGTCACACGGGACTCCCCCACACATTCTCTTAAAAGCTACTGAGTGTATTGGAAAAAACAAGATAGGACACTACTGTCAATGAAGGTATGCGTGGCATGAAACACCAAGAACTGACAAAACTGCCAAAGAGAAAATATATGAAAGTATTTGTGCTGCAATAAAGCCCTCAATGTCTCATCTCTCTTGTTCTAAGCACTGTACAGATTTATAATATAGATAGGCTGAGAACTCTTCAAAGTATAAAGTAAGAGACAGATGAACACCAACATGCACGGTGAGCACAAGGTAAAAAAAAACAACTGATCAGCATATTTATTTATTTATTTAATACATTTATACCCCGTCCCTCCTGCAAGCAACTCGGGGCAGCTAACAATTTTTTTAAGAACAGCTTTTAAAAACATTTAACACAATTATAAAAATCTCAAAAACAAGAGAGGGAAAGGAGAATTGGTTACCTACCTTTGTGAATTCCTTTCTCTCTTACTCTCCTTCTCCTCCTCCGCTGGGTAGCTCTGCTGATGGCCGATAGGAGGCAGATGACATCATTTCTTTTCTGCGCATGCGTGCCAGGAGCTACCCGGTCCCTCAGTCTGTAGTATAGCCGAGTGCCCCTGTAAGAAGTTCTAACCTGACAAAAAACATAACTAAGCAAAAAGTCAGTAATACATTCAGGACATAAGAGTGAGATTCACTGGAACAAATGAACTAGGACCCAAACATGGTCAAAAAGTAAGAGAAACTAATCAGTTGTATACGTGAGATGCTGTGTGCTGTCCGGCAGGGAGGGTCGGAGGAGGAGAAGGAGAGTAAGAGAAAAAGGAATTCACAAAGGTAGGTAACCAATTCTCCTTTCTCCTCTTACCTCCTTCTCCTCCTCCGCTGGGATGTACCAGAGCAAAAATCCCTATCCTACGGGTGGGAGTCGACAGCACCGGGAGCATCCAGTACTGACTGCAGTACCCATCTGCCAAAAGCAGCCTCAGCTGACCGGAGATGGTGATCTTATAGTGTCTTACAAAGGTATGTAGGGACACCCACGTCGCGGCCCTACAAATCTCTTCATAGGAGGCTTGTGCCTGAAAAGGCGTAGGAAGTGGCCGCACTGCGGACCGAGTGGGCCCAAATCTGCAAGGGGGGAATCCTCCCGCCAGCCCTGTAGGCTTCAGTGATGGCCTGCTTCATCCATTTAAAAAATAAAGGCCTGGAAGCCTTGAGGCCCTGAAGGGCCGGGCGAGTGTTAACAAAAGAGGGCCGTGGATTTATGGAAGGCCCGGATCCTAGACAATAAATTTGAGCGCCCGCCGGACGTCCAATTTGTGCCCATCTTTCTCTCTGGTGAACCGGGTTGGGGCAAAAAGATGGAAGCACCAACTCCTGGGCTCTGTGAAAGTATGAGTTAACCTTCGGAATTAAGGCCGGGTCCAATCTGAGGAGGACCAAATCTGGTCGAGAAATACAAAAGTCATCCTCCATTGGCAGTGCACTCAGCTCCAAAACTCGTCGAGCTGACGTGATCGCCACTATGAACACTGTTTTTAGCGTAGAAGGTAGAGGGATATGTGTTCTCGGGGCTCAACAGGCGGCCTTGTGAGCACCCCTAGGACCAAGTTTAGATTTCAAGAGGGCACTCTGTGAACGACCGGGGGGAACAGGAGCTTGGCCTCCCGGATGAACCTCCTGACATGTGAGTGTGAGGATATAGCCCTATTGGTTTCAGCTCTCAGTACAGAATCGAGAGCTGCTGCCTTGCCTGGCTATGGCGTGGGCCCTGAGCCCTTTGTTTAATCCCTGTTGTAGGAACTCCAATACCTGTGGAATACCTGCCTGTCGTGGTCATCAAGGACTGGTGCAGTATAAGCCCTGCGTCTTAGCACGGCGCGTCCAATAGTCAGACTGTCAACTGTAGGGTCCGGATATCTGGGCAGGATATCGGGCCCTGACGCAGAAGGTCTGACAGTAGAGGAAGTTTTCTGTACTGACCCTGACTTAGTTGAATCAGCTCCGAGAACCAGGGCCCCCTGGGCCACCAGGGTGTGAACAGAATTAGGAGTGCCCTTTCCCTGCGTGCCTTCGCGATGGTCCGTGGGAGTAGGGGAAGGGGTGGGAACGCATAGAACAGTCCCTTGGGCCATGGCTGGTTTAGGGCGTCGATTGCCTCCGCCTCCTGGTATGCTTCCTGTGTCATGAAGCGGGAAAACTGAGTGTTGGTTCCGGAGGCAAAACAGGTCTGGAACACTGTCTCGTTGAGCATCCACTCGTGAGGCTGTAGTACTTGGCGGCTGAGCCAGTCCGCTGTCGTGTTGTCCTGTCCTCTGATATGGAGCACTTTCAGAGATGTCACGTGGGATTGGGCCCACTTGAATAGTCGCGTTGCTTCCCGATGTAGTTGGAGCGACTGGGAACCGCCCTGATGGAGGAGATATGTCTTTGCTGTGATATTGTCGGTGTAGATGAGCAGGTGGCGATTGGATCCGGAGGGAAAGAGTTGTTGAAGGGCAAGACGAATGGCCTTCAGCTCGAAGAGGTTGATTTGTTGCTTCGAGTCCCGGGGGGACCATACTCCCTGCACCGATCGAGTTGTCGTGTGAGCCCCCCAGCCTGTAGGCTGGCGTCTGTTGTTATTATGTCCCTTGGGGGGTCCGTAAGTGGAACCCCTTGTAAGAAGTGTTCAGGATCCAACCACCAGGAGATGGAGTTGTTTTTTTGTGTTTGTTTGTTTTTGTTTTTAAATGTGGAAACTTGCCCCATGTCACCTGGGCTGTGCAAGAGACTAGGAGCCCAAGGAGTGAAGCGAGTGTCGTGAGTCTCAGTCGGTGTGACGATCTGAGGGTTCTTACCAGTTTCTGTATCCTCCTTGTCCAGTCTGGTGGTACGAACGTGAGGTCGGAGCAGGCATCTATGACTGTGCCCAGGTGCTGTAGCCTCCTCGACGGTCAGATGGCTTTCTCCATGTTGATTAGGAACCCATGTTGTTCCAGATAGAGGACAGTTCTGTTGAGGTCTTGTATGGTCTTCTCCGGAGACCGGGCCCGGATCAACAGATCGTCCAGGTAAGGATGTATATGGATGCCTTCCATCCTGAGGTTCGCCACCGGAGGTATCAACACTTTGGTGAAGGTCCTGGGGGCTGAGGACAGCCCGAACGGAAGGGCCCAGAATTGCCAATGGTGGTTGTTGTATGTGAAGCGGAGCCACTTCCTGTGAGTCGCTCTGGTTGGAATGTGGAGGTAAGCATCCTAGAAGACCAGGGACACCATCCAGTTGTGTCTGTGGATGTTGTGGCAAATGGAGGACAGTGTCTCCATCTTGAACCCCTTGTTCGTCACGTACCGATTCAGGGTGTGGAGATCTAATACTGCTCTCCATTTTCCTGCCGTCTTTGTCACACGGAAAAGATGGAGTAAAGGCCCGAGAATTGTTGACCGGATGGCACCTTTTCTATGGCCTTGGTGTCCTGTAGCCTCCTGATTTCATTCGTCATCACGCGATGTTTTTCTGCATCCCGTGATGCAGGGGACACCAGAAAAAACCTGCTGGGGGGGGTGCCATCTAATTCGATGGCATATCCCCGTTCTACGCAGGATAGGACCCAGGGGTCCGAGAATGAGCGCGCCCACACATCGCGGAACAGCCGGATCCTGCCCCCGACCTGGCGGCTCTAAGGAGCCCCTTCAAGTGGACAGTTATTGCAGAGTCTTGGTCTTGTCCTTGCTGGACGCCTCTTCCGAGACTTTCGCTAGGCAAACGCCGAATAGTTGAGACCCTGTGAATGGGGAGGCTGCCAGCAAAATCTTTGCGGTGACATCCCCGTCCCAGGAGCGTAGCCATACCCTGCGTCTAGCCATAATGTTGTTGGCTACCGATCTGGCCGACCAAGGGAGATTGTCAGTGGGGCGACTGCCAGAAAAGGCGGCTGCCATGCAGACTTTGGAATTTAGTCTCTGGGGCTTACCCTCTGATATTTCTGGGTCTTGTAATTCCTGGAGCCAGGCTAGCATGGCTCTGGATACGTAGGAGGACGCTATTCCTATCTTTAGGGCAGCTGAGTTTGCCTCCGAGGCTTTTTTAAGAGCTGCGTCAGCCGCTCTATCTGTAGCGTCCTTATGGTGGCAATCCCCCTCGGTGGGGAACACAGTGTGTCTAGCTAGAGATGCCGCCCCTGCGTCTACCTTAGGGGATCGGAACAAGGGGTCCTTTCTCCTGGAGAAGGAGTATAGGGTGTCCTGAGCCCTAATACAGTTCAGGCTCACCCTGCCAAACCCTGCATATAACAAACCCTTACTGTCATGGCCCAGCCTTGAACCCATGGCCCTTGGGGTGCTGGAGAGCCTGTCCAGCACCCTGCACCACGTGGTGGGCTTTGTTCAATTTGAAGCTCTTGTCTGTCTGCTTCCACTTTTGCAGAACAAGCTTCTCAAACTCTTTGTCTAAGGGGAGGGCCTAATCTCCACTGTGAACTGATGGGATGTACTGTCCTCCTCCTGAGTCGGAGGAATCCTGCTTAGAGGATTTGTCCTGTAACTGTAGAGTTTTAATGACATGAGCAATGAGCTCATACCTGTACTGAGCAGGAAATTGTCTCTCCCTGTCTTTGGAATCAGAGGCTTGTTCAACCCATTCACCCCCTTCTAAGTCGGAGTGGGTTTGATCAGATTCTGAGGAAGGAACAGACTCTGTCTGCCTCTGCTCAGATAGCGCCTGGTTTAATTCAGCATGTTTGCCCCTCTTGGTCACTCTTTGCTGAAGAGTGAATAGTGATTGTTTGCAGAGTGCCCCTTGAAGGGCGCCCGGGTTTCTTTTTGGGGCACCAGAAGCCCACGCCTTAGACTTTGTATTAGGCTTTGTACTATGCCTTTTTCTTTTTCTGTTTTGGTTGGATAGCTTTCCAAGGGGAGCCAGGATCTCTGCCATAGACTTTTCTATGGAGGCTAGGGGTACCTGTGTGTCCTGTTCTTGCGGGGGGGTTGGCGCTGCTGAGGGGGTGACCCCTGAGGGGGGCTGTCCCATACTCATGGCTTGCCTATTGCAAGAACAAGTAAGAGTTAGTATAAGGAGTGGGAGAGGCTCTAGTTACTGAAGCCTCTTGAGCCAGGTACTCAGGGGTTAATTTCCTCAGGGACAGAGCCCAGCCAAGCTGTCTCCGCCCTGTAATAGGCTGGTTTCACGTGGAGGCTGTTGCTAGGGGGAAGAGAGCAGCAGCGCTGCCTCCGCCCTGTAGGATTCCCTTGCACGTGGAGAACAATGGCTGAGGGAAACTCTGAGGCCCAGCCGCGCTGTCCCCGAGTTCCCTGCCTTGGGCTTTTTTCTTTTTCTTTCTTGTTTTAATAGATTTAATAGCCCACAAGTGCTCTCGGGCGCGGCGGCGCCGCCCCGGAGCTACTTCTCTTTCTTATATTTATTAGCCCCCAATTTTGCTCTCGAGCGCAGTTGCACCGCCCCGGAGCTTTCTGGCTGTGAGGGGAGGGGAGGGGCCGCCCGGAGCCCTGCGGCAAAGTGCCGGGTGTTTTTTTTGTTTCCAGGCTCGAGCTTTCTCCAAGAATTCCCCTCACCTTGAAAGTAAATTTAACTGTTTATGCTCCCTTAGGATCGCTGATTCTGTCAGACAAGCGGAGCTATTGCGGAGAGCGTCCTACCGGCCGAGGCAGATGAATTAGACTGAGGGACCGGGTAGCTCCTGGCACGCATGCGCAGAAAAGAAATGATGTCATCTGCCTCCTATCAGCCATCAGCAGAGCTACCCAGTGGAGGAGGAGAAGGAAGTAAGAGGAGAAAGGACAACAAGAATAATAAAGAAGAGTAGGAGGATAAAAACCCGCTAACCCACCCTCCCATAAGGCCTGGGCGAACAGCCAGGTTTTACAAACTCGCCGGAATGTTAAAAGGCTCGGGCCATATGATTTTATACAGTACTATCCTCCATCAAGAGGCATAAAGACCACTTCTAGCAAAAATATTTAAACAGCTTACCTATGCTTAAGTAGGTTTAAAAAATAAAACAACAAAAAAGCCTCAAATCTTGGAGACCCCAAAACACTTCTGAAAACTGCCATTAATAAATTCCACAGAAGATCAGTTTGCTATCTAAAAAAAAATAAGTTTATGACCTAGATTTCCAGAACGGGTGACTGGAGCGTCCCAACTGGAGACACATTTTTGAAGTCCCATTTTCTAGAGCACTGAACATTCACATTCTGGAAAAAAACCATCTAAAGATAGATTCCCAAACACTTCTCCAATGGGGACAGTGCAGACTGCACTAACTTACCAATGGAAGTGCTGTGTAAAACTACACCCCGTCCCCAACCAAAACCACCTTCAAGTGGACCCCTATGAGTTGTGTGGTATGGTTAAAAATGACTGACAATTTATTGTGATTAACCCAATTCAGTTAGAACATTACTGCTCTTCCATACTCACTGCAGGTGACCCTACACATGGAAAAATGCAAGTATCGATCAGTTACAAGATTAACATTCCCTCTGAAAACATCAAAGCTAGTAAACTTAATCAAGTATTTCATATGATCAAATTAGTAGTAATTTTTGTAGCTTGCTTTATAGGGCTCTCAAATACTTCCAAGTTGATGGAGAAAAGCTTTCTCAAGCTGACAAAATATTAAGTACCAAGAAAATTTAGGCCTTTTATTCTCATCACAGGGAGGGAGATTTACTAGAATACTATAGAGACCCAAGTATCACAAGTGATCTGATATGACCTACCTGCAGGCAGCTTCTTGTACTCTCTTGTTGCTATCCAGAATACGCTTCAGCAACTCAGTCATTAATGGCTTCAAGTACGTGTCTGGGGGTTGACTGACCACCCAGTGTGCATAGCGGCTAAGAGTCCAGCATGTAATGGAGCGCACAAGAGCCTTTTTATCTGCGAGGCACTGAATAAGGTGAGGAATTAGCTCAGGAAGATATGGAATCATACCCTGCATGCAACCTATAAAAAACAAAGACATTTAATATATAGCCAATAGAAGACTAAGAACTCTTGCTTCACATTTTTCTCTTTATCATTTCATCTATCAAGATACAAGGGAGATTCCAAACTCAAAGCATACACGTATTATATATTAATATTAATATAAACTCGAGGTTACTAACCAAATTAATTTCCAACTTCTTGGGACAGAGTACTATTTGTACGACACGGTTGCCCTGAACTAACCACTTAGAGACATTCCTCTTAATAGGGGTGTCTGACAGGGCTGTATCTTAGCCCCAGCATTATTTAATTTTGACGTTAATGATTTAATTCCTTTTATGGCTGGGAGCAATACTCATGAACCAAAGTTGGGTGAATGGAGATTATCCATTTTGATATATGCGGATGACACAGCCCTTCTACCTTTAACTCAAGCTGGTCTTCGACGGAGTATTCAAAGATTCACCCTCCAAGCAGGAAAATCTAGTTATAAATCATGCTAAGACCAAAGTCTTGGTAGCGGGCCAAGTACACCGACAATATAGATGGCATTTGTATAATGCCCTTATAGAGCAAGTCCGATCATTTAAATATTTGGGAGTAGTATTCTCTGCATCATGCGGATGGGCTCCCCATTTTGAAGCTGCTAAATTACAGGCACAGAAAACTATGAGCATGATCATAAGTTACTTCCATACTCATGGTGGTAAACTTGTAGCGCCTGCACTTCAGTTTTTTAATGCAAAAGTGGTCTCTCAACTGCTGTATGCAGTGGCTATCTGGGGTCTTCCTGTCTTGGATAAACTTGAAGCAATACAGAATATCTTTTAACGCTCAATTCTAGGTGTTCCAAGTTGTGTTCCTCAGGTAATTTTGAGATCTGAAAAGTCAATGATTTCTGTTAGGTCCCAGGCTTGAACATCTATTCTCAAATTCTGGCTGAAGGTGGCAGTTTTTCCTCTGGCCTCAAATTCTCTTCTGTCATGTACTTTTAATGTAAGCTCAAATGACCACTGGTGAGGCTCTGTTGAGCTAGAATTATTTAAATTAGGTCTTTCGAAGGAGATTTTGATCCCGCTAGGCTATAAAGGGGCTGTAATGTTAATAAAGTGGAGGGTTAGTGATCAAGAACAACAGAATGAAAATAATGCTGTCTATTCAAAGGATTGCATTGGGTCTATATTTACTAGTCCCAGTGTTTCTCCACCACAGCATTTAATTAACTGGATGACCTGGTCACATAGGAGAGCATTTACCCTAATGTGCTGTAATGTTTTTCCATCTGCAATTTTAGAAGACAGATATCGGAGATTATCTAGACACAAAAGGCTATGTTTATATTGTGAAATGGCAGTTCCTGAGACGGATATACATATAATGCTATACTGCCCAAATTTCAGCTATTTCAGAGATAAATATATTAGGGCTTTTATTAAAAGTTTACCTATTGGGTTGCATGATGGACTTTGTAGTGCAGTTGCTATTGGATGGCCGGGACTCGCCCCACTCTAGAGCAGTAGCAGCTTTTTGTACGTGTGTAGCTTTTTACAAACAGAGGTGTGAAATTACTTCTAAACCTTAGCATATCTGTTATGCTATGGGTCGTAGAAGCTATGTTTAAAATTTCTTGATTTAGTTTATTGTTTATGGATTTTAACATTATTAGAGATATGCTGTTTGATAGTTTTGATGGATTTTTACTGTGTTTTTTATTTTTACTAGTTTGGAATATCTGTATTTTGTCTTAGTTTATGATCTTGTATTTTTTGTTAAAGCCTATGGCTATCAATAAACTTACTTACTAACACACAGATATATTGCTTTTTGAAAATAAACTATCAAAATTGTAGTGGCTCTATGACTTTGCCCTTCTAGGACATTGTCACTGGCACAATTGGTGAACTATGTCCCCAAAGTACACCCTCCTACCATTTTTGTTCTGTAAGTAAAAAGACACCTTTTAGTTACTTTGGTACATTATGCCAGTGCTCCGAGCTCTGCATGGCTGCTATAGTCTTCCGGGCTCAATTCAAGCTGCTGGTGTTGACCTATAAAGCCCTTAATAGCCTGGGCCCTAGCTATCTGAGGGACCACCTCACTTCCTGGGCGGTTCCTGAGGTTGTCAGGGGGCGCCCTCCTGGAAGTTCCCCGCTATGGACAGGTGGGGGCCGACAGGCATATGTTCTCAGAGGGTGCTTCAGCGCTGTGGAACTTGCTCCCGGTGGGGGTTGGCCTCAGTCCATGCCCTCTTGTGTTCTATCATCAGTGTAAAACCTGGCTCTTCCGCCAGGCATTTGGTGGGGAGGAGGGGGGGAGGATTGGTCCTGGGTGGGAGGGTTTTTTGTTTCTTTGGCTGCACACTGTTTGCTCATTTTTATGGTTTTATATTGGTTGTTTTTATTGTTTATATTATATTTCTTAGTATTTTTATGGCTTTTATGTTGTGAGCCGCCCTGAGCTGCCTGAGGCAAGAGGGGCGGGGTAAAAAATTAATTAATTAAATATAATAAATAAAAGATGCTGTAGGATAATTATGGTGTTTAAACTAAAACACAGAAATTATTGTTTCAATTCCATTACTCAGAGAACTTGAGAGTTTATCAAGCATAAAGGAAAAAATCCAAGACATTTTATACAAAGCAGCAACTCTACTGAATTTTAGTGGAAAACTTCAGGGTTTTAGAAAGTGCTGACATTACTGGCCTTTATTGTAGCTAGTATCTCTTAGGTTGAAAGATATTTTAGAGAAAAGCTTTTTTATATGAAGCATACAATGCATAATGCATCAGTAATGTGACCATTTGCTATATTTAAGTACTTAAAATACATATTTACATAATTCTTTTGAAAGTATTGATTTTCACAGGGAACTACATTATACAAGGTAATGTAATTTCATGGAAACGATGAAAAATGTAATTGTTAAAAAAAAAATACAGCCTTCTATATAACCCATTCAACATCTGTCCCCTTTGCATCAACATCTCTGAAATATGTATTATATGGCTATTTAGACATTCTTAAAACAACTGTAACTTGAAACCCAAATTTTTAACTTACCTTCAGCAATTGCTCCTAAAACAAGGATACAAGATTCTTTAACCACCCATTCTGGATTGAAGAGCAACTCTTTCAAAAGGGGCAGGATGTGTGGCAGGAGTTCATCGCGAAATACATTGGCAAGAACATCTAGAGCAGCAGCAGAACACTTTCCTGAGGAGAATGAATGTATTGTTGACATTTTAGATATATTGAAAATAAGTAAATCAGTCAACATACTTATAATATTGGCTCTCATCTAAAAGGCTTTAGGGTGTCAGGAAGAGCAGTGCAACAATATATCCATTTCACTGCATACCATAATGGTTTACTGAAGTCCACTACTACGAAGAGTGTTGCATACTAGTCCCCGACTCCCCACCCTCCTCAAAGATGGATAGCATTGACAGCTCTCCTTATGCAAGGTGACGCAAAGTGATTTAAAAAACAAAACAAAACCTTGTGACCAATTGTAGGAAGATGTTATAGCAGACATGAAAGTTTTCATCTATAAATCAGTTATTGGTTGTTTTGTTTTTTTAAAAAGAGACAAACACTAAGAAGTGTTAAGAGCTAAGTTGTTGAGTTACGGTCTTTTAGCGGGGTGGGGGTAGGGGAAGGAAGGAATGAGAAAGAAAATACTATACTTCAGCCAACAGGTATGGCAGAGTTTCATATTCCCAACAAATTGCAAATCATAATTCTTATTAGGAGTGTGACAAACTAAGTTAATAGCTCTCTTATTGAATACACAAAGTAGTAACTGACAAACCTTTCAACAGCAATTTTACCTTCAAAACCTGCTGTAGTAGCATTAGTAATTCCAGAGATTTGTTTCAGAAGGAAATGCCATAACTTAGAGGCAACTTATTTTTGATTGTGGAATAGGTTGTGTCTTTTCAGTTAGTTTTATGCATGAGGCAAGTTATTCTAGTATAAATTATTAAGTGCAACAAGCAGGATTTTAAAAAGGGAGGGAAAATCCTAACTGCATTTTTTCAACAAAAAGGCTAAAAATCAACAATATAAAACGGAAAATAAGGCTCATGAGAAGAAAGTAATTTCCAGCACCACTGTGCCTTGAACTGACAGATTTATGACAAAAATAATGCATTTCTTTTTGAACATCCATAGTTCACAGATTAGTTACATTTCTCTTTTAACGGACATTTGTGTAGTTCCACTCATGGGAGAGTACAACAGTGCTACATACCTGGAGATGGGATAAAGGGAACTAAGCAGATACTGCTCTTCCAACTTTAGCATCACCTCTATATTGTAAGACAACTGTGTAATTGCAACAAAAATATACACTAACTTCCAACTAACTGATTTGCACCTTTATTATTTATTTGTTCAATTTAGTACCCTGTCCCCTCTCGTGTCCCAGGGCAGCTTACTGAACAGAACCATAAATACAGTTTAAGATACAGTAAGATTAAATATTATAAATACTTAAAATATTAATTTCAGTAAAAAAAAAATATTCCAGGCCCACAACAAAAGACAGCAGACAACCCACCCTAACCCACTTGCCCCTCCCTCCCCTGCAGAATGCTTGGTGGAAGAACCAGGTCTTACAATTATGTCGAAAGGCCTGATGATCTGGGCTGAGGAGGACCTCTACCAGGAGAGCATTCCAAAGCGATGGTGTGGCTGCCGAGAACGCCCTCCTGTTAGTACGAACCCGCCAATAATGCGGGACCTCCAGGAGAGTGTCCCCACACGACCGCAGGGGGGGGTGAGGCAATCTCCCATTTTACAAGTGAGAATATCCCATTAGTAAAGGGGTTGTGGATGTGGCCAGAGATCCTATGGAATATACCATCAATCCTTAAGGGAGTTCTTTTCCTGCTAACCAATTACACTTCTGGATAAGTTCTCTTATTAATCTTGACAAAAAAATTAGTTTTCACAATTTCCCCTTTATTCCCGTTTAAAAAAATAATAATCAAATCTATAATCTACGTTTGGGATACTCCTCAATAATGAGTGTCCCAAACCTCCACCCGTGGTCACAGCGCCAGCCACCCATCATCACGTCATTTTTCTCGCTTCAGCTGGCTCACCCACATCCAGTCTCAACAGCAGCCAGCCACTAAGTAAGCCCATGGTAGCTGGTGAGTGGAAGCCAACCAGAATTTTGACATTGCTATGGCATACCAATGAATAAAAAGTCCACAATGAATAAATCTTGGACTCAAAGAGGTATCCAAACAACCTCAAACCACAACCAAACCTAACCCATTTCACAAGCCAGGGTGAGGGAGAAGACCATGCAGAGTTTGGGAGAGGATCATTCGAAGCAGCAGCAGCAGCATGCCCAACCAGACCCACATGGATCTCACAGAACAGAAAGACACTCGAAAGTCCATGGGAAATGCAGGGAGAAAAACAGAACAAAAAAACCAAACCCAAATCATGGTGACAAAATTATAAAATCATACCAGCACACAACAGCCAATATCCGCATGTGTCACTCGCAGAACAGAACCACCAGTGGCGTAGCTACCGTGGCACGGAGGGGCTCAGTTGCGCCCGTGCCTGTGGGGGCCCAGGGCCGGTCGAGGCATCATCGCCCCGCAGCGTCATGGCCCTGCATCATCATGGCCCCCGTGGCCGTGCGGAGTTGGTACTCTGAAAACTCACTGCGCGCAGGGAGCAGCGTCCCCACTCCACGTGGCGGCAGGGGGCCCCCTCGTCGGGGGGGGGGGCCCATGATGCCTCAGGCCGGCCCTCCCTGCCACGCCACCTTTACTGCCTGTGCCTGCCGCTCTCCTTCCCGCCCCCTTCTGCAGCTCCTAGAGTGGCATCGCAAGTCACAAGGAACAAAGGAAACTTTTTTCCCCCATTTAAATTGCTCGTGCCACGTCCTGGCCCCCGGGGAGGGAAAGCCCGCACCGCTGCAAGCTCTCCTCTCCCTCCCCAGCGGGGCTAGGACGCGGCACGGGCAATTTAAAAAAAGCAACTGCCTACAGACACGCCACAGGGACTGGGTTTGCGGCTGCAGGGGGAAGGCAGCACTGTGCTGCCTCCCCCTATGCTCGCAAGTCCAGAGTCCCTGGAGCAATGCTGCCACACGCCAGTGGCCCCGGGCCGAGCCGAGCCGAGGGGAGGCTGGTTCTACAAATGTAATCTTGGTATGTTGGGGCTAGTGGGATGCAAGAAGAGGCTGGGTGAATCTTTTCTCCCCTTCCCTGCTGCCCCCACAAGCCTGCCCCCATCCCCCCTCCCAGCCTGCACCCATCCCCCTTCCCTCCTGTCCTCCCCCCCCCACTCTGTTTGGAGGGAGGGTGATGTTTAGATTTTTATGGGTGGGGTTGGGTATGGCTATGTCATGGGATTTAGTATAGTTATAGTAGCTCCCCTGCGTGGGACACTTGCAGTGATGTGTCAAATGTTAATTGACATGGCAGTGCAGATTTTTTGGTGGGTTAATTATGTTGTATTACTGATTGCTGTTGTTGCTTATTGTTTACCCCTGTGAGGGTTGATTTGCTATATTTGTGAGCTGCCTTGAGTCTGCTGAGGAGCGGAGAAAGTGCGGGCTACAAATTAAAATGTGATCACGAGGATGATGTGATCCTATGTTCCTTTTTGTGACTGTGGTCATTGGTGTGTGTCATCCTTCTCACTTCTGTGTTAGTCGACAGACTTGCTGCTTGCCTTTGCTGTGTTGCGCTTGTCCCTTTTAAGTTTGTTTAGTATTACCTGCTATTATCTGTCTTAAATATGTGAACAGGATTTTTATCATCCTACTATGGCACTACCACTGATGGAGGGAGAGAAAAAGTTGTCCTACTGGAGTCCCATCCACTTACTGGATGCGATGCTAGTCGGAAGGTTCTCTGTCTCCAAGTGGCAGGGTTTTACTCAGCAGCAAGGAGTTCCCAGTGTAAACTAATGTTCTGCCCATAACATCTTAATGCTGAAAACTCTTTGTTGCTGGATTTTTGGAGGCTCCGCCCTACAATGTACAAGCCCCTCCCTAAAGCTCTGCCAGCCATAAGGTTCCACGCAGCGCTGAGACGGATACCGGGGATGGGAAGGCCCCTCCCCTCCCTTAAGCCCTGCCCACTTTGGGTTTTCAGAGTGTGCGCGTGTGTGCAAAGCACGCACGCACATGAGGGGCCCATAACTAAGGCTTGAGCCTGGGCCCTTCTCAACCTTGCTATGCCCCTGAGAACTACACACCCAAAGCAGGAAAAACCCACAAAACATCCCGGCCAATGTAAACATTTGAAGAACAATGAAAAACCCCCAACTTTTTCTAACTCTGTCAAAGTCAAGAACAATGAAGCAGAACAGTCCCTCCTCACCCTAGGGATTAAATCCCAAGCCCTTGATTTCTCCACAAGACAGTTTCTCCTCCCTCCAATCTCAGGATTTAATCCCAAATCAGGATTACCCCCAAGCAAAAACAAGCCCCCACCTCCCAAAGCAGCCCCCAAATTCCAGCAGCACCAGGCTCCATCAAAAAGAGGGCCCCCAGCCTGGAGGAAGAGTATTCTTTTTACCCTTACCTTACCAGATGCTGGGCAGTCAAGGCAGCACGTGGCTCCCTCCCACTCTGTGCTCACCCAGTCAGCATTGGCAGAACTCCAACTCAGTCTCATTCCCTCTCCCCTCCTGCCCACGGAGTTCCCCTTCCCTGCCAGAATACTACTGCCCAAACCAAACCCCACCCCCCAGCCTACTGGCTGAGCTACTCTATGGAGATGGCGCTCTCATTAGTGAGCATGTGCAAAAAGCCCCAATCTGCCCTGAGGCATGCTTAGCAGCCTGGCAGAGCAGCATGTTGGCAGAGTGCGTTTGCACGTGGGGGGGAACCACCCCCTCCCCGCCAGGTACCATCTGCCCCTGGAGTAAGCACGGAGACTGCAGGATCTGTGTAAGGTAAATAGAGGAGTATTGTCTTCATATTGATGGCAGAGCATCCCAAATCTACGCACGATCTCGCCAACCAGCGGCCTTAAGAGTGTACAGGATGGGAGAGGAGATGGAACCTTGCGGGACCCCATAAGAGAGGGGTGGAGGACGACGAATAATCATCCATTGCCACCTGCTGGAACTTCTCCAAGAGGAATGAGTGGAATCACTCAAGAGCCATCCCACAGACTCCTGCCAGGTCCTAACAGGATCAGCAGAGAACAGTTTCCCCTGTTGATCTCTTGGTACAGATCATTGACCAAGGCCACAAGCACAGTCTAAGTACTATTCCCAAGATGAAAGTCAGACTGATACGGGTCACACTCCATGTCGGCAGCTAGCCCAGGCTCTTCCCTGGACTATGCCTAAATCACAGCCCGGGATAAGCCCTGTCCGACCAGACCAATGCAGGCTATCGAGTCTCCTGTGGCCTAGCGCACACGGCCCGGATCAGGTCTGCCATGGCTGCCCGTTATGGCAGGGCACTGGGCGTAGCTCAGGGGCAGGGCTAGTTGGCCTCATGTTCGTGCCCCCATCCGCCCTCCCCGGCAACTGCAGCTTCCCAACCTAACAGGGGTCGGACCACCACTGCATAGCCATCACTTCTGTTTCCACCCTTAGTTAGGCTGTGGCAGTGCAAGCGACACAACTGTGTGTTAACGAGACTTTAGCCCACACCAGGTGAGTTTCCATCTGCCCATTTATTAGGTGTTTGCCTCCAGGGGTCTTGGAGAACATGGAGCCTGCATTACAGGTGAATGTGGGCTAAAGTGTGTCCATGTCCCATCAATTAGGTTGTGTGCAGCGCCTTCAGGTCCACCAGCACCGTAGGAGTCGAGGATGGAAGTCCTAGAGTGTCTGAGCAGTGACCATTCCCGCTCCTCTCTCTGCTCTCACTGGCGCTGCCCACAAGCGCATGAAATAGACACAGAGGACTGCCTGTTTATTAGGTTGGATATGCTAGAAGTGTGAGTGGGGGCTGCACAGACCAAACCTAGACTGCAGTGGGCTATTGTCTCATTTGTTAATGTCCTTTAACTTGATTCTCAACTCCCCCAAGGCTGAGTTTCAAAAGCTGTCAAGAAAATTTGTGAATTTAACAAAATCTGAGTCCAGACAATTGAGGAAACTCATGACATTTTAAAATATTATTTTTAAAAAATAAATTCTAAAACTGTTTTGATTTAGGACCCTCAACGCTGTTGATGGAATTTCAACCACCACCAGATCATTTCTAGTTCTTTCAATGATCAAGGTAATTATAAAGTATTGTTTTACAACCCAGGCATTAAGTATTACTTGGGAATTTTATAACCAAAATACATGACTTCTTTAAAATCAGCACTGTTACTTTGTTTTCATGTGCCATTAGGGAGCAATATAAAGCAGCTTCAAGTTTCTTTCTTACTGTAGACATGTTTTTAAATCAAAGGCTTTCCGTAACTTAACTGCTTTAGTTTTCCCTTAAGGAAATTAAGAGGATTCAAAAGTTGAAAGAGCAATTGTGTTCAAATAAAGTAAACTCTCATTGATTAGCTCTATAAATCACCCACAAGTTTAGAAATATAGTGGAGTGTTGTTGTGTTTCTTATGCACCCTTAGCACAGTAAAAAGATTTTCCACAAGTGTGAACAAAACTTTTAAAAATTTAACAATGATCATTTCTAATAATTGTATGCTAATAGTAAGACAGAATGGAAAGCTTTTACTTGCAGAAATATTTGAATTTAATACCTTATACAGAAATCTGACTTACGTAAATTCCAGTCAGAAATGGTATCATCGTCATCAAGTTCATCATCATCATCGTCATCATCCTCAATGCCATCTTCCTCGTGCTGCTGAGCTACTGTCCGTGAACGATGAAAGCGAGGCCTTATGTCCTGTTCACTGTCTGGAACAGCTTCATCTTCTTCAACATCCCCCTATCACCAAAAAGACAGATAGGATGCTAAAATTACAAACTGGTATACCACTACGGACTAATAGAGGAAATAATATACATTTGCAAAATATAGGATTTTCAGTTTTTATAGCTCTCTCACATCCCACTGCTCACTTCTGCGTTCTAGATTTTTTACTGGGAGAACAGGATGGGAGTTGGAGAGAAAGTAGTGGAAAAGGAGGCATAATTGGTGCCATTTGATTGGAACACTGATGATAAATACAGAACTTAAATGCTATAAAATTCTGGGAATGGTTCTTCTCAATGCTATAATTGTGACTAAGATTGTCTTGCCTTTAGTTGGGACAGCTGCTTATTCGGGCATCTCAAAGTTGCTTCTAGCGTATTAAAATTACAAAGAACTGACAAGTCTTGTCCTACAGTTTATTCAAGCCAATGCTAGGTCTTAGGAGGAACATATTCACGAGGACAGTATCCTTGTTCCATTCTTTCATATACAAAGTGCTGTAATGCTACTAACTAGCATAATAATTTAACACTGAACTGTTAAATAAAAATATTTGTTGATATTTCATTAAAAGTAAATGATTAAAAATGCTGTCAGCACAGCAAACAAAAAAACCAAAGACATAAAAGCATTCTTTGAGGAATGGACACAAGTATCTCTCACCTTTAGCAGAATAATATCTATTTCAGAGTACTTCATGCCATTTACTAACACAGGTATCAATCTAAAAAGAAAAGATTCAAAAATGTTAAACAATTTAGGCAAGTGTTTAATTTCAAATTCCTCACATTTTTGTTTTCAGGATCTATTTTAGAGTGCACACGGCAGGCCAGCACTAAACAAAATCCAGACAGACTTCAAAATAAAAGTGGACATAGTCAACGGCACCCACAGATCCCATTATCTTAGAAAGTAGAGAGTTTTAAAGTTTCTAGTTTAAAGTAGGGTTGTGCGTTCAGACTGAGCGAACCTCAAAAGCACCTGAAAAATGGTTGCTGAGGTCTGAAAACTGTGCCACAATATTTGGTTCCGAGTTGCCCACATTGCCACTCCTCTCCTCACCCCTAGGGGTCAGCACAGCCTCAGGGCTGCGGTGTCTCAGAGCTGCAGCCAGCCCAACCCCAGCTCTGCAATGGCAAGACCCTTCCAGCCCTATTCCTCATCCCCTACTCAGATCCTCTGCCACCAGAGCTGCAACGAGTACTAAGATAAATACCCATGGGTAATGCCCGAATTTTAAGGCACAGGCTACATGAGGACCAATCAGGTGCCTGAAAATACGAGCATTACCCAGAGAAATCGACAAGCCGCAGCAGGGAGTGCTGCAGAGCCCAGCTCCGCAGTGCTCCAGTTAGTGCTTGTCCGTTTCAAGGGCAGGGCAGGGCAAGGCTCCCCCTCTCCAAGCTCCATAGGAGGAGGCCACTTTAGCTTTGAAAATGGAAACTGACAAGCACCAGCCAAGAGCTCCGTGGAGTCTGATTTCACAGCAGTCCTGGCCAGGGCCTGTCACTTTCAGAGGCTGGTTGGCCCTTCAAAATGACAGGAAGTGACAGGTCCCGGCTGGGACTGCTGTGGAGCTGGGTTCTGCAGCAATCCCAGATGGGGCCTGTCATTTTCAAAGACCAGGCAGCATGTGCAAACAGCCTGCTGGGTCCTGTTCGGGCATCAATGGTGCCTGAACAGAGCTAGGTCGATTCATTGGGATGCCCGAATCTTCAGGTGCCCAGCTGCAGCTCTCTCTCCTCCTCCCCACCCCTCCCAAGTGACTGTGAGCATGCTGCCCCCTCTCCAAGTGTCCTCACAGTATGGACCCTTTGAGGTCAGTAGCTGGTCCCAGCCACATTACTCAAGACTAGGGCTAAGATTCTGTTATGGTATTTTTTTTTTTTAAAGTCATGACTAGGTCATGGTAGAGATGATAAAAAGTCATGGGAAAGTCATGGGTAAATAACAATTTCCATTTTATTCAATGTTTCATAACATTAGATTGTAATCCCAGGGCAAGAGGGAAGGGAACACCTACCCCCTTTCCCCTTCCCTAATTTATAACCACCGCAGCCGGCTAACAATTAAAACATCCTGGTCTAGTCAGAAAGTTGAGTAGTTGCACTTGGGAAATGCTGCCTTCAAACTGGTCAGCAAAGTCACACCTATTTTCTGCTATTTTCGTGCCGTAGATTCCATTTCAAATAGCTATCAAAGACTTCGTGCACAAGGACAGCAAAGTTAAGGTCCTGGTCCCAGATGAGCTTAAGTGTTCAATGCCAGTTCCCTGCACCCCCAGGCTCAAAGCAGGATGCATTGGGCTGTTCTCTGAGCCCCGCCCCCAGGCTGCCATTCAATCCCCTCCACTCCAGGTATTCATCTGCAGCCACATCTCTCCCCAGGGAAGCTGGGTTTGCAGCAGAGCCAGGGGGTGGGTGAGGCTGAGGGGAAAATGAAGCCATCCCACTGGTGACCTCTACCCACCTGCCCAGCAGGGGAAGGAACGACTGCTGCCTGCCTGACAGAGAGCAGGGGCTCGAGACTCTCTGACCCCAGCCCGCAGGGCATCCCGTCCCTGCAAGAACAGGTGGTCGATCCCGGGGGGAGGGGGAGGAGCCGCAAGGGAGTACACACTGACCCAAGGGAGCAGCCTCTCCTCAGCAGACCTGCGCGCACCTCGCCTGCAAGGAGTTTGGCTGGGTGGCTGCCCTCCCACCTAGGCAGCGGTGTGGGAAGGTAGAGGCAGGGCGCTCCTTCCGCTCCAGCTGACAGCACAGGCTTACCCAAGCAGCAGGGAGACGCCACGGATCAGCTCAGCGGCACAGAGCACGCTATTCTCACCAGCTTCTGGCCAAGGGAAGGAGTTTGGGGCTCACAAGAGACGCTGTGGCTCTTCTGTGCCACTGAGCGCACTCCTCTCGGCTGCTTCTAGCCGGTTCTTCTCATTAACAGGAAAAAAACCCACAGATAAATCACCAGGAAACTGAAAAAGTCACGGAAGGGGCCAAAACTCACTAAAAACAGGAGCCCCATTACAAAATCATAGCCCTACTCATGGTTTATTAGGGGGAAAGTGCTGGCCAGCTGGGAAGCAGCCATTTTAACTGTGCTTTCCCTTAAAGGCCTGTCGAACTAGCAGAGTCTTAACTGCTTGTCCACCACACAAATTTCTATATTAAAAGACAAGTACAAATAGTGCAAACACAAAGACAGATAATATGACACTGAGCACAACCCTAGTTTAGATAATATGGCAGAGAAAAGTCTAGGATCATCTTAAACTGATTTTGAAATAAAATACACAGACATGACAACTGGTTAAAAAGCTAAAGAAGGATTTCAACTACTAGAGGTTAATTCTGATGAGTGCTTCTGGACATATAGTGCTTTGCTTTTAAATAGCAACTCAAGCGCATATACGAGAGTGGCATCTCATTATTCCATCAGAAAGCCTTATGGATGCAGGTATAGCTGTACTGGTCATCTTTAGCTCACACTCATCATTTAACGTTTGGCAACCCACTCCTCCCTTAGTGGAGGGCACTCTTCAATATGCACAGACTCACTAGCTCATTCCAGTCCATACTTCCGTTACCAAAAAATCCCTGCCTTCAGCATAAAAAACATGGTCCTGAAGGGAAGATCATAAATTCAAAATAGCCTAGTTTCACAAGGTGCTGAATTAAGAGGTAAAACAACGCTCACAAAGAAGTTACTTCTCTCCTGTGTTGCTTGTTAGTGCAGCTCTGCTGCAGTGTTCTCCTAGAATACAAGAGTTGGAAGAAGCCTCACAGGTCATCTAGTCCAACCCCCTGCTCAATGCAGGAAATCCACAGCTACAACAACATCCTTGACAGATGACTGTCCAGCCTCTGTTTGAAAACCACAAGGAAAGGAGAGTTCACCACCTCTCTAGGCAATTTGTTCCACTGTCGAACAGCTCTTACCATTAGGAAATTCTTCCCAATGTTTAACCAAAGTCTGCTTTCTTGTAATTTGAGCCATTATCTCTAGTCTCGCCTTCAGGTGCAAGAGAGAAAGGAAAATTGGACGCTTACCTGGGAATTTTCCTTTTACAGGGTATCATCCTGGATGGCCAGCTGTAACTATGAGGTTAGATTCCCCACCTCAACCATCAGGAGGCAGACTTTAATTTTCTGGAGCATGCTCAGTGGGGATCTGATCCCCTGTTGATTGTAAGCCAAACAAACACAGAAGTTTCATCAAATGACTCAACTACAAAAACAAATGTTGAGACTAAAGGTAGATAAACATACGCTAACGCCTAACTCAACTCAAACCACCCACTAAGGGAAGGCCACTGGCCGTCCAGGAGGCTACCCTGTAGAATAAGCCTTTCTCCTCATACAATTTGGGCCCATTCCTTATGAGGTGCAGCCACATCTCAGGTGTTCAGAAACCAAGCACCTTATGAGGAAATTTGCAGGTCTCTATGTGGGCTTCAGTTCATACCTATACTAAACACTACAAGGTGCATACTTTGGACTCTGCGGAGGCAGCATTCGGCAAGAGAGTCCTGCAAACCGTTGTGTAAGTCTGTCATACAGAATAGAGACAATGAGAAGTCTGACTGTATAAGATTCTCTCCCTTCTTGGGTGACACTGCTTGGAAATGTCCCCATAGTCAAAGCTGGCTCTCCAGGAGGGGATCCCTGTGAGAAAGGAAAATTGGATGCTTGAGAATTTTCCTTCTCTACTATGCAAACTTCCTGCACACAGGCTGCCAACCTCTTCGATATGGGGGGTTTGAAGGCTTCAAAAGCCACTTTCTGTTTTAATGGTAGAAAACAAAAAGAGAGCGTCGAAAAAC
This sequence comes from Sphenodon punctatus, assembly GCA_003113815.1. Taxonomy (NCBI): domain Eukaryota; kingdom Metazoa; phylum Chordata; class Lepidosauria; order Sphenodontia; family Sphenodontidae; genus Sphenodon; species Sphenodon punctatus. Next base: position 559,677 of record QEPC01000724.1, read on the forward strand.
CTCCATCCTTTCTAAATAAATCTTCAAAGTCCTTCACGCATCTAATTTGTGTAAAGTTTCTCCCTAGGGTATACACCGCATTAGGACAGAAAGAGGGCAACACAATCTCCTGACTCCCATGGAAAACGGTGTCCACCTTTGGTCAGAAAGCAGCATCTGGCTGCAAAACCACCAAATTGTTCTGAAAAGAGCAAAAAATAGGCTCCGTAGAGAGCACTCCCAGTTCAGATGTGTGTGTAGCTGAAGTAACAGCAACTAAAAAGGCCACCTTATGAGACAGAGACGTTTCCCTAATAGGTTCAAAGGGAGCCCTAACTAGAGCATTCAGCACTAAATTTAGATCGCAAGAGGGAAAGCGATGTACCACCAGCAGGGGGATTCGTTTTGTCGCCTTCAGGAACCTTTTCACATGTGGGTCCTTGGTAATGCTATAGCACTGCACACAGGACAGTATGCTATTTAAAATGGCCACCTGCCTAGCCAGTGTGTTCAGTTTTAGACCTTTTGCTAGTCCTTCCTGTAAAAACTCAAGATAGATAGGTGTATTAAAGCGTAACCAAACGTCATTGCTTATAAACAAACATACATATACAAATCAAAAACAAACAAAACAAATTACAAAAACCCATTTTGACAAAGGGGCAAAACAGGAACATGTCAAATAAAAACTACTAAAAACTAAAATGTCCACAAGGGTCAAGAAAAGAACCCCTAATATAACTTACAAATAACATGGCCCTATGCGATCTCAAATAGGGGTAGTTTAAACTCAAAAAGTTACAACGGAAGTTTATACAAAGCATAAGTAGTTTTAAAATTTGAAGTCTGGGCAATTAATTCTACATCCATAACTCTCTAAGCCAGTTCCAACTATATCAGACTATGTAAAACTATATAGTAGTAGTATATAGTTGTATAACCATATACAACTATAGCAAATTTTGCAAATATACCCGCCCCCCCCTCAGAACCAACTAAGTTAAAACCAGAATGGCATATCAAAATATTGCCATAAATATAACCAATTGATATCAACCCGTTGAGTCTTGTACAGTAAATCTACATGCTCCATCAACAGCCATAAGCTCTTCAAAAATTGATGCCCCTCTAGAAGGAAATCCCAATGGACCTAAGGACCTGGTTCAGACTGAAGTCCCTGCTGTCTCATCTGTTCTGGCCTCGTCCCGTAGGTCTATTACCACTGTTGCTTTGCCCTTACTTAAGGTGGTTCATCCTTCGTCCAGCGCTCCTTTTGTGGATAGCCCTGGTATGTGCCCTCCCGTGGAGACAGCTCCTCAGTCCTCTCTAAGGACCCAAGTTGCTAATCCATCGGTACCTCAGATTTCAGTACCATGCCCATCCCCTAATGTCAACTTGCCTGCATTGCAGACGTTGCAGCTTCAGTGTCCTCTTGTGTTAAGTCCCAGTTTGAACAATTATGGCTCTGCTACAAAAAAGTAAAAACTCAATACTTTTTGTTTTAGCTTTCACAGGGCAGAGTTTCCGGCGAGAGCACCAGCGAACATAAGACCCTCCATGTGCATTGACAGATCTGCCGCATGGTTTGTCTTCTCATCTGCATACGGGTATCTACCACTGCTGAGGAATACCCCAAAGTCCTCCGTGCTCCCCATTCAACCTTCATGCTGTTAGTTTCAGCATGTCTAGGTTGTTGTAGCGGACTAATCCTTGCAAGAGTAAGTCTGGAGTGATGCGAAGTCTTACTGGCTCCTGTTTTTAGTTGTTGAAGATCCGCAAAACCACGGTCTTCTGGACCAGAAGGGTGTGACCAGGATCAGTCACGCCCAATCCCGATGCGCCTTTGCTATTGTTCTCGTGATCAGCAGAAATGGTGAAAACACATACAGGAGTCCGCTGGGCCATGGCTGGGTCAGGGCATCCTGCGCCTCCAGATTTCAATGCTTCATGTTGCACACTTCTGCGTTTTCCCTTATCACGAATAAGTCCATGACCGGTCTCCTGAACGCAGATACTATCTGGTAGAACATCTCGCTTAGAGAGCACTCTCCCGGATCCACCGTCTGTCTTCTCAACCAATCCACTCAAACGTACGCCTTTCCCTGGATGTGAAGGAACCTTAGCGATGTGAGAGATCTCTCCGCCCACACGAACATCAGAGTGGCTTGATGGTTCAGGGATCGGATCTAGATCCCCCTTGGTGATTCGTGTATGCTTTTGATGTCTCATTGTCCATGAACACCATCATGCAAGGTCTCTCTACATCAGACTTGAAGGTCCTGAAAAGGGCCAGAAAAATCGCCCTGAGCTCCAACCAGTTGATGCTGCACTTCCATTTCTGAAGAGATCAAGTCCTCTGGGCTCACTTGAGATGCATTCGTGCTCCCCATCTGAACAGGCTTGCGTTCCTTGTAATCACGACTTGGAAGGGGTCCGTCATGGGGTATCCGTGGTCAGAGTGATCACCTTCCAACCATCAGGACAAGGAGGACTTCACTAGCTGGGGCACTGTCACCTAAGGATTGAGACCTCTGGTTAACTGATCTTGGAATGGCTGAAGAATCTGTTGCAGAGACCTCATGTGGAACTGGGACCACTCCAGGTGCCTTGTGCATGAGATCACGAGACTGTGGAGACTCACCAGTGTTTTCAGGGAAAGACGCCAGCTCTACTGGACCTGTTTTATCAGCTTCCGCAGTTTGTCCTGCCGTTGCTGCGTGATGAAGGACTTGTGAACGTGGATGTCTAACAGTACCCCCAGGTGTTCCAGCTGCTGCATGGGCACAAGATGGCTCCTTTTCAGATCCACAACAAAGCCGTGCACCTTCAGGTACCGGACAGTCCTGGCCACAGCCCCAAGCGCCTTGGATGCCGATCAAATGAGAAGGTCATCAAAAGTACGGGTGAATCCAAACACCCTCCTTCCAAAGATTGGCTACCAGTAGGAGGAGCACTTGGGAAAGTCCTCGGGGAGGAGGCCAAAGGGGAGGGCCCTGTACTTCTAGTGTTGTGTGGAATACAGAAACTGCAGCCATCTCCTATGAGCCAGACGGACAGGCACATGGAGATATGCCTCCTTCAAATCCAGCAATGTCAGCCATTCATCTTGGCCAATTGCAGAGCAGATGGAAAGGAATGTCCCCATCTTGAATTTCTTTGCCTTGACAAACTTGTTCAAACGTTTCAGGTCGAGCACTGCTCCCCACTCTGACTTTTTTTAGACTAAGAAAAGAAGCAAGTAGAATCCTGACCCTTTTTAGTTTTCTGATACAGGTTTGATCACCTCAATCCCCTGTAGTCTGTGCATCTCCCCCCACCATCGCCTCATGTTTTCCTGTTTTTTTCGACACCGGAGATAGAGGAACGGTGGCGTAAAACGACAAGCTCTATCATGTAGGCTGCACGAACAGCGACTCTCACCCAGGAGAGTTCCATTGCCATCCTCCACACATCCATGAACTGGAACAACCGGCCCCTGACATGTTGGGATTTCCTCTGGAGGGGAAGATAGTCATGTGTCTATCTCTGCATTAGACACCCTTCCACCGTCTTTGGGTCTTGGGGCGTGTCCTGTTCCCTTTGGCTTGTTCCAGGGGGTCTTGTACTTGCGTTGCCACAGTTTGATGGCATAGTAGTTACACTTGGGATAGCCCTGATTGGAGGAACCTGAAGTTTTGAAAGGAACATTTTGGAACAAAAACACTCTGTAGCGTCTGCTTCTTATTTTCATCAGACACATCCTGCAAGACTTTGTCCAGACAGACCCCAAATAATTTTGTTCCCTAAAGGGCCCCCTATCAAGATGTTCTTTGCCGCATTGTCCCCCTTCCAGGAGCTCAGCCACAGGTGTCTACACGCCACCACATTTGAGGTGGCCGCCTTAGATGCCCATGACAGAATATGAGTGATAGAGTTCCCTATAAATGAGTAGGCTAATTTTATTTGTTATTAATAATAATAATAATAATAATTTATTAAATATTAGCTTTCACCATAATCTGAACCACCACACCCTTTTTACATATTTACATAACTTACACATTTAAAAACCTTATGAACACAGACAACAAGATGAGAATTTATAAAACCAACCACAGGCAGTCAGGATAGACAAAACTACATATTCTCACCCTGAATTATCCTGGTGCAATCTCATACGTTCCTTCATAATAAGTAAACAATAAGTTGCAACCTTTTTCACCATCTTCCCATCGCTAGATGATAAAATATAAGCAATTTTACATAAGAATCAGGAGATGCGCTTTCCCCTCCAGGATCAGGGAGAGCCAAGCCGATCCAATATTATCATAAAGAGGGCAAAATAGCAATACATGCTCCAGATCCTCGATTTTTTCCTCTTCACAAAGGCAGGCGTGCAACCTATACGGTACATGGGCGTACCTTCCTTCAGTTACTGCAGAAGGAAAAATATTCAGACGAAAAAGGGTATAAGCCCTGCGTAAAGATGAATCCACTAACTGGTCCAAATAACCTTCAAAGTTATGCATAAGTTTAAAAGAGCTGAGCATAGGAGCAACTTTCCAAGAAGATATTACTGCCATATCCTTCTGTCCAGCAACAGCCAACCCTTTCTGTTTGAGTATATTTCTGACATGCCTCAGATTTTCCCATTAGACATGCAAATGAAAAACCCAATTTATTTAAGGATTCGTTTATCCAACCAATCCAGGGGTAAGTACCTCTCCCTTACTGGTGACCTTACTGAGTCACATATCAGCGTTGAGTCCCCTTCAGCATTTATTAGAGAAGAGGCTGCTTCTCTGCATATAATTACAGAAAAGCAAGTTAGTCAATATATTTTGACCTTAAAGCTAGGAAAGGCCCCGGGCAGAGATTTTATGCCACCTGAAATCTACCTGAATTTTGTCTCTTGGTGGGCCCCACTGCTAGTAAGGTTATTTACATTATTCAACTTGCGTAGACAACTTCCTGTAGCTCGGCTATTATAGCCCCAGTTTTCAAGAGGGGGAGTAGATCAGATCCTGCTTGCTATAGACCTGTAAGTCTGTTGCCTATATCCGTCAAAATTTACTCTCATTGTCTCTTGGAGGAATTGCAGGTTTGGGTAGCAGAGAAGCAACTCTCGGCAGAAGAACAGGTGCGTTTCTGGCAGGGCTGGTCTGCTACAGATAATTGCTTTACCCTAATGCATCTGGTAAACAAGTACATTTCCGTTCGTGGTGGCAGATTGTATGTTGCTTTCATTGATTTTTCTAAAGCTTTTGATATGGTGAACAGTGGAAAGCTGTGAGCTAAATTGCTAGATATGGGCATTAATCGCCATTTTTGGACATGATTATTCAGTTACATCACAATATAAAAGCTGCTGTAAGACTCGACTATGCTGGCAATCTCTCTAGGTTTTTTTCAATTAAAGACAGGGGCTAGGCAGGGTTGTCTGTTGGTGCCCCTGCTTTTTAATCTTTTTATAAAATGACCTGATTGGGATGATTACTATTATCCAAATAGTAATGGTACAGATAGTTTAAACAATTCCGAAGATCCTTTTGGGTCTGAGATATCAATAATATGTCATCTGTATACATCAGAATGGCTGAGGATCTATCGGGATTTTTAGGAGATGTTTGGGTGACNTGCGATCTCAAATAGGGGTAGTTTAAACTCAAAAAGTTACAACGGAAGTTTATACAAAGCATAAGTAGTTTTAAAATTTGAAGTCTGGGCAATTAATTCTACATCCATAACTCTCTAAGCCAGTTCCAACTATATCAGACTATGTAAAACTATATAGTAGTAGTATATAGTTGTATAACCATATACAACTATAGCAAATTTTGCAAATATACCCGCCCCCCCCTCAGAACCAACTAAGTTAAAACCAGAATGGCATATCAAAATATTGCCATAAATATAACCAATTGATATCAACCCGTTGAGTCTTGTACAGTAAATCTACATGCTCCATCAACAGCCATAAGCTCTTCAAAAATTGATGCCCCTCTAGAAGGAAATCCCAATGGACCTAAGGACCTGGTTCAGACTGAAGTCCCTGCTGTCTCATCTGTTCTGGCCTCGTCCCGTAGGTCTATTACCACTGTTGCTTTGCCCTTACTTAAGGTGGTTCATCCTTCGTCCAGCGCTCCTTTTGTGGATAGCCCTGGTATGTGCCCTCCCGTGGAGACAGCTCCTCAGTCCTCTCTAAGGACCCAAGTTGCTAATCCATCGGTACCTCAGATTTCAGTACCATGCCCATCCCCTAATGTCAACTTGCCTGCATTGCAGACGTTGCAGCTTCAGTGTCCTCTTGTGTTAAGTCCCAGTTTGAACAATTATGGCTCTGCTACAAAAAAGTAAAAACTCAATACTTTTTGTTTTAGCTTTCACAGGGCAGAGTTTCCGGCGAGAGCACCAGCGAACATAAGACCCTCCATGTGCATTGACAGATCTGCCGCATGGTTTGTCTTCTCATCTGCATACGGGTATCTACCACTGCTGAGGAATACCCCAAAGTCCTCCGTGCTCCCCATTCAACCTTCATGCTGTTAGTTTCAGCATGTCTAGGTTGTTGTAGCGGACTAATCCTTGCAAGAGTAAGTCTGGAGTGATGCGAAGTCTTACTGGCTCCTGTTTTTAGTTGTTGAAGATCCGCAAAACCACGGTCTTCTGGACCAGAAGGGTGTGACCAGGATCAGTCACGCCCAATCCCGATGCGCCTTTGCTATTGTTCTCGTGATCAGCAGAAATGGTGAAAACACATACAGGAGTCCGCTGGGCCATGGCTGGGTCAGGGCATCCTGCGCCTCCAGATTTCAATGCTTCATGTTGCACACTTCTGCGTTTTCCCTTATCACGAATAAGTCCATGACCGGTCTCCTGAACGCAGATACTATCTGGTAGAACATCTCGCTTAGAGAGCACTCTCCCGGATCCACCGTCTGTCTTCTCAACCAATCCACTCAAACGTACGCCTTTCCCTGGATGTGAAGGAACCTTAGCGATGTGAGAGATCTCTCCGCCCACACGAACATCAGAGTGGCTTGATGGTTCAGGGATCGGATCTAGATCCCCCTTGGTGATTCGTGTATGCTTTTGATGTCTCATTGTCCATGAACACCATCATGCAAGGTCTCTCTACATCAGACTTGAAGGTCCTGAAAAGGGCCAGAAAAATCGCCCTGAGCTCCAACCAGTTGATGCTGCACTTCCATTTCTGAAGAGATCAAGTCCTCTGGGCTCACTTGAGATGCATTCGTGCTCCCCATCTGAACAGGCTTGCGTTCCTTGTAATCACGACTTGGAAGGGGTCCGTCATGGGGTATCCGTGGTCAGAGTGATCACCTTCCAACCATCAGGACAAGGAGGACTTCACTAGCTGGGGCACTGTCACCTAAGGATTGAGACCTCTGGTTAACTGATCTTGGAATGGCTGAAGAATCTGTTGCAGAGACCTCATGTGGAACTGGGACCACTCCAGGTGCCTTGTGCATGAGATCACGAGACTGTGGAGACTCACCAGTGTTTTCAGGGAAAGACGCCAGCTCTACTGGACCTGTTTTATCAGCTTCCGCAGTTTGTCCTGCCGTTGCTGCGTGATGAAGGACTTGTGAACGTGGATGTCTAACAGTACCCCCAGGTGTTCCAGCTGCTGCATGGGCACAAGATGGCTCCTTTTCAGATCCACAACAAAGCCGTGCACCTTCAGGTACCGGACAGTCCTGGCCACAGCCCCAAGCGCCTTGGATGCCGATCAAATGAGAAGGTCATCAAAAGTACGGGTGAATCCAAACACCCTCCTTCCAAAGATTGGCTACCAGTAGGAGGAGCACTTGGGAAAGTCCTCGGGGAGGAGGCCAAAGGGGAGGGCCCTGTACTTCTAGTGTTGTGTGGAATACAGAAACTGCAGCCATCTCCTATGAGCCAGACGGACAGGCACATGGAGATATGCCTCCTTCAAATCCAGCAATGTCAGCCATTCATCTTGGCCAATTGCAGAGCAGATGGAAAGGAATGTCCCCATCTTGAATTTCTTTGCCTTGACAAACTTGTTCAAACGTTTCAGGTCGAGCACTGCTCCCCACTCTGACTTTTTTTAGACTAAGAAAAGAAGCAAGTAGAATCCTGACCCTTTTTAGTTTTCTGATACAGGTTTGATCACCTCAATCCCCTGTAGTCTGTGCATCTCCCCCCACCATCGCCTCATGTTTTCCTGTTTTTTTCGACACCGGAGATAGAGGAACGGTGGCGTAAAACGACAAGCTCTATCATGTAGGCTGCACGAACAGCGACTCTCACCCAGGAGAGTTCCATTGCCATCCTCCACACATCCATGAACTGGAACAACCGGCCCCTGACATGTTGGGATTTCCTCTGGAGGGGAAGATAGTCATGTGTCTATCTCTGCATTAGACACCCTTCCACCGTCTTTGGGTCTTGGGGCGTGTCCTGTTCCCTTTGGCTTGTTCCAGGGGGTCTTGTACTTGCGTTGCCACAGTTTGATGGCATAGTAGTTACACTTGGGATAGCCCTGATTGGAGGAACCTGAAGTTTTGAAAGGAACATTTTGGAACAAAAACACTCTGTAGCGTCTGCTTCTTATTTTCATCAGACACATCCTGCAAGACTTTGTCCAGACAGACCCCAAATAATTTTGTTCCCTAAAGGGCCCCCTATCAAGATGTTCTTTGCCGCATTGTCCCCCTTCCAGGAGCTCAGCCACAGGTGTCTACACGCCACCACATTTGAGGTGGCCGCCTTAGATGCCCATGACAGAATATGAGTGATAGAGTTCCCTATAAATGAGTAGGCTAATTTTATTTGTTATTAATAATAATAATAATAATAATTTATTAAATATTAGCTTTCACCATAATCTGAACCACCACACCCTTTTTACATATTTACATAACTTACACATTTAAAAACCTTATGAACACAGACAACAAGATGAGAATTTATAAAACCAACCACAGGCAGTCAGGATAGACAAAACTACATATTCTCACCCTGAATTATCCTGGTGCAATCTCATACGTTCCTTCATAATAAGTAAACAATAAGTTGCAACCTTTTTCACCATCTTCCCATCGCTAGATGATAAAATATAAGCAATTTTACATAAGAATCAGGAGATGCGCTTTCCCCTCCAGGATCAGGGAGAGCCAAGCCGATCCAATATTATCATAAAGAGGGCAAAATAGCAATACATGCTCCAGATCCTCGATTTTTTCCTCTTCACAAAGGCAGGCGTGCAACCTATACGGTACATGGGCGTACCTTCCTTCAGTTACTGCAGAAGGAAAAATATTCAGACGAAAAAGGGTATAAGCCCTGCGTAAAGATGAATCCACTAACTGGTCCAAATAACCTTCAAAGTTATGCATAAGTTTAAAAGAGCTGAGCATAGGAGCAACTTTCCAAGAAGATATTACTGCCATATCCTTCTGTCCAGCAACAGCCAACCCTTTCTGTTTGAGTATATTTCTGACATGCCTCAGATTTTCCCATTAGACATGCAAATGAAAAACCCAATTTATTTAAGGATTCGTTTATCCAACCAATCCAGGGGTAAGTACCTCTCCCTTACTGGTGACCTTACTGAGTCACATATCAGCGTTGAGTCCCCTTCAGCATTTATTAGAGAAGAGGCTGCTTCTCTGCATATAATTACAGAAAAGCAAGTTAGTCAATATATTTTGACCTTAAAGCTAGGAAAGGCCCCGGGCAGAGATTTTATGCCACCTGAAATCTACCTGAATTTTGTCTCTTGGTGGGCCCCACTGCTAGTAAGGTTATTTACATTATTCAACTTGCGTAGACAACTTCCTGTAGCTCGGCTATTATAGCCCCAGTTTTCAAGAGGGGGAGTAGATCAGATCCTGCTTGCTATAGACCTGTAAGTCTGTTGCCTATATCCGTCAAAATTTACTCTCATTGTCTCTTGGAGGAATTGCAGGTTTGGGTAGCAGAGAAGCAACTCTCGGCAGAAGAACAGGTGCGTTTCTGGCAGGGCTGGTCTGCTACAGATAATTGCTTTACCCTAATGCATCTGGTAAACAAGTACATTTCCGTTCGTGGTGGCAGATTGTATGTTGCTTTCATTGATTTTTCTAAAGCTTTTGATATGGTGAACAGTGGAAAGCTGTGAGCTAAATTGCTAGATATGGGCATTAATCGCCATTTTTGGACATGATTATTCAGTTACATCACAATATAAAAGCTGCTGTAAGACTCGACTATGCTGGCAATCTCTCTAGGTTTTTTTCAATTAAAGACAGGGGCTAGGCAGGGTTGTCTGTTGGTGCCCCTGCTTTTTAATCTTTTTATAAAATGACCTGATTGGGTTAACAGTGTCACCCAAACATCTCCTAAAAATCCCGATAGATCCTCAGCCATTCTGATGTATACAGATGACATATTATTGATATCTCAGACCCAAAAGGATCTTCGGAATTGTTTAAACTATCTGTACCATTACTATTTGGATAATAGTACGATTGTCAATCCTCAAAAATTTCAAGTAATTTGTTTCGGACGCTCTCAAGTTAAATGTAGGTGGCCATTGGGTGAATACCATTTACCCCAGATTTCCAACTATGTATCTGGGAGTTTGTTTTTCTGCTACGGGGAATGCAAATGTAAAGTTCAATTTTAAAAAAAGCTACCAGTACCATAGCAGGGATTTTGCTATCCTATTGATCAATGGAAAGGCCATCCGTAGCATCTGCAATTAAGGTCTTCAAAGCGAAAGCATTAGCCCAGATTTTATACGGGGCAGAGGCCTGATTCCCCTATTACTCTAAGGAATCCAAAATAAGCTTGTTTTGTACTATTAGAGGTATTTTGGGAGTACCTAACTCCACGCCGATATCTCTGTTGCATGCAGAAACACGGTTGTATCCAGTGAGTACTCTAGCTAAAATAAAAGCCCGGTGCTACTAGAACAAAGTTTGATGTCAGGAACCCTCGCGATTGTTTTGTGTGTGTTGGGCCGAACAACTGTTGCACGAGGGAAGTAAGTAGTATTGGTGGTGAGATGTTACCAAGACCTTGTCTAAAATTGGTTTCCCCCCTGACTTTTGTCTATCCCTTACCGAAGATCAGCTGTTGAATGATCAAAAACTGAGGTTCACGGATATTTCTGCCCAAAAGAAGCTGGCTAAAGTAGCTTCTCTAAAGATAGCCCTGTGGTATCCTCTGATTAAGATTAATTTCCATCTGGAGTCTTACCTTACTCAGCTGTTTGATTTCCAGCTCCACAGGATGTTGACTCTGATCTGTTTCCAGCTATTTGAGTCAGCAGTAACAAAATGGTAGAGCTGAGAATGTACTACCGTAATAGACTCTGTGCCTGTTCTATGGACGAGGTAGAATTGTTAGAGCATATTTTGTTTTTTTGTCCTTTTTATGATGATTTGAGGTCATGGAGGATTTATTTGGTGATGGTAGGTGGGAGGGTGTACCCAGCTTTCAGTGGCAGGGGGAGCTGGGGGGGTGATGCCAGCCTCTGGTGGCTGCATGAGGTCTGGCTGAAAGGGGGGGGGGGGCGGGGGGAAGTCTCTGGGGTCGACTCCTGGGGGCAGCAGGGGAAGCAATTAGAGGCGG
>QEPC01000724.1:577027-625124 GCA_003113815.1 Sphenodon punctatus
ATGTGTTTTCGGGGGGGGGGGGGTTGCCTGATATTAGAAATACCTGTACACAGAAAAAATTATAAGCAGATTTTTTATTCATTGGTAAAAGGAAATGGATCGCCATCTGATAGTTTTAATTTTACTAGACTTGTTTTGTAACTTTATTGGGTCGCAGAATTTTCAATTTTGGGTTGCAGAATTTTGGAGAAAAAATTGCAGAAGAATCGGGGCCCTGATTATTACCCCCCAGGTGCTCCAGGCGCTGCGTGGGTACCAGGTGGCTCTTTTGGTCGTTGATCAGGAAGCCGTGCTCCTGCAGGTACTCTAGAGTCCTCTGTACGTCCTCACTGCCTTGGCTTTTGAGGCGGAGTGGATGAGGAGGTCATCTAGGTGCACGCAAATCCTCTGTAAACGCAAGTTTTCTACCAACGGAACCAGGATCTTGGTGAAGGTGCATGGAGCTGAGGCTAGACCGAATGGGAGAGCCGTGTATTGCCAGTGCCTCCCCCAGTAGGCGAACCTGAGTCACTTCCAGTGGCTGGGGACGATGAGTAGGTGTAGGTATGCCTCCTTGAGATCTAGGGAGGCCATCCAGTCGTCCCTCCTGAGTGCCTGGCAGATTGTTTTCAGGGTCTCCATCCGGAACCTTCTCATGTGTCTGTTGAGGCGTTTCAGATCTAGCACTGCTCTCCATTCGCCCAATTTTTTCAAACGAGGAACAGTATGGAGTAGAGGCTCGTGCCCTGTTGGTCCGGTGGTACTGGTTCTATGGCACCTATCGTGTGTAGTCGTTCTATTTCCTCAAGCGCGGCTCGGTCCTTCTGTGGTCTGGCCAAGGGCAGAGAGGGAAGAAACTTGCTTGGGGGTGTAGAGGAGAGCTCTATCAAATAGCCTTGGGATGTGCTCTCCCTTACCCACACATCAGGGACTGAAGCTCTCCAGGCGGGATAGAAAGCCTAGAGTCTGCACCCGATCCGTGCGTGCTCGTCAGTCCTGCTTTTTCTGACTGGTGCCCCCTTGGGGTCTGTAACGGGGGGGTGGCTGGTACTTCCTCTTACCTTGCCATCCGGATTTGTTCTTGGGTTGGTTGTGAAAAGAACCCTTGTGAGTCTCCTGTGAAGCACGCTGGGCGAAAGGAGAGCTTCTTGCTGCCCACTTGCTGGAGGGTAGTGCGCTTCTTTTTACTGTTGGCGTCCTCCAGGACCTTTTCCAAGTAAGCTCTGAAGAGCCTTTGGCCGCTGTAGGGACTATCAACCAGTAGGTTCGTTGCCGTGTTGTCCCCACCCCAGGATCTCAGCCAGTCTTCTGCGGGACGCGACATTCAAAGCTGCTGCTCTGGCGTTGGCCGACAGGGCATCCGTGGGGGCATCCTCGATGTATGCTATCCCTAGCATGATGTGAGATGTTAAGGCTCTTGCCTTCCTCTCCGGGATGTCCTCCATCTGTAAATCCTGAAACCACAAAATGAGGGCCCTGGCAACATAAGTGGCTGTGTTCATTCTCATGGCTGTAGTGGTGTCTTCGAACCCCTTTCGCAGCGATCCCTCAATGGCTTTATCTGTGGGATCCTTGGGAAAACAGTCGCCCTCTGTTGGGAAGAGGGTCCGACGTGCTAGAGAGGCCGCCTCTGCGTCCACCTTGGGTTGGTGAAAGAGGAAACCCCTACGTTGGGAGAAGGTGTAGAGCTGTTGCTGTGGCTTGGGCAGCCTCTAGGAGCGAGTGGACTGCTTCCACTCATTCAGGACTAGCCTCTCGAAGGCCTCGTCCAGGGGTAAGCCTTTGTCTGGTTTATTAGTCCTGGGGATGTGGGCCCTAGCATCCTGCTCTTCCTCCGACTCGGAGGTCTGCTCTTTGGCTGCCTTCTCCTTTAGCTGGAGGGTGTGAGCCACATGCTTTTTTAACTCCTCCCAGCATGAAGTTGGGAACTCCCTCCCGTGATCGGGGGCTATAGGGAGGTCCACGTCCCTGCTCTGTACCTGGGACTCCTCTCCCTCCGAGCCAACCCATACCCCCTCCTCCTCCGGGGAGGAATCGTCGCAGGTTCCCTCTTGGTGTCCCTGGGGACTATGGGAGCGGGTTGTGGAGGAGGAGGCAGCGTGGGGGGGCGCTCTTCCTCTGAATCTGTGCCTGAGTCGAGGATGCGTGCCACCCTGGAACTCGCGGTTGTCCTGCCGTCCTTGGGCTGAGGTCGCTTGCTGGGGGGTATCCCCTCCGCCCCTCTGGGTCTCTTTCCACCCCCATCAGCAGGTGGGTTCTCCAGCCTATCGAGGCGGGCCATGATTTTGTCAAAGGCCTCCGAGATGGCTGCACTCATGGCCTGGTCCCCCGGGGCTGGGGTTGCACGGGGTGTGGGGAAGGGGGGTTTTTTTTGTTTTTTTTTGCAGAGTCTGGATCCCGCTCCCTGGTGAGCACGGGTGGGGGAGGGTCTGGCCGGCCGTCTGACCCCTTATTCCCCTTAAGCCGCCCATTCCCTGAACCTGTGGCCCTGGAGAGTGTGCTGTGCAGTGTCGGAGAGTCCTGTTGCTCGTTGGGGAATCCTCCGCCGCTCTGGAGTGGGGATGGGCCTGGATGTGGCCCAGCGGTGTTGGTGGGGCAAATCCGGCTGCCGTGTGAGTGCCTCTGCTGCCGGCTGTGGCGATAAACATTTATATAGCACCAGTCATGTACTCAGTGCTGTACAGAAACAGAAATAGATGCGGTCCCTGCCCACGGCTTACATTCTAAAAGACAAGGGTGTGTGTGTGGAAACAGGGAGAGGGGACAGTGGGAGAGACAGGGGAGAAGACAAACAACATTCAGGCGGATGCGAAGTCTCAGGTGCATGTGCTTGGCTTGGTTACAATCAGGTTGGTTGCAGCAGTCTGCAGAGGAGGACAGACAGTAAGTATATGGGGAACGACTAGCAGGCATTGGGAAAGGCGGCGAGGAAAAAGTGGGTCTTGAGGAGGGATTTGAAGGAGCGGAGGGAGGGGGCAAGGCGGATGTGGGCAGGGAGGGAGTTCCAGGCATGGGGGGCAGCGAGGGAGAAGGGTCGAAGGCGGTTAGGTGAGCAGGAGAAACGAGGGAGAGTGAGGGAGGGGACAGAGGAAGAGCGGAGAGCGCGTGCAGGAGTGCGTAGGGAGATTAGGTCCGAGAGGTAAGGGGGAGCTTGGTTGTGGAGTGTTTTGAACGTGAATACCAGGAGTTTAAACAGGATACGTTCAGGAAGGGGGAGCCAGTGAAGAGAGAAGAGGAGAGGCTGCACATGGTCGAAGCGACGGGCAGAGTGAATGACCTTGGCAGCGGAGTTTTGGATTGCGATAAGGGGGGACAGGTGAGAGCGAGGGAGGCCAGCAAGGAGGAGTTTGCAGTAATTGAGACGAGAGATAACCACGGCATGAACAAGGGTTTTGGCTGAGGAGGTAGAGAGAAAGGGGCGGATCCGAGCAATGTTACGGAGGGCGAATCAGCAGGATTTGGCCACAGAGTCAATGTAATGTTTAAAAGAGAGGTGTGTCGAAGATGAAGCCCAAGCTACGGGCTTGGAGAACAGGAAGGATGGTGAGCCATCGATGCAGATGGGCAGGTTAGAGGGAGAGGAAGAGGAGGGAGGAAAAATGAGTTCGGTTTTGGCCATGTTAAGCTTGAGTTGACGTCGGGACATCCAGGCGGAGATATCAGAGAGGCAGTCGACGAGGCGTGAGCGGACAGAAGAGGAGAGAGAGGGGGTAGAAAGATAGAGTTGGGTGTCATCAGCGTAGAGATGATATTGGAACCCGTGGGAAGCAATCATTTTGTCAAGGGATAGGGTGTAAATAGAGAAGAGGAGAGGGCCAAGGACCGAGCCTTGGGGAACCCCACCCGAAAGGGGGAGCGAGGAGGATATCGACTCAGGGAGCAAGACTTTATTCTTACCTAAATGCAGAATTTTACATTTATCTTGAACTTCCTTCCTGTCAATCCTCCCTCTCCCTCCTCCCTGTTGAACCTTATCGTCGGAGTCACCATCCTTCCCATGTTCCAAGCCTATAATTTAGGCTTCATCCTACATCGACTCTGTTGCCAAATCCTGTTGCTTCTCCCTCCATAACATTGCTAAGATTCTCCCTTTTCTCTCCATCTCCTCTGCCCAAACCCTTGTTCACGCCCTGGTCATCTCTTACCTCGATTACTGTAACCGCTTTCTCACTGGCCTCCCCTGCTCTCACTTTTCTCCCCTTATCTCCGTCCAAAACTCTGCTGCCAGGGTCACCCACCTTGCCCGCTGCTTCGACCATGTGCAGCCATGCCTCTCTTTACTGGCTCCACCTTCCTGAACGAATCCTGCACAAGCTCCTAGTCTTCATCTATCAAGTTCTTCACAACCTTGCTCTCCCCACCTCTGTGCTAATTTCCCTCAGTACTCCAGTCCGTGAACTTCGCTCCTCCTCTGTCCCCTCACCCTCCCACGCCTCCCCTGCTCCCCTAACTGCCTTCGTCCCTTCTCCCTAACTGCCCCACACCTAGAACTCCCTCCCTGCCCGCATCCGCCTCGCCCCCTCCCTCAAGACCCACCTCTTCCACTCTGCTCTCCCCGACTCCTTACTCCCATCTCCTGCTGATGCCTACCATCCAGTACAATCGGTTATCTGAGGTCTGTGTACTCTTATCCTCACCACATGGACCAGCCAGTCATCATTCTCTATATAACCAAGCCAAGCATGTGCACCTGAGATCTCTCATCTTTGTGAACGTTACACTCGTCTCTCCCGCTGTTCACCTTCCTTCCTCTCCCCTCCCTCCCCGTCTCTCAGATTGTAAGCCCTAGGGCAGGGACTGTGTATATTCCATTATTTTGTAAAGCGCCAGGAACACTGCTGGTGCTATATAAATGCTTGCGAATCATCATCATCGTAATTTCATTTTGTTAATTTCAGCCGTTTTCCAACTTACCAAGATTATTTTGATTTTTCCCCCCGTCTTCTAAAGTGTTAGCTCTCTCCCCCAATTTTGGGTCATCTGCAGATTTAATAAGCATTTCCTCTACTCCCTCATCCAAGTCATTAATAAAGATGCTGAGCAGTAACGGGTCCTGGACAGAGCCCTGTGGCACCCCACTTAACACCTCCCTCCAGACTGATGAGTAACCATTGAAGAGCACTCTGAGTACGACGCTTTAACCATCTCTAAATCTACCCAACGGTATCATCATCTAGTCCACATCTTCACTGCTAGCAGATAGACTGCTTTATGATCTGTTCTAGTATCTTTCCAGGTATCGATGTCAGGCTGACTGGTCTATAGTTTCCTAGAGCCTCTTTTCCACCTTTTTGAAGACTGGGACAATATTTGCCCATCTGGAGTCTTGCAGCACCTCACTCATTCTCAAAGATGATAGAGGTTCTGAGAGTACGTCAACAAGTTCCTTCAGTATCCTAGGATGTAATTCATCTGGCCTCAAAGACTTGAACTTGTTTAGAGTAGCTAGGTTATTCTCTGACAAACTCTATCTATCCTGAGCTGCAAGCCTTTCCCCTCATCGTTCATGCTACTTTAGCCAGGTTGGACACGATTTCCCTTCTGGGAGAAGACAGAGGTAAAATAAGAGCTGAGTAGTTCAAACTTCTCTTTGTCACCTGTTAACATTTCACTATCTTCCCCGAGCAGACCTACTGCTTCCTTTTTCTTCCTCTTACTTCTAACATATCTGAAAAACCCCTTTCATTGTTCTTAGCACCCCTTCCTAGTCTCTGCTCAATTTGTGCTTTTGCCTTCCTGACACCATTCCTAGAAGACTGGGCTACTTGTCTGTATCTAAAAGAAGCCTGGACCACAGCTCAGGATAAAGAGGTGGTCAGAGAATAACCTAGCTACTCTAAATGAGTTCAAGTCTTTGGGGCTGGATGAACTTCATTCTACGGTACTGAAGGAACTTATTGATCTAAAAACAAGCTTGACCAATGAATATAACCTGACTGATGAACCTTATGAACAGCTATTGATGGTAGTTTCCCCCAAAATCTCACATGAAGCGTATGAGGGCAAGTACAAGGGTTTTGGTAGAGTTGTCTAGTTAGCTCAAGGAATGTATTCCTACCTGGACCCATATTTTGCACCACAAGCATTTTCAAGTACATATAAAAGCTCATTCTCAAACCAACTGTAGAGGGACTTGCTATTAAACAAGTTGCTGAAATGTGTAAATTGCTTCAGATAAAACCACACTACACCACCACCTCCTAAGATACTCTCTCTGAAAGAGACTTTGGTGTTACAAGCTTCAAGTTAGCTTTACACAGGTCCTGAATTTATGATCAGAATCAACCAAATGGGGGGTCAACATTAACCATAAAACCAACAGAGACCCCATAGAAGAAAGTAGACGTGATCTTAAAAAGCACTAGTTATACCAAGGTTCTTCAGGTATATACACCCATATCCTATCCATTATATGGTTACAAGTTCAGCTCAGCCACTTCCCCAAGCATTCGAAGGACTGATCTCGTAAGTGGCAAACAAAGCTATTGCCAAAGCAAAAACCCATCTGCAAGAAGAAGCAGCAGCCACCACGAACATTTTCCTAAGCATTTTGTAAACTCGCTCTCCAAGACTACAGCTATTTATAATTCTTGGTTTATAAGTTAAACATTCTTCATTACATTGTTAGAAAGTCAACTTACTTGGTAAGATGACGACATAGTACTTCTTTACAAATTGGTTGCTCAGCCAAAGTCAACCAAAACTCACAAGCCTCCAAAGCCACATTTTCATCTTGGTCCTGGGTCCTCTGCAGCATGTACTGCACAATTTGGAAAATAGTAGTCATATTTATTAGATTACGATCTCTTTGACAGTTCATTCCATTCAATTACAAGATAAGTTCAAGTTCATTGTATCCAGCATTTGCTATAACTAAAAACAAATACATATTAAAAAAAATAATAATAAAAAAAAAAAACCAAAAAAAAACGACAACATACTGTCACATAGCCATAATCAAACTATATATTAAAATAGGATGAAGTCAAATAAAAAATAAAATGCTCTCTGTTCCCAACAAAAGCCCCATAATAGCATGCATTGTGCCAGCTTTACCCTTTAGATGTTTCTCACACTTTTCCAACACACCTAAGAAAACAGGCAACTGCTTTGGTGCTAACCGGCTCTACCGCCTCTTCGCATCCTATCTTCTAATGATAGAGGGGAATTTTGAAATAATGGCTCAATTCAGGTTTCCCTAAATACTTTATATCGTGGACAATGAAACGATACATGAAGCATGGTTTCAATTTCTTGCATGTCACAGCTGCAAACTCTATCCTGATAGGGAACACCTTTCCTTCTGCCTTTCACCACTGCTGTGTCCAGCAAATTAAAACGAAAGAGTAATCAATCTTCTAAGCTTCGGATCCTGGAGGTAAGAGAAATATTGTTCAAAAGCGCTACTGGTTTTAATTGCAGAATAGAGTGGAGCAATTCTGGAAAGCATAACAGCTTGCACGTCACATCTCTCTGCTGAGTCTTTAATTTTTTTGTTTGAGTTCCACCCCATCTATCTTGAGCTCTGAGCCCTCAAAGGGGAGTACAAAGGTTTCAGTCAGATTCTTCACAGACCTCAGCCATTTACATTGTATGGATCCCTGGCGTGACAGTTCTAAATAACATTGAACTGCTAAAGGGGAGGTCTTCGCCTTCCACAATTTAAGCCAATACCTCCAAGCCCCAAGATTGCACTGAGATTGGGGAGACGTCGTTCCTGTTTCCATTCTCAGCAAGGGAAGTGGGATCAATCTCGGGGCACGTAAGATGGACCTCAGAAAATTATTCTGGGGAATTTCCCCATCTTGGAGTATACCTATAAAATGTAAGTTCGGTGCCAATCAAGTTTCTGGGCCACTAAGGCATTGCAATCAGCTGCGGGGATTTAAAAATTGCTTTGGTCCTCCCCCACAGCCTCTTTGGAACTGGTTATGGAAGTTTTTAAGGTGAAAGTGCTTCCACAACTCTTGTATGGCACCGAACTTACAAATTACAAGACATGCAACACTGCAGTCTGCAACTACAAACTGTCAGGTTTTTTTTAAAAAAAGCACACCCTTTGCATCCAACTCTTTCCTTGTTAAATGGTAAGCGTTTTCCCCTAAATGGCAACTACTTACAATTCATGCTTCCCCTTCCTCACCAAGTTCATTAGCTATTTTTCGAGGTTTGTGTAGTTGGGAGTTTCATCCAGTGCTCAGCTTTTCTAGCATACTATACCTATGGGTGCAGTCACATGAGACAAAGTAGGGAGGCTACCATGCCCTGGGTAGCCTTACCCCACTCTGGGCAGCTGGGTCATGCAATGCAGTGCATCGTGTGGCTGACACCTGCCAAATATAGCTGGCTGCTACATGATGCATCCTCGGAAAAATTCCAAGGACGCATCATGGAGCAGCCTTACCCCAACTGGGGTAAGGCTGCCCGAAGCGGGGATACTTGTGTGGATGGGCCAAGCTTACCCACCGCACAGGGACAACCGCTGAGGGGCCTTGAGCGGCAGGCACCGTTGCCCGTCATGCACAGCCACCCCATAGCCGGGGGTGGGATCTCGGTCAGACCAGGGAAGGGAGATGGGGCAGGGCCAGGTGCCTGCTCATATGGCCAGCGCTGCAACCCACCCCGGTGGCAGCTCCAACAGGGTCCAACCCAACCCTGCTTCCCTGCAATTGTCTGCCTGGCGCCGGCCAGGCTCCCCATACTGGCCCTGCAGCGTGGTGGCAGCGATTGCCTGCCATGAAGCCGTACAAGGATTGGGCCACCACAGCTTGTGTGGCCTCATCCTATGGCTATGACTAGCCCTACTAGGCCAAAATTCTTCCTGTCATGTATTTGTGGATCGTTCAAGTGGCATGGCTAAAGTAAGTAATGCCACTTTCAAGTGTTATGAGACACACAGTGTTGCAATGTCCGTTACAGAAACCCATGTTCATTTCATTCCGTGCCTGGAAGAATGGACACCCACTTGGCTTATCACCATCTGCCATGCCTCCCTCAACAAGACACATGGTGATCAGAGATCCTTCTGACTGCAGACAAGAGAAGAAATCAATTCCCAGTGACAATGTTTGGCACAAAATGGTGGGGAAACTATATTACTTTTCCCGGAATAGCCCAGACTTTTTTTTGTGTGTCCCCGATAAGTTAACAATGGTCCTGCTTTTCATGGACTGGCCTCATTCTTTGAAGTATGATCGGAAGTGTTGTTGCTGTATTTGTCTATAGGCAGTCCCTTGTCTTCTCTGTATTTTGAACTATGGTATTAAGCTGCCATTTTCATTTCTGGTTTTTAGTGCATCTGTCTCTTTTGCCTTCAATTTAGCTTGGTCTATAATTGAAAGTGTATATTGGAACAGGCATCATCATAAGTTTCAAATTCAAGTAAGAAACTATGATAGCTTTAGATTATTCATACCTAGATCCCAAGTTTGAAGAATGCATCACTAAACTAGTCCTATTAGGTCTGTAATACTCACTGTGACATTCCCAAAAAGGCATTTTATTCTTGGTCCCCTTCAAGCCATTAGAAAACAGCCTGATTGTATTGGAAAGTACCTGCACTTGATGCAGATACTTGTGAATGGTCCAAGTCCTGGAGTGTGCTTTGCAGAGCATATGCCTGTAAATATGCATCACTTATGTCTTTGCAG
Source organism: Sphenodon punctatus (assembly GCA_003113815.1). NCBI lineage: Eukaryota > Metazoa > Chordata > Lepidosauria > Sphenodontia > Sphenodontidae > Sphenodon > Sphenodon punctatus. Next base: position 586,657 of record QEPC01000724.1, read on the forward strand.
AACATGCACTCTACTACCAAGAACAGCATTTTCACAAAGCACAAATCTGAAATACACATTTGGCTTACCTAATTTCCTCTCAATAAAATTAAGTGTCACGCAGACCAAATTTCAAATCTTCAAAACACTTATCAAAAGTAAATAAAATAAAATAAATTTCCCCCACTGTGAAATAGCTTATTCTTTTCAAGAAAAATAATTTTCAAATGTTAAGACAGCTACAATTACCTCAACTATACTAATCATATGAGGAAGCAGACGATCCATTCGAACTTCTAGCAGCATCACTAGAGCCCGACACACATTTTTACGCACTTCAGGTTCCTCATCAGCAGCCAACGCAAATAGATTCTGTTGAGAAAAATTAGAAGTTACATTTTTTCTGATCCTAACTTTTAACTCAGGATAGCCCCAATGGATTAGTCCAGCTTGATCATCAAACTATCACATGTGCATATCGCTGCTCTCTCAAAACAAGTAACAAACATTTAATTAAAGTTCTATCTTTATTTAAATGCAGGTTTACGTTTGTTTTTAATTGAAATGTGAATGTTTTTAATGCCTCACTCGTCTGTGAAGAGCTCAGATTCCACCTCTCACCCAGCTCCAGCACCTGGCAAGCCAATACCAACACGTCTTAGATTCAGTTTTTAAAAGGGACATGGGGAACAATTTCATCCAATTCAAAAGATAACACCTATCTTTTATGAGCTTCATGGCTCCCAGCAGTAGGTACAACCACAGGAGTAAGACTGTCCGTCTTTTTCACATGATGTGGATGGTTACTAAAATCACTGGCAAATTCCTCTCCAGTGCAGTTCTGTCTTCTATTACATAGAAGGATTTTTACGGCATTTGTCCTCAAAGTATTTGAACACCTTAGGGACCAGGCCATCCTCCAGATCCAATTGGTTATTGCTCCTCAGAAAGTAGGGGGGGGGGGGCGGCGAAGGAGGAGATAGAAGGGGGTTAAAATGAGCCTTTGCAGAAATTGTAGATCTTTCCTTACAGAAAAGTCATAGAAGCCGAACAGAAGGCCTTGTAGCTTTCGCAATTCCAATCACTTTCTGCAGATCGTTCTAGATGTCAACAGCTAACTGATCAAGATTGCCAACACAAGGAATCCCAATCACATTAAAAAATTAAAGAGAGTGTTTTTAGCCAGTGGCTACCCACAAGATGGGGCTTCTCTCTTCCCTTGGTCTGCCCTGTGCTTCTATAGCTGGAATAGACCTGGAGTTACTTTCCTGCCAAGAAGGGGGGAAAGTAGTGGGGAGGCAGCTCGAGGTCTATTTCCCACTACAGAAGTGCAGAGAGGATCAAGGGAAGCCCCAAGATCTGGCCCCTCATCCCCCATCACTGTTTCTCCTACCGACTCATCCAGAGGAATGGCAGCAGGCCTGCTGGGTCCCCCAGTGCGTCTCCTGGCATTCACTACCTAGTCTTCCTGGGTAAGTTCCATGTAGCAGTAGCAAGGTCTTGTTTAGACCTCACAACAGCTACGTAGGACCCCCTTGCCTGCACGGTGGCCCTGTGATGAGCCCAGTCCATCTCATGCAGGGGTAGTGCACGGACAATAAACATCCAAATTGGAAGATCTATTTAGATACAACTCAGAAACCACTCACTTGTGGGTGGTCACTGTTAGGTCTAAAAACACCCAGTATCATTTGGCAGGAGGAACTTCTTATGGAAACTGGCCCCTAATTGCAGAATCCCAAGCTAGGGTCAATGGAGAGCAGTGGACATGTCCAGCACTCCCCTTCCTAGTGCCAGGCACGTGCACACACATACTCCCCACCCTTCTCTCCACAGCCTCCTTCCCTACAAAAGAGGCAGGAAATCCCAACCAGCCTTGAAGCACCTACACACTGGGATTCTCTCTCTCTCTCTCCCCCTCCCCTTGAGCCAGGAGCCCTTGGGTAACTGAATGAGAGAAAATCCCCAACAGGCTGATCCACAGTTCCATCACTGGTTTCTCCTCCTCGCCCCCCTGTAGGACACAGGACTACTTCCCACTCTGCTACCTGGCTATCCCTCTCACTAAAGCTTCCAGCACCAGAGCTCAGTGCAGTTCAACTTTTCCCCTTGCCTGGCACCTCAAAGTACTAGAAACCAGCAACTGCCAGCTCAGGCACACAAGTAAGAGAAAGTTTCTCAGTGGCTGCACCCAGCTTTGGTGCTTGTTAAAAAAAGAAAAAAAAAAAAAGAAGTAAATGCTCCCCCAGGTCACTCCATTTTGTCACCAGGAAGTAGTGCAGGAGACAATGGCTCTCCCAGTCCAGAAGCATCCATCCCATCCCTACAGCTGCCAGGAGAAAGCAGGAATTCTCTTCCTATCCCACCTGCTTGTTGGGAATTCTCTGTAGGAAGAGAATTCCTGATGCTTTTCCTGGCTCCTATTAGTGAGGGGAAGGGATGGTGGATTGTCACTTCCCATTCCTGCATCCTTACTAATAATAATCTTAAGATGAAACTACCATTCCTGCTATACCACCTTTCCTCCTATCCTAGCATAACAGCAACAGTCTCCCCTGCACCCAAACATGAATGGGGAGCCACCAAGAGCAAATTATGTCAAGCAAGTGCTCCCTGCAGTCCACAGCCCCCGTTCTAGTCCCTCCCAACACCTCCCAAACAATATTCAGGAAACCTTATTGTATCACAGAATTTTGGATTTTCTAATGCAGAATACACAGGCCTAACTGTAGCCTACGATTGCCAAGAATGTGCTTTACAAATGCCAGTAGCTCATACTAATACTACCCAAAAAGAAGCTGACAGCACAGATGATTAGGAAGACAAACTCATGCTCCTGAATAAGTAGGAGTTCTCTCTGCCCTCCACTTTTCTACACAGCAGTCTGCTCCATGGACTGCTTTGCTCAAGGTGAATGAAGAGCTAGTTCCACTATCCTTCAAAGTAAGTTTCCCTGCTTTTGAGTCAAATGCCGAGCCAATCAAGTAGGCTCAGCTCAGAAGAGCTGCTCTGTGATTGGTCAAGGAAATGGGCAGAAGATGTGACCACAGAATGAAAAGTGAGGAAGCACGCTGTTCCTTCCCAGGTGGTTTCTAGCAGTACCAGAGGGTTCAATTCTTCTCTCATCTTGCCTCCCCATGCATGAACCACACTTGAGAAAGGAAAATTGGGCACTTACCTCCTGAATTTTCCTTCTACGGGAGGTCCTTCTGGACGGCCAGCTAGAACAGTAGGGTAGATCCCCGTCACTACCAGTAGGAGGCAGACATAACTTTTGTTAGCATATTCAGGGGATCTCCTTCCCCTTTCCAGTGTCTTCCAGCTTTATTCACACTGCTTCTCCTGTACTAAATGACACTAAAGAACTTTAACAGATTCAACAGTAATTTTGAAAAATAACTATATCGAACCAACCCTTATATTAGGGTTCCGTCCTTTCCCAACTGGGAAAATTAACTTATTTTCTGAAGCTATGACTCCAGTCTAGACTCGAGGCCGGCGTTCCTGGATCTCTAAACTGAACATTCAACCTAGTCAAACTTGTTTTAGACGACAGCCACCACAGGGTTACTCCTTACTCCGGGTGGATCTAGCCGTCCAGGAGAACCTCCCGTAGAAGGAAAATTCAGGAGGTAAGTGCCCAATTTTCCTTTCTCCCAGGAGATCCTCCTGGACGGCCAGCTAGAACAGTAGGGACTTACCCAAGTGGTATTCTCAAAAGAAAGCACTATTGTGCAGAATAAGGGAGGGATATAGTCACTTGTTGCTGTCACAGATGTTTCAAAAAGAAAAAACTTATTTCTAGACCACTGCCTGGAGCACCTATCTCCCAAACACCGCTTCGGTCAATTCTTGCAGAGGCATTTTATAGTGTCTTGTGAAAGAATGGACCGAAGACCAAGCGGCGGCGTGACAAATTTCCCCATAAGAGGCTGAATTTCTGACTGCCTGAGAGGTCGCCACCCCTCTCAAAGAATGAGCGAAGATCCCTTCTGGAGGAGGCTGACCCTGTGCTTTGTAGGCTTCCTTGATGCAAAGGGAAATCCAATGCGCTATGACCACTTTGGATGCTCTCTTTCCCCTATTTTGTGGTCCATAAACCACAAACAGGGCAAATGATTTCCTAAATAGAGCCGTGCGATCCAGGTAGATCTTAAGTGCTCTCCTGACATCCAGTGTATGCCAAATCCGCTCCTGTGGATGAGAAGGGTGCAGGCAGAAGGAGGGGAGATAGATCTCCTGTTCCCTATGGAAAAGAGAGTTGACCTTAGTTAGGAAAGAGGGTTCTAGTCTAAGGACTACTGACAAGTCCATGAATGAGCATAGGTTAGGCTCCATAGACAGGGCGCTCAATTCCGAAACCCTCCTGGCTGAGGTAATTCCAATCAAAAAGGCCAACTTTAGGGATAAGAAGTATAACGATACCTCCCGCAAAGGTTCAAACGGGACTCCTGTCAGAGCCTTGAGTAGTAGGTTTAAATCCCAAGAAGGGGAACGATGAACCACTGGGGGTGATACCACACTAGCTGCTTTAATAAAAGTATATGATGTGGAGATGTTGAACTACTCTGCGTCCCTTGACTGTACATAGTACGCTACTTATGGCCGCTACCTGCCTTTGTAACGTGTTGGGTTTTAACCCTTTGTTTAAACCTTCTTGTAGGAATTCTAGAATCCCTTTGATTGTGGCCTTAATTGGGCTCATCCCTTTTCTCGGACCACCCCGCAAATTTTGCCCATGTGCTTTGGTAAATGCGTTTGGTGGCCGGGCGTCTAGACTGGAGCATAGTCTCCAGGACTTGCTGGGAATACCGTAATTTTCTAAGGGCCCTCCTTTCAATCTCCAGGCTGTTAGTCTAAGTTTTTCTGGATCGTCATGGAGAATCGGGCCCTGTGATAGCATGTCCTGTCTGTATAGGAGTCTGAGCGTGGGTGATGTTGTCATCCCCAGTACATGCGCGAACCATGGACGTCGAGGCCAGTATGGAGTCACCAGGATGACCTCTGCCCCTTCCCTCTTGATTTTTGTTACAGTTCTTTGGATCAGAGGAAAAGGAGGAAATGCATATAGTAGACCCTGAAGTCATATCAGATTCAGCACATTGAAACCCTTTGCCTGTTGATTTGGGAACCTGGAGATGAAGATTTCTGTTTTCGAGTTGTCTGGAGATGCGAACAGGTCTATGTCCGGATGTCCAAACATTTCTACTATGGTCTTGAAAGTTTCTGGATGTAGAGGTCATTCTCCCGGGTCTATTGTTTCCCAGCTTAACCAGTCGGCCTGTGTGTTCCTGTCCCCTGCTAGGTGCACTGCCCTGATTGATAGTAGGTCTCTGCTCATCTGATCAGTGCACAAGCCTGTTGGTGTAAAGCCTCCGATCGAGAGCCCCCCTGGTGATTGATGTATGCCCTCGTTACTGTATTGTCCGTACATATCAGGACATGTTGTCCCCGAATCCAAGGAGCCAGTTTCCGTAAGGCCAGGAAGACCGCTCTGAGTTCCAAACAACTGATATGGCGCTTTTTCTCCCAACTGAGCCACTTGCCTTGTACGTATCTGTTCTGCGTGTGTGCTCCCCATTCGTACAGGCTGGCATCCATGGTAACAGGAATTCTGTACGGATCTATTATCGGAATCCCTGTTATGAAGCTGTCTTTTGATGTCCACCACCGTAAGGATCTTTTGATAGTTTGTGGCACCGTCACCCAGGGGTTCCCTCCTTGAGTTAGCTGATCCTGACATGGTCTCAAAATTTTTTGTAGTGGCCTGGCATGAACTCTGGCCCATCTCAAGATGCCCAGGCAGGAGATCACGCAGCCCAATAGGCTCGCTAGCTCCTTGAGTCTGGTTCTGGGATTCCCTTTCACTTGTTGGGTCAGTTTCAATAATGCCTGTTGTCTTTGTTAGCCAGATTCTGTAGCTGATTCCATGATTACTCCCAGGTGTTCTAGGGACTGTCGGTTCCAAGTGGCCTTTTTGAAGTTTATCAGGAACCCGTGTTCCTGTAGATATATTATGACCCTGTGGACGTCCAATTCTGCTTACTCGTAGCTCGGTGACCTTATGAGAATATCGTCCAGATATGGGTGAATCTTGATCCCCTCTCCCCGGAGATTTGCTATGAGGACTTTGGTGAACGTCCTGGGTGATGTGGCCAGACCGAATGGGAGTGCCGTGTACTGCCAGTGTTGGTGATCGTATTGGAATCTCAGCCACTTTCTGTGGGAGGGGAGGATCGGTACATGGAGGTATGCCTCCTTGAGGTTTAACGATGTTAACCATTCATCTGGTGAGAGCGCCATCCAGATAGATTGTAAAGTCTCCATCTTGAATCTCCACCTTGAATCTCCTTGTTCTTATGAATTTGTTTAGTCTCTTTAAATCAAGCACAGCTCTCCATTCTTCCGATTTTTTGGGTACCAGGAACAGGATTGAATACAGTCCCGATCCTCTCTCGTGTCTTGGAACTTCCTCCATGGCCCCGATGGATTGTAACCTGTGAATCTCTAATTACATGGCGAGGTGTTTTTGTGGATTGCTGGATCTTGGTGAGACAGTAAAAAAGCTTTTTGGGCATTGCACGAATTCTATTGAGTATCCCTTTTGAACAGTTCTACTAATCCAAGAATCAGAGGTGGTGGCTGCCCACTTTTCTCCGAACCCTTGGAGCCTGCCCCCTAGCTTGAGCTGGCTCATGGGCGACGATAGGTAGTCATGCTTCTGACTTGGCCCGGTTTGCGTGTGCTCGTTCCTGCTACCTGGTCCCTTCTGTTTATTCTATCTGGGTCGATAGCATTGTTAGTTTCCCCTGTTGGGGTAAAAGGCATGTTTGGTATTATTTGTAGACTGTCGTGCATTGAAGGGACAAAAAGGCTTCCTATGAATGCCTACGCTCTGCAAGGTTTGCTTTTTTGACTTATCTGCCGCATCAGTTAGTACTTTATCTAAGCAGATGCCAAATAGCTCTGTACCCTGGAACGGTCCCCCTACCAGAGTATTCTTGGCAGTGGGGTCTCCTTTCCACGAACACAGCCAGAGGCGGAGATGTGCTGCCACGGTGGATGCCATAGCCCTAGCTGCCCATCGTAACATGTCTGTGGAGGAATCTACTATCAAAGCATAGGCTAACTGTATTCTAGTTGAGAGGATTCTAGTCATCTTCTGAGACCTTAGGATCCCTGGCCCTCTTAATTCAGGTCATTAGGGCTCTGGAGGAGTAAGATGTTAGGGTTGCCATCTTAGTGATCGCGGAGATCTCTTCGAAATTACGCCTGAGGTTGAACTCCACGCCCTTATCTGTGGGGTCCCGGGGGTAGCATTCCCCTTCCATTGGGAATATGGAGTTCCTGGCCAAAGATGCTGCAGCTGCATCCACTTTGGGGATGGCCAGCACGGCCTCTTCGTTCTTTGCAAAAGAATACAGGGATAATTGTGTTTTATTCATCTTAAATAATTTGTTCAGCTGTTGCCATTCGCTCTTTATAGTTTTTTCATATGCCCTGTTTAGTACCATTCCTATCTCTAGCTCTGGCCCAGGGAAGGTATTCTCTAGCTTCCTCCTCCTCCTCAGAATCTGATGAGGCATGTTTTTCTTTTCTTTGTTGTAGGTGTAGGGCTCGAATTACTTGGTCAAAAATTTGGTCCCTATATTTCATGGGGAACTGTCTGTCAGGGTCCCCTGATGCTTCTAATTCGGGTTCCTCTATCTCTCCCTCTTCCATGGGGGAGGCCTCCCCTTCTTTTTCTGACTCCTGGCCCAATTCTGCCTGAGTCTCTTGTTCTACCTGCCCCTCATCCTCATTCTCTCGCAAGGAGGAGTCCCTTCTCTCGGTTCTGTCTCTCCCTCTGTATCGGTTTCCTCATCTGAGTATACAGAAAAGACTTCCTCAGTTTTCTCTGGAGGATGCTGGGGAGCCTAATGGCCCTGCTATCTTGCGTTGCTTCTTAGGTTTGGGTTGTTTGCCCTTCCCTGCCGGTTTTGAGTGCCCCTTATAGGTTCTAGGTGTCTTCTGCCTCGGGAGGGGGGGGGGGGATTTTAGCTCCGCAAGGATCTCCTTTAGGACCTCCATGTATGGGTCCTGAGCCGGGGGAGGGGGGGGCACATTCCTTACTTTATTTTAAGGTTCCTGTGTCGCCTCTGCCCCCACTGAGGATTTTCTTCTGGTGGACATTGTCTTTGTCCCTCTGGTTAGGAGCTGTCCTGCTTCTTGCTCCTTTCACTCGCTCTTTTCCACTGAATTTTAATCAGGGGGAAAAGTTGGATCTGGCTTCCCGCGCGCTCGTGGTTGCTCTCCCTACCCCCTCTGAGCTTTCGGCGACCGCGGGAAGAAGAGGGGGCATAGTTAGCCTCCTCCTTCCCTGCCCTAGCAGCGAGCTGAGCTGTCCTGCTGTGGGCGAGCTGACTGCACGCAGCGTCTGTAGCTCCGCCGTGCCGGGACCTGCCGTGGCCTTGGAGGCTAACGGAAAAATCCCTCATCCCTACGGCGGGGAGAGGGTAGGCGAATGGCATGGGGCCGCCTTGCAAGCCCGTTCAGGCGAGTCGTGAGCTGTCCTGGCTTTTCTCCTCCGCTTGCGGGGGGGGGGGGAGGCGGCACGAGGCCGCTTCAAGTGCCCACTTTGCTGGGCTCAGCCTCGGAACCGATCCGGGCTCCGTCCCTTCCTGGGAGTAGTAGGAAAGAGGTGCGGAGAACCAGTTTGAAGGATCCCTCCCACTCCAGCTTCTTTCCATCCCCCAAGGGGGTTGAGAAGGGGTGTTCCCCTGAATCCCCCCTTTTTTGGGGAGCTGGCAATGGCTATCGGCTACCGGGCTCCTGCCATGGTTTGGCCATGCCTGCGTGCACTCTGGGGGCAGCAGGGATGGATTTCCGGATCTCCAGCTATCCCCCGGAATGGGGTGCTGCTCCTGCTCTTCAGGGACCCGTTGCCCATAGGAAGAGGGGTCACCCGGGCTCTGGTCCTTTCACCCTCTGAGGAGGGAGGGTGAACAGGGAAAGGCTTTTCTCCTCCCCTGGCACCAAAAGCTATCAGTTGTTCTTCTGCTGCCTGTCCCCCACCCCCCTTTTTTGGGGGACACAGCTTGCCTGTGTCCTACCTGTGTGAAGACAGACAAATAACTGGAATGGGGAAGGAGATCCCCTGACTATGCTAACAAAAGTTGTTATGTCTGCCTCCTACTGGTAGTGACGGGGATCTACCCTACTGTTCTGGCTGGCCGTCCAGGAGGAACTTCTGGGAGCAGATCTGCTCATGTTTTAAGTTTTGAAGTGTACAATTAAAGGAAGGGAGTAGAGAACCTAATGTTCTCAGCCTAGAATGAAGATTTTATGCTACAAGTCGGTCAGTGTTTTACACATAATGATATATTTTGGATTAAGTAGAGACAGCCTATCATTATGACATACTGTTTCAGAGAGAAGTGTAATTTTTATGGAACAGCTTTTTAAGTGCTTGCAAATCTCAATCTTATAGGAAAAGACATACTTACCTCAATAAAAGGATCAATGTGCATCATGAGGGCTTGAGTCCTACTGATGATAAACTGATTGACACATGCAACCGCATGGGACCTAAAAGGGTTACAGACATGTAATTTTCTGTTTAAATAAATCAAGCCTTTTAAGCTGTGTACATCAAAAATTAGGAAGGATGCAAAACAAAGATGCTTCACAGAATCAAGTAAGAGCAATCCAAACAAGCAGAGTAAGAATATTTTTAAATTAATCTGACTAAACTCAAACACACAGCTTGCAGTAAGTGCAGACTTATAAAGTCAGAGTACAACGCTCAAAATTAAGGTCTCAGACCAATTCATGATATTAGATAAATACACTGAGGATAAGGTACATCAATGCTACTAGCAGAGACTATCAAGATATAACCTCATGCTCAGGTTTTCCCTAAACGTCTGGACTATTCATACAAGTGCCAAGTTGACAGATATACTCTAGAGGGTAGTTTTGTCCAAAAAGCTAAAAGCCTAAATGGTAAAGACTTCTACTTGATCAGGTTATCATAATTCATTTTATCTCCTCCCATTGCTACACAGACTACAATCCATCTCCCTCCCACTGAGCTAGCGGTCTAAAAATGTTTAGACATTGCAAACGTCCACCTCATCCAGTAACTGTTGCTCAACTCTGTGTTTTGTACTTGGTTCCTCAAACAAGTCTCTTCAAAACCTGCAGATGGAGGAGGAACGTGTACACTACAGCTAGAGAGATCTAGTTATTTTCTTACCTATGTTATGTAGCTCGGACTTCAAACTGAACATGAGTTTGCAACGTAACTTACATGATGTCCACTGCTACCTAAAGCAATCTTACTGAATATTTTATTTCCAATTTAGTCTCTTCAAATGAACACAATTTTAGTTTGATCTCACACCATTAAAGTAACCTTTAAAATGGCAGAGTCAAAAGTGATCTACTCTTTTTATAAAATATACCAAAGACCCAAAAAACTAAGTTTATAATGCTTTTTTACTTTTATTTATACTACAGAGCCAATAAAACTTTGAAAAAGTGAGATGGATACTATCCTGGCTCATACTTCATGAGCAAGAGAGATACTGATTAAAGTTTCAGATTAAGAATATTATTGGTAAGGATTCACATGACTGTTTGCAAAAATGGCAAAAGGGAACACCTTATTAATTGAACAACAGTTAACTAATGCATGCCAATTTGGAACTTACCATCCCTTCCCCCGATCACACAAAATGACTTTTCACTGTAACTGTTTTGAATACTTTCCACAAAATCCTGCCAAATTACAGAACCCACTTTACTTTGATTTTGAAAGTGTTGCATCTAAACCTACCTTATTTTCGGACTGCTGTGTTTGAAGAATTGTAAAAATTTAGGGATCATGATATTGAGGGGTCGATCTAATATATCACTATCTAAGATTTCGGCAGAATCTTCGCAAATCTTCTGAAGAGCTCCAAAAGCACCCTATAAAATTCAAGTATTTGTTAGTTTCCCCACATCGGAAAAGTTTGGCTATAAATGTATTTATTGATTTGATTTGATTTGATTTATTAGCTACCCTCTGCTGCTAAGCAGCTTGAGGTGGCACACAACATACTAAAAGCAACTATACAATTTGCATAAATAATAAACAGCCATTCTACAAAAACAACATAAAACCACATTTAAAAAAACCATGCAGGTGGAGCAAACCCCCCCCCCCCCCAAACCAAAAAACTCCCACCCAAACCCGCTCATCAATCATCTCCCTCGCCAAAAGCACAGTGGAACATCCCACAGATAAGCAGGGTTTAGGTCGTTTAGGGCTTTATAGGTCAAACACAACATTTTGAATCAGGCCCTGAACACTATAGGCAACCAGCGTAGNCCAAAAGCACAGTGGAACAGCCAGGTCTTGCACTGTATTTGGAAACAGGGGAGGTCTGGGGCCAGGCAGGCCTCCACCAGGAGGGAGTTCCAAAGCCTCCGTGCGGCCACCAAGAACGCAGCCCCTCATAATAACTGCCTGGGGAACTTCGAGGAGGGTGCTCTCAGCCAACTGCAGGGGCTGATCCAGGACCCAGGGGACAAGGCGATCCCACAGATAAGCAGGGTTTAGGTCGTTTAGGGCTTTATAGGTCAAACACAACATTTTGAATCAGGCCCTGAACACTATAGGCAACCAGCGTAGAGCACAGAGCACTGGTGTAATGTGCTCAAGGAGGTCTGGCCCCGTGAGGATGTGGGCCCCTGCATTCGGCACTAGCTGCAGTCTCCAAACGGTCATCAAGGGTAGCCCCACTTAAAGCGCGTTGCAGTAGTCCACTCAAGGTGATGAAAGCATTGATGAAGGTGGCTAGGTCGGAGTCAGAAACAAATGGCCGAAGCTGTCACACCAGATGTAACTGACAAAATGCACCCTTTGCCACAGCCACCACCTGGACATCCAGGCAGAGCTGTGGAACCAGGAGCATTCCCCAGGCTATGGACCTGGGGTACCTCCCCTGTGGGGGAGGGATGAAGCCCTGGAGCTGGGGGGGACAGAAGCGTGTGGCACCTGCCTCCTCCCTTTTACAGGTAGAAAGGCCCTGGGGTGGCGACCTTGGGCGCCAGCCAAAGGACGACACCTAAGGTTGCCAGCTCTCGTTGGGGCCGTCAGCGGGGCAGTAGCCGCCTCTCCATGTGAAGGGGGTGGAAGCAAGACCCCAGATCGGCAGATAGGAGTTCAAGGAGGACCTTCAGAGCCCTGCACCTAGGGGCCCCACTGCAATCTCTGGACTACCCCCTTTTGGACTGCTCCTCCTCCCTCTTGCCATGGGGGAAGGGGTGGGGCTTAGATTCATACTGTTTGGAAGCTGGCTCCATTGGGTCAGCTTAAAATATTGCTGCTATTGGCAGGGCTGTAGGCCCGTGCATTTGTAGCAGAGCCTCTTGGGAGATGGGAGTTGTTGGGTGAAATGGGTGGGACTGAGATAGGGATGGGGGAGGCCCCGAGGGCAGCCCCAGGTGTGAGGTGGGTGCAGTGCAAGGGTTGGGGCTGTCTGGTGAGAGCAGGCAGCAGGGAATGGGTTGGGGTGGGGGTTGGGTTTGTATATTTTCTTTCAAGTGGACTGCTATTTGGTTGGCATTTGATATGTTTAGATTATTATGTACTGTTATATTATGTATTTATATTATGCACTGTTTATATTATGTATTTATATTGTATTTCATTTGTGAGTGTAAGGCACTACAAGACACCTTTGGTGTAGCCTGCGGGGTACAAAATTAAATTGAAATGAAAAATGAAACAAGAAATGAAAATGAAACCTCTAAAAAGGGATGGTTAGAGACTCGTCGATAGCTGGCCAAGGAGTCAACATCCAATGAAGGTCTTTTGAGCAGAAGCCGCAAGACCACCTCCTTGAGGCAGCCCAGCACTTCGTCCTCCCTAAAAGGGAGGCACTGACCACCCCGGCTAGCAACGGCCCCACCATCTCCCAGATGACCCTAACCAGGGCACGGGTCTAGTTCACAACAGGTGGTTCTAACAGCCCCAATGACATCCCCCCACATCAGCAGACAACACCCACTGAAGCTGATCCTGTAAAACAGGACAGGGCAGGACTTCCATTACTTCTGGTTCTCCTACTGCCACAAGCACGGTGTCGAAGTCATGGTGAATGAGAGCAATTTTGTTCACAAAAAGGACAAACCAGTCATAGTAAGCAATGGAAAACTCCAGTTCCAGGCAGGAGGCCAAACTGACCAAACCCCTCACCACCTCGAAAAGCTCAGTTGGATGTGACTTTGCGGATGCTAAGAGAGCAGCAAAGCTTCTTCATTGCCAGCACAGCCACAGCATAGGTTCGTAAACTAACTCTATGTTGCAATCTGTCTGCTTCAGTACGAGAGCGACACCATGGTCACTCCAACCGCTGCCCTTCTCGCTTCATCCACTGCAGGTCCTCCATATACCAGGGGGACCTGTGTTGTCGGCGATCTGGGATCGGATGTCTAGGAGCTGGTCTATGGCCTCAGTCAGCAGAGCGTTCCAGAGAACCATGAGGTCATCGACCGAACGGTTGTCAAGATTGAAGGGTAACTCCCCAAGAGCATTCCGGAACCTCTCCGGTTCGTTAGTCTCCAGGGGCGAACCAACTGAACTGGTTCTGCATCTTTCCGGGGTCAGACATGCGCCAGGAGGAGATAATGATCCATCCATGACAAGGGCACAGCTTTTACCTTCCCCACCAATGGATCACTCACCTCAAGACCGGTGCAAAGTATCAGGTCAAGGGTATGCCCTCCATGGGTTGGGCCAACAACCACCTGAGACAGTCCCATGGTTGCCATGAACTCACGCTCTGCCCCTCCAAGATTGGTGACGGCATGACTGTTTAAGTCCCCCAGGACCAATATTCTCGGGGACCGCAAGACGACCTTAGACACCAGCTCCAATAAAGTTAGCTCAAATTCAATATTCAGAAAAAAAAGACAAGGGGGGGGAATGACAGCAGTTTTCAAATATCTAAAAAGGATGCCACAGATATTCTCCATTGCTGTCAAAAGATAGGGCAAGGGGAAACAGGATTAAACTGTAGCAAGGTGGATTTTGATAAGACATTAGGAAAAGCATCCCAGCTGCAAGAACAGTTGGGCAATGGAATAGGCTGCCGAGGGAGGCTGTGGAATCTCCTTCCTTAGAGGTTTTCAAAAAACTGCCTGGACATGCACGTATCTGTGATGATGTAATTCTAGGATATCCTAAAGCGTAGAGCAGAGAGTTGGACTAGACTAACCTTGAAGTCCCTTCCAACCCTGCGATTTCATGGATTCGGCCAAATTCAATATTTGTTACTGAACATACAGTAGCTATTTTAATGTAACTGGCAAAAAACTTTGTGACTATTTCGCCTGGCTTGAATCTCAAAACGTAACAATTACAGCCCAATACTGATTGTGAAACAATCCTCATCAAACCATGCGACATTTTTGCCAATTTAAAAATCTGTTTTGTACTCCAAGTACTTTGCTTGCACAGATATAACTGGGAGTTTACTACATTTTATAACATTAACAGTTTCCCAATTTACTTTCATGTTCAATGTTTTTCAGTCACTGGCTAGAATCGCCTTAAAGTGAAGTCTTGAAATCCCAATTTGAGCAAGAACAGTCAATCTGAAAATTGTTTCCCCACTTAATTGAAAACAATATTAAGAAAATGCTGACCTCCTTTATCAGGAATTTGGTATTATTTCTAAAACTAGTCTGATCGTAGGGTGTTAAAAACACGACAGTAATCCACACCAGGAGGGTATCCATCTGTCTGTTTATTAGGTATTCAGTCCTACCCGGCATGCAGCCCCCACTCACAGTGGGGTCCTGGAACATGCAGAGTCCGCCATGTGGGCAAACGCAGGCTAGCGTGTACCCATGCGTTCTGTCAATTAGGTTGTGTGCAGCCTCCAAATGCAAGAATCCACTGGCACCACAGAATTGTAGGCAAAGAGTGTTCTGAAAAGTGACCACTTTGGGCTCCTCTCTCACCTGCGTGTACGTAATGTCTGCCTTAAAAGGCCAACACGCCATTTTCAAATATGCATGCTCCCAACTCCTCCAGATTGGCAGTACATGTCCGACACTTGCTGTTCCCAGCCACTGCATTCTCAGGAATGACTTGAGGAAAATTACCGCTGACTGGGCCATGGCTAACACTGACAGCCATGCGACAACTAGCACCGCTACCTGTACGGATCAGTTGCAGCCACTCGCTCAGTGCCTACAGATTCACCTGCCAACACTGCATTCCCTGGACCAAGAAAGAGATCAAAGGCTTCCATTACTCTAAAAGGGAGAGCAGAAGGTCCAATATGCCCTGGTGAAGTGCTAAAGGATGGGGCAATGTTCCAAGAGAACTCTGTCCAAATACTGCAGCAGGGCTACACCCAGGACATGAACCAGTGCTGGCAACAAGCCAAGGTCTTGAAGCATAGATACAGAGAGATCTGGAACAACACCTTTGCCTCCAGCTCCTCCCATTACGAGCTCATTGACCTATGTAAATGGAACCATCTTTGTGTCCTGCCTATATCTATGCCTTTCCCAGGGGTCAGAAGCAGATGCATATGGCTCCCCCACTGCAAGTACTTCCAGTGCCACCACAGAAGCTGTGACTACTGGCTGACATCCCTCCATACCTGTCGCTGCCTTGGAACCAGCACAGGTTGATACAGGCACCGTGACCGTCACAGTATCCCTTCAGTCTTAAAAGTCAGTCCTTGTTCGAGGAGTCACCTGAGGTTATCATCCAGGGAGCAGAGGACTCAGATGCCACCCTTGTAGAGGAGGTGGTCGAGAATGGGACATTCATGCACCTGGGGAGGGGGGTTGCATTTACACAGATGCATGATAAAGCTTCCATTTATTGTTACCTAGTTATGCTTTTTATTGTTTACTGTGTTGACAGGTGGTCAGGAAAACATGGAGGAGCAACAGGAAGATTGCCAGAAAACAGCTCCACAGGATGGGAACAGTAGTCATGGGAAGACAGCCAGGGGAAACGCACAAATGGCGGTGGTTGATTTCCCTATGTTCTTCACTCCTCTACAGTGATCATGGGAGAACTGCATGTCTGGGATCCCACTGCAGAACCATCCCAACAGCAGCATAGGCCAGACACGCATTCCCGCTTCCCTTTGGACAGTCAGAAGGCTGAACATTGGATGGGTGGGGGCCCAAAACACCAGGGAGGGAGTTGGTCTGAACCAATGGCTCTTTCCTTGTTGCCTTGCAACAGATCTACCAGTGCAACAGGCGCAGATGGAACCCCCGCCACAACCACCC
The DNA here is from genome assembly GCA_003113815.1 of Sphenodon punctatus. Classification (NCBI taxonomy): domain Eukaryota; kingdom Metazoa; phylum Chordata; class Lepidosauria; order Sphenodontia; family Sphenodontidae; genus Sphenodon; species Sphenodon punctatus. The sequence continues at coordinate 602,929 of QEPC01000724.1, forward strand.
ACCCAGCAGAATGAGAACCTGCGAGTCCGCAACCGGAAGCACAGGGAGCTGCTTGGAGAGGCCACGCAGCGAGCAGACAAGATCTGGGATGCCATTAACGGCATGGCCAAGGAGCATAGGCAGCTGGTGTGTCAGAACACAAGGCCTTTGCTGCCAAGGCCTGCCTGGACTTCCAGCAGGACAGACATTGGGCCCACCTATGGCAGCAGCCTGAAAGGTCTGACAGCACGATCAAGGTGAGCAAGAAGGTGAGTGGTATGTCGATACAGACACAAAGCAGCCTGTCCCAGTCCATTCATCTCCAGAGCTCCCTCCTGGAGTATGTTGCTGCCACAACTGCAACCACTGTTGCTCAGCGAGAGATGCCATTTGCTAACCCGCATCAGCAATTTACACCCTCCCCCAACGTGGAACCCGACAGCCTGCCCTAGTTCTCCTAGTAATCCACCCCCCAGAAAAAACATCCAAGCCCTCTGCGCACACTGCTAACGCCAGGGAACAGTTCCTGGGCCAGGCACACCTCCTACCCCCGCCGCAAACATTCCTCCACAGCCAGATCTGCAGGAGGAGGATTGGGAAATGTCTCCCTACCAATCCTGCTGCCCAAGTGAGTGCACCAAGATGCACCCAAAAGGAGCAGGCGGGAAAAGAAGCAGTTTTAAATTTTAATAAAGTTACTTAATTTTTCATAATCCACAGCTTCCATGCTTCTTCTGGGAAAGCAGAAATGTTTGGAGGAGGGCCTTTGAGAATGATTGAATGGCATAGTGATATGCTGCTTTGGGGACTGGGAGTTGTAACAGAAGGAGCGGTGGCTGATGCACTGAAAACGGGAGGGCAGGGGGCACAGTAGTCTAGAGGGGAAAGCCCAGATGCAAAGGGAACTACTGTGGGGAAGCCACAGGCAAAAGTTGGGTGCTAGTCAGTCACAGAATAGCCAGCTGCACGCCAGTGCGTTTACACTTCCTATGGACATTCCCACACCTGGCTAGCCTACGAATGCCAAAAGGAAATGCTGAGGTTCAAGCATGCAGGGAACGCACAAAGAAAGGCTGCCAGGTAGGAAATAGCATTTGGGGGGGGGGGTCGGGGAGGGGACACCGAAGTTTCCCTTCTTGCCCCCACCCTCATGCTATTTCCCACCCGGCAGCCTCTCTCTGTGCATTCATTGCAGGCTTCCTTGAATGCCGTTCCAAGTGCTTGGAAAAGTCAGCTGGGCAGGGACCCGTATTGAGAGCAAAAGAAATTCTTAAAATTCTACAGCCGGTGCAGCCAAATTCTGAAAATTCACCATGAGCTAGCTTAATTTGCATAAATATGCAAATTTTAAGTACAAGTTTGCTTTCCAGTATGCATTTCCAACAGAGGGCCGCAGGAAGAGGGTGCACACTGGGGAAGGGTAGTTCTGGGAGGAGGGCAGTGGGGGTATGTGGATGGTGCAGGAGCAAGCTCTGCCTGGCTGCCTAGAGCCGAATCCTTGGTTTCAAGGAACTGCTGAAGGCACCGAGCTGCCTCCCACCCTGCCTGCCCACCCTCCTCTCCCCAGTGCACAGAAGCAATTCAGTTCCAAGCCCAAGATCAGCCAAACCCGCTCCACAGCCCAGGGCTGCTGAAGGAACTGAGTTGCCCTCCCATCCCCAGAAGCAACTCAGCTCCAAGTCCAAGCTTGGCCAGACCCACTCCACAACTCATCTAAAAATATTAGATTTTAGCTCCACAGAAGCATGGTTCAAGACAGTGAAGGTCACTGTGCTCAGAAAGGAAAATTGGGCACTTACCTCCTGAATTTTCCTTCTACTGGGGGTCCTCCTGGACGGACGGCCTTAACAGTAGGGTAGATCCCGCCACTGTCCAGTAGGAGGCAGACATAACGATTTTCACCTGGAGACTCAGGGATCTTCCTTGCTCCAGAGTATCTCAGCCTTCTGAACTGTCTAACGAACTTCTATAAACTGTAACTGGAAATATGTCATTCGAAGTACTTGTTGCGCCAAAACTAGACAAAACGGAGTCTGAGTTGCCAGTCTTTATAACCTATGACAGTCTAGGCAACCGGCAAAATCTCGCATAAACCAAGTTAACGAGGAACTCCTTCTTTATTTAATTATTGAAAAATTCAAATTATTACCCTCCCTGAATTACTCTTCATTCTGGGTGGGTTTGGCCGTCCAGGAGGACCCCCAGTAGAAGGAAAATTCAGGAGGTAAGTGCCCAATTTTCCTTTCGCCCTGGGGGTCCTCCTGGACGGCCAGCCTTAACAGTAGGGACTTTCCCAAGCGGTGTCCCACAGGTTTCTGAATTTAAAGGGAGGGAGACATGAAGAGATACTGACACCGTTCCTCTAACTCTTATAGAACAGCTTGCAGTACCCTTCTCCCAAAAGCTGCTTCAGCAGATTCCTGTAAGGGCAATTTATAGTGCCTCGTGAAAGTGTGTAGGGAGGCCCATGTCGCTGCCCTACATATTTCTCCATACGACGCCGCATGTCTGAATGCTTGCGAAGTAGCAGCCCCCCTTAAAGAGTGGGCAAAAATACCCTTTGGAGGAACCTTACCCCGTGCTGAATACGCCTCTTTAATGCAGAGGGATAACCATTTTGCTATGGTAGCCTTAGAGGCTTTCTTTCCTTTATTCTGTACCCCGTAGGATACAAATAATGCTGAGGATCGTCTAAAGGAGGCTGTGCGTTTTAGATATATTCTAAGGGCCCTGGTAACGTCTAGAGTGTGCCAAATTTTTTTCCTCGGATGCACAGGGTTCGGACAAAAGGAAGGAAGAATGATTTCCTGATCCCTGTGGAACGCTGTATTCACTTTGGGGATAAAAGACTGGTCTAGTTTGAGACAAACGGAGGATTCCCTAAACTCACAAAGGTGAGGTTCTATAGATAGTGCTCCCAGTTCTGAAATCCTCCTAGCTGTTGTAATCCCTATTAAGAAAGCCGTCTTTAGGGACAAACAGAACAGCGATGCCTCGTCTAGAGGTTCAAAAGGAACGCCAGCCAGAGCCTTTAAGGTTAAATTCAAGTCCCATGTGGGGAAACGGTGTTTCACCGGAGGAGAAATAATTTTTGTGGCTTTAAGAAAACGAATGATGTGAGGGTGCCTGCTTATTCTATCTCTCCTTACTGTGCCTATTACACTCCCTATGGCTGCCATATGTCTATTCAAGGTGTTGGGCTTTAGGCCTCTGTCTAAGCCCGCCTGTAAAAATTCCAAAATTGTTTTAACAGATGCCTTATCTGGTCTCAGACCCTTCCCCTGGCATGTGCCTTGGTAAATACGCAAGGTTGCCGGACGCCTAGACTGGAGCATAGTATTTTGGACTTTTTGAGAGTAGCCTAGCTGACTAAAGACTTCCCTCTCAATTTCCACGCTGTTAGATTTAGTCCTGACGGGTCCCTGTGAAGGACTGGACCCTGTGACAGGATGTCTGGTCTGTAAGGGAGTTTGAACGGATGTTCCAGTGCTAGGTCTAACAGATCTGCAAACCAGGGTCGTCGTAGCCAGTACGGGGTGATTAGGATCAGCTCTGCGCCCTCCCTCTTGGCCTTTGCTATTGTTCTGTGGATCAGAGGAAAGGGCGGGAATGCGTATAGAAGACCTGTCGGCCACCTGCGATTCATGGCATCGAAGTCCTCTGCTTGAGGATGCGGAAATCTGGTTATGAATCTTTCTGTCTTTGCGCTGGATGGTGAGGCAAAGAGATCCATTATCGGCATTCCGAATGTCTCGACTATGGCTTGGAACGTTGCTGGGTGTAGCGACCATTCCCCCGGGTCCATATACTCCCTGCTCAACCAGTCTGCTTGTATATTCCTTATGCCTGGGATGTGTATGGCTCTTATTGATCTCAGGTGCTTCTCTGCCCACCTGATTAGGAGCACTGCCTGTTGGTGAAGGGCTACTGATCTTGATCCTCCCTGGTGATTTATGTACGCTTTTGCTACTGTGTTGTCTGTGTACACAGCAACAGGTTTTCCCTCGATCCATGGGGCGAGCTCTCTCAGTGCTAGGTAACCCGCTCTCAGTTCCAACCAGTTTATATGGTGTCTCTTTTCCCAAGACAGACATTTCCCCTGTATGGCTCTGTTCAGTGCGTATGCTCCCCATCCGCGGAGGCTCGCGTCCGTTGTAACAGTGATTCTGTCTGGGTCCATCATAGGGATTCCTGCACTGAGTCTCCCCTTGTGAGACCACCACTGGAAGGATTTCTTGGTTCTCTCTGGCACTGTCACCCAGGCATTTCCCCCCCGTGTGAGTAGGTCCTGCCAGGGTCTCAGAAGTTGCTGTAGAGGCCTGGTGTGGAATCTGGCCCATCTCACGATTCCCATGCAGGAGATCATGCTCCCTAGAAGACTGGCCAGCTCCTTCAATTGGGACCTGCGTCTCGGGACTATTTGTTGGATGAGCTCTAGGAGGTTCTGCTGTCTTTGATGACTGAGCGAAATTGTGTATGAGCGAGTGTCTATTATCACCCCCAGATGTTCGAGGGATTGTACTGGTTCTAGATGACTCTTCTTGAAGTTTATCAAGAATCCGTGTTCCTGCAGGTATGCTATTACCCTGGAGGTGTCTTTTGTAGCTTGCTCGTAAGATGGTGAGCGAACCAGTATATCGTCCAGGTATGGATGAATCTTGATCCCCTCCTTCCTTAGGTTTGCCACGAGCGGGATCAAGATCTTGGTGAATGTCCGAGGGGCTGTGGATAGGCCAAATGGAAGGGCCTTGTACTGCCAGTGACGGTGTTCGTATGTGAATCTCAGCCATTGTCTGTGATTCTGTAGAATGGGTACATGTAAGTAGGCCTCCTTGAGGTCCATTGATGTCAGCCACTCGTCTTTGTTTATGGCTATCCTGATAGACTGCAGGGTCTCCATTTTGAATTTTTTCACCTTGATGCATTTGTTCAGACGTTTTAAATCGAGCACGGCTCTCCATTCGTTCGCCTTCTTTGGTACTAAGAAGAGGTTCGAGTAAAGCCCTGTCGCCCGCTGGTTTAGGGGGACTTGCTCGATGGCCCCGATTGTGAACAGCCTTTTGATTTCTGTGATCATGGCCCTGTGTTTTTGAGGGCTTCTTGATCTTGCAGAGGCATAATAGAAGTTTCTGGGGTAACGGTCGAATTCTATAGAATATCCCGTCTGAATTGTTTGAATGACCCAAGAGTCTTGAATGGTGCTTTCCCATGTGAGAGCGAATCTTTGCAGCCTGCCCCCTAGGCTTTGTTGGCTCGGAGTGGCCTGGTAGTCAGGAGTCCGATTTGTTGCGCTCCTGGTGCTGCTTGTTTCTGGGATTTTGGCCTTTTTGCTTATTCCACTTTGGTCTGTATTTATTTTGGTGTCCTCTATTGGGGAAGAACGGGCGTCTGGTGCTTCCCTGACTTTGGCGACCATTGTAGGGATGAAAATTTTTCTTCGTAATACCTACACTTTGGAGAGTCTGTTTCTTTGACTTATCCGCGGCCTCGGTCAGAACTTTATCCAGACACACGCCAAAAAGCTTCGAGCCCTGGAAGGCGCCCCCCACCAGGGTGTTCTTAGCCGTGGGGTCCCCTTTCCAAGAGCGAAGCCATAGGCGGCGCCTTGCTGCTACATTTGAAGCCATTGCTCTGGCTGTCCATCGCAGCATGTCGGTGGAGGAATCCGTGATAAAGGTGTATGCCAGCTGGATCCTGGTGGACAAAATCCTGGTCATTTTCATCAAGACCTTGGGGTCTCTGGCTCTCTTGACCCAAGTCATCAGTGCTCTGGCGAAATAAGATGTTAAGGTTGCCATCTTTAGTACTGCCGCTGACTGCTCAAAGTTCCTTCTCAGATTACATTCTATCTCCTTATCTGTGGGATCACGAGGGAACACCTCTCCCTCTGTAGGGAACACCGAATTTCGTGCCAGAGATGCGGCTGCTGCATCCACCTTTGGTATGGCGATCAGTGCTTCCTTACGCTTGGTTAAGGAATATAAGGAGTTTTGTGCTTTGTTCAGCTTGAACAATTTGTTGGGTTGTTGCCATTCCTTTTTTATTATTCTTTCGTACGCCTTATCCAGAACCATACCCTTGTCTCTGGACTTGGCCCTGGGTATGTACTGCCTAGCCCCTCCCTCCTCCTCTGAGGAGTCTGAGGACTCATTTTTCTCCTTCTTTTGTTGCAGTCTGAGTGCTCTGACTACCTGCTCCATAATTTGATCCCTGTATTTTATTGGGAACTGAATATCTGGGTCAGTTGAGGCCTCTATCTCAGTGTCCTCAAGCTCCCCTTCTTCTGGAGGAGAGGAAACTGCTTCCTCTGCTGAATCTATTTCCTCATCTCCCCCCTCGAGGTCTTGGGCATCCTCTTCCTCCTCGGAATTTACAGGGGAGGATCTCGCTCTGCTTCTGGGGCTGTTTTTTCCTTTTGCACCCCCTTCGTCTGAGGCAGACGTAACCTCCTCTGAGTTTTCTTCTTCAGAGGATGGTGAATCCAGGGGCCGAGCTGCCCTGCTTGGGCGCTTGGGCCTGGGAGCCTTTCCCTTGCCTGCCCTCTTGGAACTGCCCTTATAGGCTGATCCCCTTTTTCCTTCGGGGGAGCAAGATCGCTGGAGCTCTGCCAGGATCTGCTGCAGAACCATCATGTGGGGGTCCTGGGGAGGGGGAGGAGGAGGGGGATGCGCGGGGCTAACAGACCTCCCTCTCTCCTCTGGGGCTGCTACTTCTGTAGCCGCTGATCTTTTTCTGGCCGCCATTTTCTGCTCCGGGCCTGGGCCGCACCGAGAGATTGATCAAAGAGACTGCCTCTCTGGCGTGGCAGGGAAATAGTGAGCGGGGACTTTTGGCGCGCTTGCCTGTGCGCCTGCGCCGACTTCTATGCTGCTCTGGCTCCTGTTTAACCCCCGCCGTGCCAGTGCCCTGCTCAGCGTTCCTGCCCACGAGGGGGGGGAAGGAAGGGGGAGGAAACCTCTGGGCTCCCTGTCGGCGCCGCTCCCGGCTTCGGCAGCGGCGCTCCCTGTAGCGGTGCTGATCCCCTCTGCTGCACGCCACCAAAAAGCCCCCTGCTCGGCAGCGCTCAGCAACTTCTGCCGGCTCTACCCTCTAAAAGCCGGCGGCCAGGCGGCCCCCCCCAGAGGAGGGGGGGGGGAGAAAGAAGGGATAACATCCCTTGAGGCCCCCGGTGTTAGCCCTTTCCCCCGCGCGCTCATTCCTTACCTGGGAGAGATTGCGCAATTCAGCCTCAGCCTAGCCGGGCTGCCTGCCGCGGCGAGGGCTGTCTGCTCCTGGGGCCCAGCGGGTCGGGAGATCCCGATCTGGGTCGCACCCCCTCCAGGTCGGATGTGCCCCTCCGCTCCTCGGGACCCCCCTGCCCGAAGGAAAGGGAAGGGTCCCGGTGTGGGCTCACTATCCCCTCACAGAGGAAGGGGTAGGGTGAACAGGGGGGGAATTTCTCCACCCCTGGCACCTAGAGCTCCTTTAATCCTCTTTTTTTTGCCTTTTTCTTTTTCTAGCTGCCAATTCTTCAAGGAGGCAGCTCGCCTGAGTTGTTTGTCTGCCTCAGTTCTGAGGCAGACAAACAGTTCTGAGGCAGTTCTGAGGCAGACAAACAACTGGAGCAAGGAAGATCCCCGAGTCTCCAGGTGAAAATCATTATGTCTGCCTCCTACTGGACAGTGGCGGGATCTACCCTACTGTTAAGGCCGTCCGTCCAGGAGGACCCCCCAGGGAGAATGTACGTGGGAGCAGAGCTGCTCGCTGGTGAAAAGCCACTATTTTTCTTATCTTTTCAAAGTAGGAGTTTTTGCTTGCAACGAGCACGAGGTGGTCATAATGCCGTAGAAAGTTATTGCTGCAGGTTGTTTGTCCAGGAAAGCCAAATGGCTTCAGCTTCTGCCTATGGATACTGTGGGTGCCTGGGGATGGGATCTAGAAAAATTGGGAGTTGATGGGTATCCTGGCCTTTGCTGACATGTGCACGAGGCCTGATGTACAGAGATAATCGTCAGACCCATCCTCTGAGATAGCATATGCGCTCATAGTGTGGCACATGCACGCAATGGGGTTCTATGTGAATGATGGGAGTGCAGACACCGCACAACCCTGCTATAGTTCCAATTTCAGCAGAATGGAAGGGTGGGAGCCCCGAACAAGATGAGAGAGCAACCTAGACTCTGACTTTTCTGGATGTTTGCTCATTGTCAGAAGTAGGGCAGTCACTAACTGAGGCTGGACCTTCCCTGCAGTTTTTTTTCTCATGACTGCCCTTATAAGAGCGAGAGGGTACCTGCGGGGCCACCAGGAATGCCTTGATCAGACAGCAGAAACGAATATCTTTGTGGACATAAGTGATCAGGATACAGGGAATGTGAATCGACGGAAGGAAAGCTTTTTGCCCTATATGAGGTTTGGATGCTCATAAGAACATAAAAAGTCCTGCACTGGCTCAGACCAACAGTCCATCAAGTCCAGCATTCTGTCTGTGGCAGTCTCTTGGGAGAAGTACCCAACAGGTCACAATGGGTAATCCATTCCGTTATCCCAGCCCCCAACAGCAAGAGGCTACATTCCCAAAAACTACTTGGCTAATTGCCATTAATGAACCTATCCGCCAAGAACTTATCCAATCCCTTTTTAAAACTAGCTACACTATCGGCATTGACCACTTCCTCAGACAGTAAATTCCACAAGTTAATTATGCACCAAGTGAAAAAAAATATATTCTTATTTGTTTTAAATCTGCTGCCAATTAATTTCTAGTACTGTACTGGCTAATGCCCCTTCTTCTAGTACAGTTACAGAGGGTAAATAACTGCTCCCTATTTATGTGTTCCACACCACTCACGATTTTATTAACTATCATAGCTCCCCTTCAAGTCGTCTTTTCTCCAAGCTGAAGAGCCCCAACCTTTCAAGCCTCTCTTCATACAGGAGTCATTCCATACTCTTGATCATTTTTGTTGCCCTTCTCTGCACGTTTATTACTTCTACATCTTTTTTGAGATGGGACGACCAGAACTGCACACAATAATCCATGTGTGGTTATACCATAGATTTATAGAGGCATTATGATATTTTCAGTTTTATTCTCAATTCGTTTCTGAAGGATTCCTAACATGGTTTGCTTTTTTGACCACTGCCACACATTCAGCTGAGGATTTCAATGTATTTTCCGCAATGACTTCAAGATCCTTTTTCTGAATGGTAACTCCTAATTTAGAACCCAGCTTTGTGAACATATAGTTTGGTTTGTTTTCCCTGTGTGCATCACTTTGCACATGCCCACATTAAATTTTGTCTCCCATTTAGATGCCCAGTCACCCAGTCTCACAAGATCCTCCTGCAACTCTTCATAGTCCACTTCGGTTTCAACTACCTTGAATAACTTTGTGTCATCTGCAAGTTTGATTACCTCGCTCCTTTAATGATCTGGAGAAGGGAGGAATTAATATATAGACACCGATTCCAGTATAGATCCCTGGGGAACTCCACTAGTTACTTTTCACCATTGTGAAAACCTGACCATTTAATCCTACTCTTTGCTTCCTATTTAACCAGTTACCAATCCACTATAGGACACTGCCTCTTGTCCCATGACACTAATTTCCTCAAGAGTCTCTCACGAGGGACCTTTTCAAATGCTGCCTGAAACTCCAGACACGCTGTATTGACAGAAGCATAGAACACCCTCACAAGCAGGGATGTTTCCCCCCCTCCCCCCGCCCCCAATTGTATGGTAATGCAGAAGGTGCTAGAGAGGGAGTACAAGAGGTGCATATTTGACTGGGGGTTTTATGTGAACAAGAAGGATTTCAAACATCACAGCAGGGGCGAGAGCCCAATAAAAGTCTGTGCTGCTGCCTGCTAGTACATTGCTGCGAGCCATAGTTGCAAGAAACATACAACATGAAAGGACCGATTGCTTTCATTTTCAGTTTTTACTTTCAATTTTCATTATAGTCGCTCAATCAACAAGTATGCAATTTGGTCAATAAACTCAGCATTATGTGCACAGCAAAAGGTTATTTCCAGCTGCAGAGTGCTGGTGGGTATAAACCCAGGTATGAATTTCCATGGGTGGGGATATCAGGCACTGGACCACCTTCTCAAGTCATAATGGCCCAGAAGAAATGTACAGCTAGCGTGGCTGCTTCTTCTCATGGTTTACAGCAGCTGAGAGTAATGATGGGGTGGGATGCTGGAAAAGATGAGCTGGGGATGGAGCGTGGCAGGGAAGAACACCTGCTCATGTATTAGGTTTGTCACACTAAACCTGTGCATTTGGGTAGCCCCCAGTCACAATACACACACGCTGGGGGTTCCCCGTTTGTTAAACTCTACACTCTAACAAGCGAGCAGGGGATGCATGGACCAAACCCAGATTCTAGAGGTTTGGTTTTTTAACACCCTTAGTTATTCTTAATGGCCTCATGTCTTCATAGAGGGTGGTTTTTAGACAAGTGCCTCCCCACCCATCATGCATGTTGCAGGGCTGCATAAGGCGCCAATGCAACCCAGCAACACGCATGATGGGTGGGGTGATGAGTAGGTAATGGGTGGGAAGGCGCTGGTCTAAAAACACCCAAAGTGTGGGTTTAAAAAAACCAAGACACCACACCCACACACAAAATAAAAAGTGAGTCTGGTAAAAGGATACCTTTTGACAGTGGAGGGAAAAATGCTCAATTTAAAAGTTTATAAAAAAGGTTAATTTATTCAGTATTTGCTTTCTTCCAAAAGCCTTGTTTGGTCAATTCATGTTTCGAAAGAAAATTTATTTTTATACTATTCTAGCAGTGCATCTCATAGGGAAGATAGGTCAATTTAAGGTCAAATATCTTTAAGAAAGTTATTTAAGGTCTCCTTTTTCAAAGAGGAGATACTACTTAGGAAGACCGAGACACCACTCAGCTGAAGAATATGAATAAGTCAGTAAGAATCTAGTGCTCTCTAGAAAGATCATTCATATCATGCTCATGGGAAAAAATCTGTATTTACAGCAAATCCCACCTCGCATGTATTGTAGTCTTCAGAATCCAACAGGCTGCACAGCTTTGGTAAGAGTTCAGGCCAATTCTGCAATTCTCCTTTTGAGGCAATAGTTGTAATCAGAATGCCTGGGTTGTATTGGAGAAGGAGGGAAAGAAATATAGGTTTAGCAATCTTGAGTTCTTCTAAGTTTTTCCTCACATTACAGTATCTTGAAGAGCAAGTTACTTCATAAACAAGTGTGGAAGAAGAAAAATTGGGACCAATTACTTCAAATACAAGAAAGAACTAAGTTAATGGAAAACTAGGGGTATTTTCACACGACAACGTACCGCACCATCACACTTTGATCCTGTCCGGCCCTCACCCCAGGCAGCATCTGGCCCAGCCACCAAACAAATGTAGCAATGGGCCGGGGAGGGGGTGGAGAGATGTATGGATGTGGTCCGCACAATCCCGCTCCTGACTGCAGCCTGCCCACCTCCCTGACGGATGGCCACAGGTAGAGCGGGCCATGACATGTGATGTCCTGCTCTACACTGGTCCAGAGATGGCTTCCCAGGATCGCTGTAGTGCTTAGTCCGGGCTGTGACTCAACAATGGGCTTGAGTTACAGCCCAGGCTAGGAACTGACACGGCTCGGGGAAACCCTGGCTCCAGCCTGGGGAAACTGGTAGGCCGGTTCAGACATGACAGCACCATGGGTGGCCACGCAGGTCAAAGCATGGCCGCTCACAGTACTGTCATGTCTGAAAATACCTTAGGTTGTTCTTCTGGAAGAAGATTTGACCCGGCAGTCTGTGGGAAACCAAAACATTTGCCTCACTTTTGGAACACTCTTGAAACTGCAGCAATGGAAATATTAATACAGACTGGGCCTAAGATGGCCGCAAGAATTTTAAGTATTTTAACTAAAAGCAGGTTTATTTTGTGGTACTTAAGATACTGATGTCTGCCAGTGTTCTTACTACACTAGCTTTCAGACCATATGGGGCAATATCAATAAGGAATTTAAACAAGAGTTTCTAATGTACAAAGCTTTTTCCTAATTTTGTGTTATATATTGATCAAAATCATGCTCCCAAATTTGGAGAAGCAGATGCCAGACATTTTCCTTAGGAGACTTCTTTTATTGTCCAAGATGGCACTGTGCATTTAGCAGTTAAGAGACTCAAGGATGAGCAACTCAGTCTTGAGACTTCCATCTCCATAGAGATGCACTGATCTCATGAAAGGTGAAGGCTTGAGATGCTAAGCTTTACATGCTCCAGCAATACTATTAATATCACTTTTATTCTGCCTCAGGTGTTCCAACACAGCTTAGCCATCAGGCACCCAATTTCAGATTAAATTTGCCTGTTGCTATATAAATGCCATTAAATCATACCTTAAGATATGTTTTTTATTTGTATAACACAAAATACATTATGAACTACGGTGTTTTCAGCAAAGTTAACACTTATAACTGCGGAAAGAAAAGCTGCACAAATGAATACTGCCTCGTTTACTACTGCTCCAGATTTCATAAATATTTCCAGTGAGGCCTGGTGGCAGACATCCACTTCCAATGTTACTGGTTAGCAACTATGATGCTCACACTGCATCGATATGTACCTCAAAAGACTCCATGTTCAGCAGGCTTGACCTCTTTGTATAAATAACATTTTTATACTTTCTATTTGTGGAACACAGATTCATATAAATCTGCTTTTAATATTATAGTTGGATACAGCTAAACAAGCGCTTCCATTCATAAAGATATATTTAAAAAGTAGCTATGCTGTAGAAAAAATATTATTTTTGTACAGTTCACCTCTTCACCTATAAAGCTCTTCACAACCTCGCTCCCCCCTACCTCTCTACACTTACCGCCCTCCATACTCCAACCCGTGCACTTCGCTCCTCCTCTGTCCCTTCTCTCACCCTTCCACGCCTTCCCTGCTCCCCTAAGCGCCTTCGTCCCTTCTCACTTGCTGCCCCCCTTGCCTGGAACTCCCTCCCTGTCCACATCCGCCTTGCCCCCTCCCTTCATACCTTCAAATCTCTCCTTAAAAATCACCTCTTTCGCTCAGCTCTGTCTGACTCTTTATCCTGCTGAGCCACTATTTCCTATACCTACCCTTATCCTTGCCACGTACACCTGCCTGCTGTCATTCTCATCGTAACCAAGTCAAGTACGTGCACCTGAGACCTCGCATCTTCATGAATGTTAGACCCCTTGTCTCTCCCTCTGTTCCCCTTCCTAAGTCTCTCCCACAGCTCCTGTCTCTCAGATTGTAAGCCCTACGGGCAGGGACCGTGTCTATTTTATTACTTTGTAAAGTGCCAGGTACACTGCTGGCGCTATATAAATGTTTGTTAATAATACAGTAAGGAAGTCACTGTGCTAATAATAAATGTGGGTTTTTTTAAATAAAAAAGCCTTTTAACTCTACAAGATTGTCTTCCATTACTTTTGTTCATTTTCATTAAACTGTAGGATCGATCCAAAACCAGATTAACAAAAATCCTAGGTAAAAATGTTTATACGTATTAAAATCCAAATATATTTGTATTGAGCCCTGTAGGTGCATAAAATATGTACAGTTGTCTATTCTAGTTACAAAAATTATTATTAAATCTAGGTTAAGTTATAAGCATTAAGAATGTTGATTACTGCAATATCAGCCAGTCTCTCTCTTGTGGAAGAGAGCTGAAAATTTCAAGGTGTCTACAAAATTAAAACTGAGTTCAGATCAATTATTTTACTAGCCGATTTAAATAAGTTGGTCACTTAGATCAACTCACCCCGATACAGTTTCATTATGAAGTCTCCATCACACACAGATTCAACTTACATTTCAGACATATTTATTGAAAGCAACACACCATCAATGTCACGCTTTACAATATATTTAGTTCTCACTTTTATCAGCATGTTTTATAGAATTACTTACACCTCTAGAAGGAATCTCCCTTTATTAATACATGAGCCTCCCTTTATTAATTCACAACTGGATCAGAAATACAGAAAAGTATTGAAGACAAAAAAGCGGTGTGGCAATCTGCATGGAGTTACTCACCTACTGTGGCTCTAATTAATGGGGAGGAGTCCCCAATATTGTTTAGGCATTCACATTTGATGAAGTCAGTTACCCCATTTGGAAAGTTCTGAAAGTGTGCTTTCACATTATTCTTCAGGATGAGACCACTCAGAGACCGCGTGGGTTCATCTGCAATAAAGAAGAACTGCATTCAGATTTTGAACAAATTTGTACAAAAATCTATTCATTCCTGGAATTGTAAATCCTTTCTAACAGACTGTTTTCTCATGTTACCTCAGGGAAGGGGGAATCCCACGAGTGCAATCGCAGCTCTATTCTCACCGACGTTAATGCATGTAGGAATGCACTATTCTGATTTTCTCCCGCAAAAACATTCACACCATGACCAGTGTAGCTCTTACAATCACAGGTGTTCTCATGGGAGAAAAGTGCAATAGCACATTCCTACTTCCGTGGAATGTGCTTGTCATAAGACGCTTGTAATCAGGGTAATTTTGCCAGTATCCCAGGTAAGCTTTCCCAATTTTTTGATTGGATGCGTTTAGAGCCAAGGATAGCAGAATTTAGAGCATGTTCCTGAATAGAGTTGCAATTACCCTCATGGAAGCGCCCCCCCGCCCAGGCGTGAGAAAGCAGCCTAAGAGTCCTACACACAAGCATCAATTAAAAAAAAAAGAAATCCACACCCCCACCCCACCCCAAAAAACCCCCACCATACAAGCTGCAGATGATAGGTGATCTATATAAAGCTTGAAACAGATAAAATAGCTGCAGAAATAAAAGTAAACGGATGAAACAAGAATGCCTATGGCAAGGTTATTGGGATAACTGGCAAAAGTGTTCAGTACTACAGGAGATGCGGATTCAGTTTCTCTTTGTCTCATGGTCCAAGCAAGGAAACAGAACACATGAAAGGGCATGTCAGAGCCCTGAGAGAACAAAGCGCATCTCTGTGTACTCAGGCAAGCCTCTCAACAGCTAAGAGCTTATACACATACAATAGTTATGAGAACAACTCTAGATCAATGGTTTCAAGTTTTTTGGCCATGTAACCCCATTTTGTGACTTACAGTCCTGTGACCCCAGACTACAGAGTCATACAAAATATATCAGTCGGGTCATGACCTCATCTTCAGATGGCATGACACAGCTTGGGGCCCATTCACACAACACCTCTAACCACAAGGTAATTTTACCAGTACCACAGGTAAGCTTTCCCAAGTTTTGGACTGGATAAGTTTAGATCAAAGGATATCAGAAATTGGAGCATATTCCTAATCAGTGTGAATACTCTGAACAAAATTTAATACCCAGAAAAAATTATCATGGAATAAAGATATTCTGGGTTGTCTCTGTATAAACAAAAGGCAAGACTCCCCCTTTATACCCAAACTGTTCTATTCTGTCCCAAACTGTTCAGTTCTGTCCCAAACTGCCCAAACTGTTCTGAACACTAACAGGGTCAATAAAATCCCCAATAAAACAAGATCATGACAAACCATGAATGAGTTAGAATTAAGCACCACAACAGATCACCATAACAGTTTAGACTACAAATACTTTGGGAAAAGAACTTACACCACTTATAAAGCACTAATGAAGTACTGAACCAACTAGATCATTCTAATGAACGAACTGTCGTCAGGATATGCACTAATCAATTAGACTACATCAGAAAAAGTAGTTTTACTTTAAAAATAAAAAGCAAATAAGAATAAAGTATTCTTCTAAATTTTAGGGGCCATTTTAATCCTAGTATTAGCTCTTCAGGCTTTTTGTAGTCCAGGTGCACATCTCTTGCAATAACTCACAAGGTAGTGGCTCTCCAACTTTGCCCATTTAGGGCATTGTCACCTGTACACAGGTACACAATACCCCAAAGGAAAGTTGGTTACCAGTAACCATTTTTTAAATATGCGACAAAAAAGGCCCTGAGGTAGAAACATACGCCAATTTACTTTACCATGGGGTAGATTTATACCCAGTCTGGGATAGAAATCTACCCCATCACATTTCATGTTAGTTTACACATTCGAGCAATTTAAGTACCAAAGGACTGGGGTAAAAATCTACCCCACGAGCCATGTGCAAGGTTACATTTTCAAAGGGTTAAGGTTAGGGTTAAACCAGCTTTTAGAAAAGTTTAATTTGAACTCAACTGCACACAATTGCAGCACAAAGTAAAATTTCTACAGGAGTTCAGAAAGCTAAGAAATAAAGGACTTATAATGGGTGCAAACAGCTAGACTGGCAACTTCAGCACATATACTACATGGTAACAAATGTCTTAGAAATACCCAAAACATAGGAAGGCACAGAGAAATTGACTAAAGGATAATAAAAGCAAGGAAAAGATGCAGCTATTAAACTCTTCAAAAATGCTTAAATGTTGAAAATAATTAAGCCACTTGCACCACAACAGCACTAAAAGAAATCTAATATCCAGAGCTGAAATTAAAATACCCCAAAAGTGTTTAAAATACCCATACTGATAAAAAGTAAGCTAGTTAGAGACAATGTATTCAATCATATATACTGCTTGCTCCCCCCTCATGCCGTCCTATAAACCCCCATCCTTGGCTCACCCCTATTATCCGCCACCTCCGATCCTGCTCTCAAGTTACCAAGAGCCTCCGGCAGAAGTCTCATGCGTCTGCCAACCTCACCCGCTTTAAGTTTACTCTATCTGCATTTAGTTATGCCCTTTCCCTGGCCAAAGACCACTATTACCCCACATTAATCGAATTATACTCCCGCAACCCCCGCCATCTCTTCTCAGCATTTGTTTCTCTTCTGAAGTCTCCCTGTCCGTCCCAGCCTTCCTCCCGCTCTCTCTCTGCAGAATCTTCTCTCCTTTTTCAACAAGATTTATAAACTCCGCCTTGGTATTCCTTCTCAACCCACTCCCTCCATTTCGCTCTCTACTTTTCCCCACTCCTGCCTCTCTTCTCCTCCCCATTGCTTGATGAGGTCACATCTCTCCTCTCTTCAGCCAGCCCCTCCCTCCTGCCCCCTTGATCCCATCCTTACTTGCCTCCTAATGGTGATTGCCCCCACCACCACACCTTCTCTGTTGTATATCATCTCTCCCTCTCTACTTGATCATTTCCATCAGCTTTCAAACACGCCACTGTCTCCCCTATCCTTAAGGAGGCCACACTTGACCCCCTCTGACCCTTCCAGCTATCACCCTATTTCGTTCCTCCCCCCTTGCTTCCAAGCTCCTGGAGCGGGCAGTCTACACAGAGTCTTGTTTTCCACTCTTCTAATTTCTCCTTTGATCCCCTTCAATTGGGCTTCAGCCCTCTCCACTCGACAGACTGCCCTTGTCAAAAACACCAATGACCTTCTTAGCTAAAGCCCCTTTCAAACATGCACCACCACCCACCCCGGTGCAGCCTAACTATGTGCGGGGATTGGCCGATCTGAAAGCCCCCCCACAGAGCAGAGAAATCAAGCTCTGCATCCCTGCGCATCTCTGCCGGCAAAGCCGCCCGGGGGGGGGGCCTTTTAGACCTGCCGATCCCTTGCATATTTGGGCTGTGCATCCCCCCTCCCCCCCAAATATGCACAGGGGGCCATGTCTGAAAGTGGCCTAAGTCTAAGGGCCTCTACGCCATTCTTGTCCTCCTTGATCTTTCTGCTGCCTTGGTCACCGTTGAGCACAGCCTCCTCCTGCATTCGCTACGATCCCTTGTTTTCTGGGATTCTGTTATCAACTGGTTCTCTTTGTATTTCTTTAACCGCTCCTTCAGCGTTTCTCTTATTGGTACCGCCTCTAAATTGCTTCCCCTCTCTCTGGACGTTTCCCAAGGTTCTGTCCTGGGCCCTCTTTTCCCTTTACACTCTTTCTCTGGATAAGCTCACTGGATTTCCTGGCTTCCAGTACCACCTGTATGCTGGAGACACACAACTATCTCCCCACTCGCCTCCTCCATACAGTCTCATATTACTGACATCTGTCTGGATGTCTTGCAGCCAACTCAAGCTTAATACGGCCTAGACCGAACTCCTCATCTCCCCCTTCCCCAAAATATTTCCTTCCTACTTCAATGAGGGACCCCTCATTTCCACTGAGAGCACCACCATACAGCTGGTCCCTCAGGTGAACAGCCTGAGGTTCATCTTTGACTCCTCCCTTTCCACTTCAGATCCAGGCTCTTGCTAATCTGGTTGCTTCACTCTGTAAAATATTGCTAAAATCTGGCCCGGCCTTACGGTTTCCAATGCAAAAACCCTAGTCCAAGCTCTAGTCATCTCTCACCTTGGCTACTGCAACTTCCTCCTTACTGGAGGAATCTCACCCCGCTCATCTCCATTCAATGCTCTGCTGTCCCAGTCAATCCACCTTGCCTGTCGCTTTGGCCACATTCAGTCCCTCCTCTCCACCCTTTATGTAAATGCATTCACAAGCTCTGGTCTTCACCTTCAAGGTTCTTCATAGCCTTGCTCCCCACTATCTCTCCGCTCTTGTATCCCGCCACACTCCTGCCCAAGAGCTTTGCTCCTCCTGTGCCCCCACCCTCACCTACTTGCAACCCCCTTGCTCCTCTAAACATCTTTGTCCATTATCTCTTGCTGCCCCTCATGCAAGTATCCAGGGAATTCCCTCCCTGGATACATTCGCTCTGCTCCCTCCCTCCCCATTTTCAAATCCCTCCTGAAAACCTGTCAGGCCTTCCCCTAGCTCGTCTTGAGTGAAAATGCACCCTTCTCCCCCCTCACTCAGAATATCTTCCCAGTAACTAAGTTACTGTTAGTTCCCCATATCTAAGTTAAGCACATGCACCTGCAACTTCTGAACTTCATGAATTTATCCTTGTCTACCTATGTTCACTTATCCCTTGTCTCTTCCCTTCCCCCCTACCCCTTGTCTCTCAGATTATAAGCCCCCTGGGGTAGGGACCAGTCTATAACTATTGATTGTACACAGGGCCGGCCCCAGGGTTTGTGAGGTCATGTGCGAAGTCTTGGTGCGGGGCCTAATTTGCATAATTAGGCACCACCTAATTATGCAAGTGTATACATTTACATAAAACTTACTCCCTCTGGACAAGAAGGATTCCCATTCTACACCTCTCCGAGCAACCATGGAGAAGCATGGGCTCCTAATGCTTCCCCCACTCCCCAGCCGAGTGTCTACCACCACTCCCCAGGAGTGGTTCCACTGCAGGGGCAGTCAAGTGGGCAGTGACGCAGGCACAGAGAGACTGACTGCGTCCACTGCCTTACTGGAGGAGGGGCCAGGGGGTGAGCTTAACCAGTCTGGCCTCCAAGGTCTGTTGCTTCTTGCAGCCAGTGCCGCCTGTGCCTTGTGCACGCATGCGGTGTGACCAGTCCAGAGGTGCTGCTAGCACACACATCAGACACCCAAAATGCAGCTAGCTTATTAAGTGCATTATGCCATGAAAAGAGACCTATAACCAGTTCAGTTGTGTCCCCATAATCAGTTCATGCTGCTCCCACCCGATAACCAGTTCATTTCTGCCCCCGCCCCCATATAATCTATTCACGCTGCCCCCACCCATAACCATTTAATTTGTGCCCACGGGGCAGTGTGAATTTATTATATGGGGGTGCAAATGAACTGGTTACGGGGTGTGGGTTTATAGACAGCATTTCTGTTAGCAATAACTTCATTAAGAAGAGTTAGTGAAATAGCAGCCATAATAATCTCAGAACCATATTTGCAGATTTATTTTCCAAGATAGAATAGATATTGCTTTACATCCTAAATTCCTACCTAAGATAGTATAAGTAAGACAGTTGTGAGAATGTGGCCCTTTTTACACGGGCCTCTCCCACCCATGAACATGCAGATTTCTGTGTGTTCATGGGTGGGGGAGCCCCGTGTGAACAATGTGGTGCACGCACCCATGGTGTGTGGGGGTGCATGCATGCCTGCCTAACACGCATCCCCACTCACCCCCACCCCCCACTCGTCCCTACGCACGGAGCAACCGGGGGAAATGACGGTTACTCTGTGGGTGGTGGATGAGTGGGGGGTGAGTGGGAATGCATGTGCAGCCGTGTGTGTGCATGCCCAGTCCATGCACTGGCGTGCCCACGGACCTCCCCCACCCAGTGGAGCCATGTAAAAATAGCATGTGAGGAGCCACTCGAAGAAGAACAGAAGGTTGCTACCTTGCAAACAAGGTTCTTTGAGATGGCTTCGAACATTCTCACAACACCCACCCTTCCAGCCCCGCATGGAATTTTTTTCTTATATTTCTAGAAAGGGTTGAAAGGAACTGTCATTCAGAGGGGGAGGGTTCTTTTTATACCAGAGGAGCTCAAGACCATCATGTGGTCTATTATTTGAACAGGGTGAGCGCGCACAACCCAGTTGTGAGAATGTTGGGAGCCATCTCGAAGAACCTTCTTTACAAGGTAGCAACCTTCTGATCAGCACGTGGGGAGGAGCTGTTTGTAAACAGCCTTATCTCCCAGCCCGATCCAGTGTCCCTGCTGCTGCTGCTACTGCGGCAGAGGCAGGTGAGGGATGGGGTCTGGAGCCAGGGAGGGGAGGAAGAATCACTTTCTGGGGGAGAAGCTGGCTGCAGCCTGCTGCCGAGCCAGGCAAGTGCGGGGCCCCAGCTAGCGGCGGGGCCATGTGCGGCCGCACATGTGGCACATGCCTGGGGCCGGCCCTGATTGTACAGTACCAGGTACACTGCTTGCACTATATAAATACAGCTCTTTCCATTACTCCGATCTAGTCAGTTGTCAAAGGCTGCCACTAGTTTTCACTGGTCTCTGTCCAAAACAAAAAGGTCTGAGCCATGGCAAATATACATAGTTCTTCAATAGGACACCAAGCAAAGGAAACAATGAAAATTGGTTGCAAATTTTCATTTTTGAAAAGTTCTCTCTTCAACAATACTTAAATATAGAAATTACTTATTTCTAAAAGCACTTTTTTGTCACAATTTCATTCATAATTACGTAAGTACATTCTACAGTGATACCGGTTAGGGAACAAGAGTGGCAAATCAGGTCTAATGTATTTATAATTTGTGTATGCCTTTGTCATCTTGGTTCTTCATCCAAGGCACGGCTTCACTGGCAATCCATGGGACGTTTTTCTAGTAACACTCTTTGCCGTCTCATCTCTCAACTGCCACTCTCTTTTTCTTTATATCAATTACCACATCTGTTACTTGTCTGTTGCCAGATCCAGCCTTTGCCTGCCCTACAGCAAGACACCCAGCACCACCCATTTCACCTCTCTTTGATTTACTTTGAAATAGTTTTCATTTGCCAGCATATATCTTCCAGCACCGTAAATAAGAAAAGGATGCAACCTTATACAACATTTTAGGACAGAATTACAGGGCATGTTGACAAACCTGGCTTAATGGGGAAGAGTCAACGCGGATTTAGCAAAGGTAAGTCATGCCTCACTAACCTGTTGGAATTCTTTCAGGGTGTAAATAAGCATGTGGACAAGGGAGACCCAGTAGATATAGTGTACCTGAATTTCCAGAAAGCATTTGATAAAGTCCCACATAAAAGACTCTTGAGAAAATTAAAATGTCTGGTCAAAAGATAGAAAGCACAAGGTTGGACTAAATGGGCAGTTTCAAAACGGAGAGATGTAAAAAGTGGTGTGCCTCAGGAATCTATGTTGGGACCTGTGCTGTTTAATGTATTCAATAATGATTTGGGAAAGGGTGTTAAGAGCGAGGTGAGCAAGTTTGAAGAACACACCAAGTTATTCAAGGTAGTTAAAACACGAGCAGACTGTGAGGAACTGCAACAAGATCTTACGACACTGGGTGCCTGGGCATCTAAATGGCAAATGAGATTTAATGTGGACAAGTGAGGCAAGAAGGGAAAAATAATCCAAACTATGTGTACACAATGCTGGGTACTAAGCTAGGAGTTACCACTCAGGAAAAGGATCTGGGGGTGGTTGTGGACAATACAATGAAATCCACAGCACAGTGCACAGCAGCAGTCAAAAAAGCAAACAGAACGTTAAGCATTATTTGGAAGGGGATAGAGAATAAAACTGAGGATGTCATAATGCCACTATACAAATCAACTGTGCGACTGCACCTTGAATGTTGTGTGCAGTTCTGGTCGCCCCATCTCAAAAAAGACATAGCTGAACTAGAAAAGGTACAGAGAAGGGCAACAAAAATGATCAAGGGCATGGAAGGGCTCCTGTATGAGGAGAGGCTTGGTAGGTTGGGG
>QEPC01000724.1:626967-656366 GCA_003113815.1 Sphenodon punctatus
GAAGGGAAAAATAATCCAAACTATGTGTACACAATGCTGGGTACTAAGCTAGGAGTTACCACTCAGGAAAAGGATCTGGGGGTGGTTGTGGACAATACAATGAAATCCACAGCACAGTGCACAGCAGCAATCAAAAAAGCAAACAAAACGTTAAGCATTATTTGGAAGGGGATAGAGAATAAAACTGAGGATGTCATAATGCCACTATACAAATCAACTGTGCGACTGCACCTTGAATGTTGTGTGCAGTTCTGGTCGCCCCATCTCAAAAAAGACATAGCTGAACTAGAAAAGGTACAGAGAAGGGCAACAAAAATGATCAAGGGCATGGAAGGGCTCCTGTATGAGGAGAGCCTTGGTAGGTTGGGGCTCTTCAGCTTGGAGAAGACACGCCTGAGAGGAGATATGATAGAGGTCTATAAAATCATGAGTGGTGTGGAACTAACAAACAAGGAGCAGTTATTTACCCTCTCAGCTAGTACTAGAATTAGGGGACACTCCATGAAAACTCATGGGTGGCAAGTTTAACACAAATAAAAGAAAAAATTTCACTCAGCGTATAATTGGGTTGTGGAATCTACTGCTAGAGGCCGTGGTAAGGGCCAGTACTATAAAGGAGTTTAAAAGAGGTTTGGACAAGTTTCTGGAAGATAGGTCCATTAGCAGCTATTAGCCAGACAGGATCAGGGAACATGATGGGAGCTGGGGGAAGACAGGGACTAGATCCCCCATTGTGACCTGTTGGGTGCTTCTCCCAAGCCACCGTGATTGGCCACTGTCTGAGACAGGATGCTGGGCCAGATGGACCATTGGTCTGAACCAGTATGGCACTTCTTATGTTCTTAACATTTGTCCCAGACAAAGCAGAATGCTTCCTGCAAAGTATCCCTTCAATCTATTGGTTTCTGTACAGCCTCCTCCTAGGACAGTTCCTCTAGTTTAGTCTTCTTGGTGATGTTCTTAAGCCATTTTTAGCCCATAAACTACACATTTTTTGTAGTAGGTAATTTTATTTTATTTTAAGTGTTATAACCTATAAGACCAAAATTAATTCTCTATAAAAGTAACCGAAGTTACTACTGACCACGATCACCTGAAAGTCATGCAGTCTTAAATTTTATCTTTTCAGTTCACAGATTTGAAAAGTCATTGGGGGAACTGTTGCGAGCTGAAATCACATCAGCGGAAGTTCCGCTCATGTGCAGCAGTATTTAGCCCATTTCTGCTATGATTTCAGTAACAGGGCTATCTTAAGCCCTGTCTTAAGCATTTAAGATATAGAAGATAATTTTGAAGTAGTCCTACTGAGGGGTGTATGGCAAGAGTGGAAAGCCGAGGGTTAGTTAGTTCATAGGTGTTGTACTGTCACTGTATAGAGAAAGAATCATACAGATTTGCAAATCCCTTCATTCTGACGGGCTATCTTAAGCCCTGTCTCCCGTCACTGAAGTTACAGCAGAAATGGGATAATGATGGGGAAAACGCCATACACATGAGCAGAACTTCATGTGATCTCACCGACACAATTCCAGCTCACATCAGTTTCCCTCCCTTTCTGTCTCATGTGCAAGCGGCCTTAGTTCCACCAATAGCCTGAGCTGAAGACATGTAATGGCCAAAGGGTTTGTAAGCTATAGAGAGGATGAATTAAAACAGAAGGCATCCAAGATCATATTATGTTCTGATTTTCTACTCTCAACTCTCATAGATCCAACTGCAGGATCAGGATCTTATTCAAACTAAGATGCATTTAAGATATAGAAGATAATTTTGAAGTAGTCCTACTGAGGGGTGTATGGCAAGAGTGGAAAGCCGGGGGTTAGTTAGTTCATAGGTGTTGTACTGTCACTGTATAGAGAAAGAATCATACAGATTTGCAAATCCCTTCATTCTGACGAGGGAGAAAGCAGACTTGTATAATTCAGCAATAAATGAACAAGCAAGGGTCAGTAATTGATCAGCCTCCTAACTGTGTGTATGTCTAAGAATCTATATGTAGTAGTTTGTTGGAAAATGCATGTTCCTACTCATTACGAAATGGAGAGATGTAATGGGTGTTTTTAAACGAGCAAGTCTGGGGGGGGGGGGGTCTATGTCCACCGAGTGGTACATCCGCAGAGCACCCACACACATGGAGCGAGCAGAGAGATATTCTAAACAGGCAGTTCCCTGGGTGACCACTGCAGCCAGTCTCCATGCACTCCCGCCATCACAGACTGGCCCACGAAGCAATTCATATGGTTGCTATTACCCCCAATCTGGAGGTACTACAAAATGGTTTCCTGAGGGCTATATTAGGGGTTCCTAGGAGTACACCTCAAGTGCTCTTACGGGCAGAAACCGGCAGAAGCAGGATCAGATCTCTGGCATTGTTTATAATAATTAAATTCTGGCTTAAAGTTACTTTGTTTGCAGCAGACTCATCCCTCTTGATCCAACTGATCCAAGCTGGTGAGGCTCCTAGCCAATGAGCTCTTTCAGTTGAATAAGAATTGGCCAAATTGGGGTTTTCAGGAGTTTACCTCTTACCGCTTCGCTTTAAGGGGGCAGCAAATATAATCAAAAGGAGAATACTTGACCAGGATTTGCAGAGAAGTGACTCTGACCTGGAGGCACAAAAGGGTTGTTGGGAATTTCCAACTTCTTAAACCCTCTTTGTTCCCCGTGAGTTATCTGTTACAATGGAAGGATCCCCGCCTCAGGCAGGCCTTTACCCTATTTAGGTGCGGGGTAAATCCATCTGCCTCAGTTGAAGGGCGGTATAAGCATATACCAAGACAGAACAGGATCTGTCTACTTTGTAACAAGAAGGAATTTGAAAATGTAGATATTTTGTTATGCTGTCCAGCTTACAGTGATCTTCGGAAGAAGTACCTGGGTGATCTTTTGAATGACTCACTAAATCTATCCAGAGATAAACTATTTTGGAAAATGTTGTGTCCTTTGGATAACAGCTGTTTGAGAGCGGTAGCTCGCTTCTGTTTTGGTGCTATAATTTGTAGACAAAAATTGTTAGAAGAATTATAATTGCTGGTTAGTAACTATCTAATACTGATGGTATGGGGTTATTCTTTGTTTTCGAAGTATTTATTTTGAGTTGATTATATGTTCTGCTTATTATTGCTGCAGTTTGGGTTCGCTTAGATCCCAAATTTGCAGAAAAATAGTTAGATGAATGACCAAGGTTTGATTTTTGTTTAACTGATCGTGTTAAGGTGTTATCCTTAGTTTGTTATAACTTGTTTTTTGAATTCTGTTTGCGTGTCCTGTTGTTGATGGTTGTAAGTTAATTGTATTTGCCTATTTTGTTATAATTTTTAGTTAATACAAATAAAGATTCATTCATTCATTACCCCCAAGAGCTCCCAGTAGGGCTGAAGGCAGGATGGGGAGGCAGTGGGACTACAAACCTGCCTGCTGGCGTGAGTGGATGCTCCAGTTCAAACAGGCCAGGGATGTGTGGGCACCTGTCCCCACACGCACTCCAGCCTTTTCTCCAGGAGTGCCCCGTGAGTGGACATGAGTGGGTGCTGCATGGGGCATGGGAGTGTGCATCCACCCACATTACCTTCACACGAGTGGTCAGGTGGGTGGCCATCCATGGTTGCATCTTGTTAACACCCCCTATGTTTTTTTAATCAAAAGAAGATTTCCAAGTTTGTTTTAGGTACTTATAGAAGTCATGTTTCTATATTTAGACAGCTGTGCCAGAAGTCTTCTCACCCATTATATGAATCAAACAAGCATCGATCAGGATAATTTCAGATCCACATAGTATTCTGTGGCTCTTTAGATACAAGAAACATTAGAATTTGAAACATTTCAATCTAGACAGCTTTCCAGCACTTCAGGCCAGAAGTACTATATTTATGAGCCCATTTAAATGGAGCATTAGAAGAGTGAAATGTTCTCGCCTCCATTTGGAGAAAGGCAAAGTGTGACATGACCTTTCAATATGTAAAAATGATTTTTACTGAAGACTGCCTGGATTGTCATCCCCCCCAGAAAGGTCAATAGTTGACTATTGCTTATCTGTAGTTCTCCTTTGCTGAAGGAATCATGCCAGCAAGACCTCTCATTCTTGGGTTTTAACAATGTAGCACAATTGACCGTACTCCAGAGTACGATTTTTCCTTGGCAAAAATCACGTGGCAAGGAACAGCCCCAAGTCAAGAATTAATTTTTTTTTAAAGTACCAAAGAATCAACATAACATGCGGCATGAGTCCAAGACACACTATTGCAACAAGAGAACTTGAAAATGCAAGAGGAGGGGCACACTTGGAAGTTAAGAAAGACAGCCCACACAGAAAAAGCAGAGAACAGCTTCAGGAGACAATGCCAAGACTACCATAACACCCACAAAAAGTGAAAACCTGCCAGATTGGCACTAGTACGCTAAGCAGACATCAGCAGGCAAAAAGCTGCAAAACACAGACCCTGAAATGAACTCCCAACACACTTGCAGTAAAGACCTCACTTAAGTCAGACAAAATTATGAGACTGACTAGAGAAAAATAACACTATAAAATAAGTCTACATTAACATTCCACAAAGAGTTAAAGCACTGCAGAAACTTAAGATAGATGCAAGCTCTTTTGTCAACTGTCAGTAAGTAAACCAAACCGTTGGGTCTGAAAGAAAAAAATATAAATCAGTAGTTACCTCCCAGAGAGGTGATGTACCTGCAAGCACTGTGGACAGCTTTCATTCTACTACAGCTGCCCACAAGAACAAACAATCTAAAAAGCAGACAGCACTGTCATCCTCAAGGACCTAAAATGCAAAATCAAGCACCTTCAGAAAGCATCAGAAATATATCATAGTAACAAGCAGCATCTTTTTCTAACAGCAGACTTGACCACTATCAGAAGTTAGTAGGTATGTCAGGTTAATGTTGCACACAAGGTGCTTAGCGTATCTAATCCTAGCTGCAAACTCATTTGCAATTGTGATTTTAAAATGTCGCCGAATGCTAGTCTCCTACATTACCATCATCAAGTGATCATGTAAAAGGGCTTGATACCAAACCCCATGAGCGGTGCGAACTGTACACGCGCATCTTGTGTGCAGACCGTGTGTGCTGATATCCCAGGTGCGTAGGGGTTTAGAATCACCCCCAATATCTACAAAAAAGCATTAATCCAACATAAGTTTGCGTGTATAAAGATCCCTGTACCTAGGCAAAACCCACATCAGTGGGTCTCCACATGAGCACAGGTGTCAAACTAATGGCACAAGCTTATGCAGCTTTAAGTACTTAAAATGGAATAGGGTAGAAACCCAACAACTTACCTTCAGACTTGAGCTTTGTAAGAACAAATATCAGGTAGTTGTTAAAATCTGGATATTGATTGAGTTGTTCCAGTTTCTAAAAACAAGTTTTTGTTAAGGAAAGTTTAACGTACATCTTGAAAATATACAGATCAATGGTAATTTAGTATGCAGTTAAAATGTGAGTGAAATTGTAAGACAAGTCCATGTATGGAAGGAAAGTTCCAAAAGGTATTAACTAACCTGCACCCTTCTGGTTTTAAACATTTAAAGCACAAACAGCACACCTGATGTCAATAATACATTTAGGCCTCCACTCAATAAGGTACTTAGGTACACATCCAACATTCTTCCTCTCCCCTTCCCCAAATTGCTACTTGTGAGAAACTGTTGAGCATAAATATGGTCTTTTTAAATTGTGTAAACAAATAAGCACACATCTGACTCTGACGCTACACTCCTAAAACATAGGGTGTCTGCACATAAGCTGCAGAGAGCTCGATCCC
Source organism: Sphenodon punctatus (assembly GCA_003113815.1). Lineage (NCBI taxonomy): Eukaryota > Metazoa > Chordata > Lepidosauria > Sphenodontia > Sphenodontidae > Sphenodon > Sphenodon punctatus. Next base: position 632,747 of record QEPC01000724.1, read on the forward strand.
CACATGTCCCGTGGTGGGCAATCACCACCGCTACACTTTGAGGCCAGTGCAGGGAGCTGGTCGCCCCCTTCCCCCCATGGGGCAGGTTGGCCACTGTTAGCCATCCTGCCACACCCCATGGTGAACTCAGGCACCACTACACTAGCAGGTGCACGGCCCTCCCCCAAGTCTGCCCACTACCCCACCCCCAGCTATGACGTGACTGCACAGGACTGCAGCTAGCACCTGCCACTCAAAGCACCGCAGCGAACCTTGCCACACAGCAAGGGGGCCCGGGGGAAGGAAGGATCTGGCAGCTATCAGGCACACGATGCATTGCATCACATGGTTAGGCTGCCCAAGACACATATATGCATTGTATGGCTGGAACTGTGGAAAAGAATAGGAATAAACAGAACCAAACTTACATGTCATTTTGAGACATGCGCCCCCTCTTAAAATTGCATAAACACCAACAGTCAGCTGGTGTTGGATATTTCTATCAATAACATTTCCTCCCTAAATACATAGTAGCAGAATTAATCAGCATAGCAACAAAATACATAGCAGAATTAGTCAACTACACGTTATCATTGAAGCCGTTTAGCATCCACAGGGTTTGGAAGCTATACTACCATCTTCCTCCTCATCCAACTGAAGAGTGCTGTTGCCCTGCTACAGATTTGTCAGCCTCTCCCCTCTCTCCTCCCCCCCCCCTTTGCCAGGTTTTATTAGGAGCAAAGAATCATTTTAATAGTGGGCCTGTGCTGTTTTTTTAAAAGTTTTAAATGATTTGTACTTACATGCATTAAAACCCAAAATGGCAAAAGAGATATTCAGCTTGTTATACATTGTTTATTTTCTAAGTTATTTAACTTGTTAGCTGGTCCCTCCTCAAGCAGTGGCCCTGCAAACAATATAGTCCAATACTAGAGCCATCACATATGGGCGTGCTCCAGTGAGGCTAAGTGGATTTTTAAATTATTATTATGGGGTACTGTTTTTGCTTAACAACCTTAATACAACTCTACAAACAGTGCCAAACAAAAGAACAAGCCACTTACCTAACCCTTATAAGTACAAACTAGCAGACCACCACAGTAGAAGTCAGCTATTCTAGGGGGTCAAGCAGGGAGTAGCAAGTGTTAGTTAGCAAGTGTTACAGATTTAGTAAAGGTAGGTCATGCCTCACTAACCTGTTGGAATCCTTTGAAGGTATAAATAAGCATGTGGACAAGGGAGACCCAGTAGATATAGTGTACCTGGATTTCCAGAAAGCATTTGGTAATCATGAGAGACTCTTGAGAAAATTAAAAAGTCATGGGATAGGAGGTAGCGTCTTACTATGAATCAGAAACTGGTTAAAAGACAGAAAGCAAAGGGTTGGATTAAATGGGCAGTTTTCACAATGGAGAGATGTAAAAAGTGGTGTGCCTCAGGGATCTGTATTGGGACTGGTGCTGTTTAATGTACTCAATGATTTGGAAAAGGGTGTTAAGAGCAAGGTGATCAAGTTTGAAGAACACACCAAGTTATTCAAGGTACTTAAAACATGAGCAGACTGTGAGGAATTGCAACAGGATCTTACGACACTGGGTGCCTGGACATCTAAATGGGAAATGAGATTGAATGCAGACAAGTGCAAAGTGATGCATGTAGGGAAAAATAATCCAAACTATGAGTACACAATGCTGGGTATTAACCTAGGAGTTATCACTCAGGAAAAGGATCTGAGGGTGGTTGTGGACAATATAACCAAATCCACAGCGCAGTGTGCAGCAGCAGTCTTTTTGACTGCTGCTGCACACAGAATGTTAGGAATTATTCAGAAGGGGATAGAGAATAAAACTGAGGATACAAATCAATGGTGCGACTGCACCTTGAATATTGTGTGCAGTTCTGGTCGCCCCATCTCAAAAAAGACATAGCTGAACTAGAAAAGGTACAGAGAAGGGCAACAAAAATGATCAAGGGCATGGAAGGGCTCCCGTATGATGAGAGGCTTGGTAGGTCAGGGCTCTTCAGCTTGGAGAAGAAATGGCTGAGAGGAGATATGATAGAGGTCTATAAGATCATGAGTGTGTGGAACTAATAAACAAGGAGCAGTTATTTACCCTCTCAGCTAGTACAACAACTAGGGGACACTCCATGAAACTCATGGGTGGCAAGTTTAAAACAAAGAAAATATTTTTTTCACTCAGCGTATAATTGGGTTGTGGAATCTACTGCCAGAGGCTGTGGTAAGGGCCAGTACTATAGCTGAGTTTAAAAGAGGTTAGGAAGACTGGCTAATAGCTGCTATTGGACCTGACAGGATCAAGGAACATGACGGGAGCTGGGGGGAAAACAACAGGGAATGGATCCCCCATTGGGACCTGTTGGGTGCTTCTCCCAAGCCACTGTGATTGGCCACTGTCGGCGACAGGATGCTGGGCTAGATGGACCATTGGTCTGACCCAGTATGGCACTTCTTATGTTATCTCAGGGATTTTATTTTATTTTTCTTAATAAGAGTGTAGTATTGCTAAGCATCCTTACTTATCTGGAACATTCAGCACATTCATTTCCTCAGACTATGCATCAAAGTATCTACAATTATAAGGTTTCTTTAAAAATGGCCACAATCAATTTTAGCATGAGACTCAAAGCATGCTGGCAGTACAAACCCTATGCACTGGCGCCTAAGTCCATAAAAAAAAAATCTAGTGTACATTTTACTACTTATTCCATACTTATTATTTCTCAGACTGGATAATAAAACTAAGGCTAAGTAGTTTTACCATTCACTGCCATAACACTACCGGGAAATTAATTTTAAACCATTATAATAGCATGTCTCAATAAACCCAAGTTAGACTTAGAATTTGTTCAGGAAGATGGCCCTAAAAGCTTGTTGGTACAAATGTAATCAGTTCTCACTCTCTAATTTCTAAAGAGAAATTAGATGACCGTATTTATACCTTTTAAAAAAGAATCTACTAATGTTAGAGCAGTCATTTAGGTTTATAGCAAATGAGACTGAAAAAAGTTCCCTCTATTCTGAAACTGTAATTTATTTTGTACATTTCATGGTACCTTCTGAATCACCAGTTTACCCAGCTTTTTATATATACCTTACACAGCAATCGTGATATTTCATCTACAGGAAAACAGTTACAAAGATTGGTAGAGGGCACAGCACACTGGTTTAAAAGAAGCAGTGTCTTTTTGATTTGACAAAGCAAACAAAGTCTTAAGTAAACTGCAAAGACTGCTTTGTTGTTGTTATTTTAGATTTAGTCCAACCCTTTTCAGCTTGTCCAATCTGGTCCTTCCTTCTCACTGCCCCTCAAGTGTTGGATGACTGAGGAGGTTTTTAGATAAGCGCCTTCCCACCCATCATGCATGCTGCAGGACTGCATTGGCACCCTATACAGCCCTGCAACATGCATGATAGATGGGTAATGGGTGGGAAGGCGCTTGTCTAAAAACACCCCAACTTGGTCCATGTAGCTCTTGACCCTGAAAAATTTGCTACAACATTGCTTTTTCAGGAACTCTTGCACCTTATTATTATTGAACCAAAGGGAAAAAGGCACTGGCACCAAATCTTTTACCCAAAAGATTCTTGCCCTTAAACGTTTATCAGGGTTTAAGTATTCCGACTAAACTTCTCTGCTCATAATCACTAACTCCTCAGTCACAGGAGACTGACAACATGAGAATTTTAAATCAAACGAACACACACACTTGCAGAACAGGTCATTTAGATGAACTATAACTCACAATTGCAATCCAGAGACAGAGTGTGGTTGCCCTACTGATCAGTTTATATACTTCTACCCGCTACGCTACATGCCTGAGGAGCAGCCCTGTGTGGACCAAAAGCTTGCTTATTTCCACTAGCAGTTGGTCCAATAAAAGATATCATTCGAACCACTTTGTCTCTCTGTAAATCTCAGAGACTAAAAAGTCAAAAGATCAGTTTCGCTCCCCTTTACAGGCGACCATTTACCAAGCCACAACCGTTTCTTGATGGCTTGCCAAGCCTGCAAGCTTCATTGATTAAGTGATGTGACCTGGTGTAACTTTTATTCACTTCACTGAAGATGCTACCCACATCTAGAGATTCTAGGTGTCCCCTATTTTAAAGACATTTATTTTAGAACTCTATAGCTCCATAAAGCATAAACGGCTGTCCGCCTTTTCAGAACACCACAGCTTCAGGGTGTCCCTTATTTCTGAAATTTTGACACACCTGTGGTGGCTTGTTCACCTCCCCCTCTGGACACTGGCGTTGAAAGGTGTCCCTAAAAGCTCCATCTACCCACACAGAGACCCCATTTCTACAAGCGTCTTGCTATAAATGACTGTTAGAGCTTAAGGATAGGGAGACATGCAAAGATGAGGTCAGTCACACTGCCCCGGGGCTGGTGCACTCTGATAGAGGAAATCACACACCCAGGGGTTGCACACCACCTACCCTACTCCTGCCTGGGCCCGCGCTACTGGAGAGGGGGCTGAGCGCTGGCAGGGGCCCAGTGCAGGGTAACCCGATAAACCAGCAGAGCTGCCGGCCCGGGCCAAGGCTTTAAAAAGAAAAACCCTGCTTGGCTCCCGACACCCAACAGGTGCTCGGGCCGCGGGGGGGAGGGGGGGGATGCGCTGCCGCCCAGAGGTTCCCTCCGAAGTTCAAACCCCGCGCCACGGGCTTCACTCGCAGCCTGGGCGGGGGCTTGGCCCACAGGCCTCTCCAACCACTCGCGCTCTCTGTGGCGGCCTTTTCGGGCAGCGGCCCAGTCCTACTCCCTGCCCTCAGCCATGGAGTAGCCGACTCCTTCCCTGCGCACCCAGAGCCCTGAAGCTCGCCCGGGCCCAGCTCCTAGAGCACCCCGGCCAGGCGGCCAAACCCCCACTGCCCCGAGACTGGGCAACTGCAACGCAGGGCGCTAAACTTCGCCTCGCAGCGATGGTGGCGGCGACGAAGCCGCTTTCTCCGGCCAAGGCGCTACGCGAGGACCGACCTCTCCCTCCTCAGCCCCGGGCCTGCTCGAGTGGCCCAAGCCCGGCCCCCAGCCCACTTCCAGCGGAGGATACTTGTTGCACGGCCCTCTGCGTTGTCGTGTCCGGGGACTGGGACTCCTTGAGCAGCTGCAGGATCTGCTGGAGCCCCTGCTCGTCGGGTTTCCACTCGTACTCCATCTTGGCTCGCTGCAAAACACCAGACAACAGGCGGCCGCGGTTACTAGCGCCACAGGGCCGAGCGCGGGGAGGGGAAAGGAAGGGGCAGCGCCGCGGCTCGGCCCACTCTAGCCCCGATACACGCAGCACTCGGTGCGGCCTCCCTAACGCAGAGCCGCAGCCGGCCAAAACGAGTCGCACCGACCTGTTCCCAGCCCCCGTCGCCTCCTGCTGTGAACCGAGCCGACTGAGTCACGGCAAATTTGCAATCCGGCCCTAAGAGCCGCGCTGCGTCCCCCTGGGTCCTAGAGCCAGCGCTTCCCCGCCCACCCGGGATTGCTCATCATAGGGCCGGTCCCGCTGGCGGTTTCCCCTACGGGGCTCCTAGCAGGTTCTCTCCCCACGCCCCCTGGACCCTCGTCCGCCTGGTATCCCGAGAGCGGGCGCCCTCTTATTCCACATCCGCGAGGCGCCACGCGGCACTCATCTAACCTATCGGAGAAAACAACCGCCTATCGCACACCACTGACACCAGAGACCTGAGGGGGAAGCCGGTGGAGGTCCCTCTAACTGCAATCCTAAAAGCACTGAGCGTGCAATCCTTTGCCATTAAAGTCAACTTGAGTTTTGCTATTGATTTCAATAAAAGGAGGGTTGGTTCCCAAACCACACTGAAGTCAAGGAATCTTTCCCCAACCTGCTCCACAGAACAATATCAGCATCTCTCCTTTCTTACCCTACTTCCGTTGGAAGGGACCTTGAAGGTAATCTAATCCAAGTCCCCTGTCTGGATTCAGGATGACTACAGTTAAAACGTCTCTGTCCAGCCTTTTTTAAAAAACCTCCAGCAATGGAGAGCCTACAACCTTCCTAGGCAGTTTGATCCATTGCCACACAGCTCTGACTACTCAGAAGTTTTTTCTGAGATTTAAACAAAATCTACCTGCCTGTAAGTTAAGTCAATTCTTTCCAGTCCTGCTCTCTGTAGCAATGCAGAACAGTTCCATGCTATCTTCTTAATGGCAATCCCTTGGATATTTGAAGACTGCTATCATGTCTCCCCCTTCATCTTCTCTTGGCTAAGCTAGAGACAAATTAGGGTGGAGATATCCTTTACTGGACCAACTCAAGTTCGACCCTGTCAGGTCCAAAAGCATGTGCACTGCTACCAACTTGATTTGGTCCAATAAAAGATATTGCCACCCTAAATTGTCTCTACTGCCTGTATTTGGGACCAGCATGGCAAGTACATTCTCTCTACTCTTGGCTAGGCTAAACATACTCCTTTCCTTGAACCTTTCCTCATAAGACTCTTTCCAAACCCATTATCATCTTTGTCACCCTCTTCTAAACCACTCCAATTTGCCAGTGTCCTTAAAACGAGGCACCCAAACTGGACCCAGTACTCCAGGTGAGGTCTGACCAGTGTCAAAAAGAATTGAATTACTTTTGCTGACTTGGAAACAATGGGTGTAAACGAGATGCTACCACACATGACCACCCATCTGAAGATGGAGCTGAGTGGCTCACATCCCCCTATGTGCGCTCCTGTGAGCCACCCAGCACTCACTCATGGTCACGGGGCACTGCTGAAAAATCCAGAGTGCCCATGCAGGGCAAGCTAAAAACATGAATAGCAACAGGCACCCACACATCCTCTGCCCGTATAAACATGGGCTGCCATCCATGCCAGCAGACAGAGGCACTGTGGGCAGAGTAAATGACCTTTGCAAGTCACAGGAACTGGCCATTGTTGGAAAAACAGCTCCAGATGACATCGACCTTTTGCACCAACAAACCCTAATGACCACTAGGGGCATTGGGAGTAGCGATAGTGAGTTAGTGTGAGTGTCACTTTAACCTTTCCTATCTCTGCTTGTTCTAAGTCCCTTCCTCCTCTCAGGTGCGATGTGCCCTGGAAGCTCCTACTGGACTTCCTCCTTCTTCCTGACCTTTCTCCATTCCTCTCTTCGACCTTCAACAGGGCTAGCCAGCATGGTGGTGGCAGCTAGTTAGTAAGATCTAGGGATAGGACTTTCCTATCACAATGTATTTCTCAATAAAGTAGATTATTTTAATCTAGAAACAATCTCCAAGGTGTTGATTACTTCTAAGCTGTTGCTACTGTGAATTCAAGCTGGTTTTGGTTTTTTGACCACTAATAAAATCCCAACAGCCATGAGCACTGGGGAGCCCAGTTCCCCAGTGCTCACACCCAGGACATGTTAATTTCAAAGGCCAGCCCAGCGCACTTCCTCTTCCCCTATGGTCCATGGCAGGGAAAGAGTGAGGTGCGTGGCTGCTGCAGTAGCCACACTAGGAACTGCCTATTAGAATCCCTTCCCACCTGCCACTTAGCGGCTACAGACCCCACCCAAGCCTTGCTCATTTAAAACACCCAATGTTTTTGTAAATGCACCCCAAAATTGCATTAGCCTTTTGAAACTGCTGACTCCTGTTCAGCTTGTGACCAGCTACAATCCTTAGATCCTTTTTACATGTACCGTTACCAAGCCAGGTATCCCCCATCCTATACTTGTGACTTGGGGTGTTTTTAAACAAGTGCCTCCCCGTCCATCACCCACTCATGCATGTTGCAGGGCTGCATTGGTGCCCTGTGCAGCCCTGCAACATACATAACGGGTGGGTAATAGGTGGAGAGGAGCTTGTCCAAAACCACCCCCTGGTTGAAGATATTTCCTTTGTTAATTTCAGCCCAGATTTCCAATCTAGCAAGATTTTTTTTTAAATTCTAATTTTGGAGGTGTTAGCCACATCTCCCAGTTTTCTGTCATCTGCAAAATTGATACATAGTCTCTCCACCCCTTCATCCAAGTAATTAATAAAGTTGTTGAATAGCACTGGACTCAGGACAGAGCCCTGCAGAATCTCACTCAATACCTTCCTCCAGCAGTTTGATATGAACCACTGATGATCACTCTTTGAGTACAGTTCTTCAACAAGCTGTGAATCCACCTTGTGTCTTCCAGCCCACACTTTTCAGCTTGTCAATGAGGACCTTTGTGAAGCTTTGTCCAATGCACTGGTGAAGTCCAGATTTGTTATGTCCACAGCATTTCCCTCATCCACTAAACTACTTACTCTATCAAAAGCATCTGTTCATTGAAAGTTAATGAAATCTGTGCAGTGTTCCTATCACTGACTTCTTAAAATAATTCATGCAGATTTTACACCAAATTTGGAAAACTGCAGGAAACTGAAAATGTTTAGACTAGAAAAAAAAGGATGGGGGGGGGGGGGAAAGACACGATTACAGCTTCAAAGGGTGCTTTAGGGTGCTTTTAGACGCTCCATTAAGAGTCCCTGTAAGTAGTCTGCCCTGGTTTGGAACATTCACACAAAGTTTTGATTTCCAGAGTTAGATACTTACCCCCTCTAAGGCCACTTGCCCACATTATCGGGGCCGGTGAGTCTCCCAATGGGGAATCTCCCTGACAGGAAACTTACGCCAAGCTCCGCACATGGGTGCAGGTCATCAGCTGTGTCCAGCAGCTTTTTTCTTCCGAATGTCCGGACTCAAAATCCAGCCCTGGCATGCAGAGGAAAAAAAGCTGCTGGATGTGGCTGCTGACGCTTTTAGCTCCGTGCCCACATGCGGAGCTGGGAGATTCCCTGCCAGGAGAATCACCAACTCCGGTAACGTGGGCAAGTGGCCTAAGTCAAAATGCTGCATGAACTTTCTGAAAAGTTACCAAAAGCAAAGTACCCCACAAAACTTATATATGTGAACATGCATTTAGACTATGTTCAACTGTGGCTGGCAAATTATCTTAGGATAAAGTATGTCAAGTTCAGCGCCCATGTTTGCTACATTTTCCCCATTGGCAGAAACAGGGAAAATGCAGAAATACAGGCACCTGCTCAAGGTTATACAAATTTTGTATTCCAGGATAGCTGTATCCCTGAATACAGGAGGAACTTAACTCAATTAAATAGGCATAAGTATGTCCACACTAAAAGAACAATTATCCCAGGATATTTAAGTAATAAAATTTCACTTTTAAAATGTAATTTGCTATGTTTAGTGTCCTGCGTATTAGCATACACAGTATAGCACTATAATAAGATGTATAGATAGATAGACCTTTAAGATCTAAATTCCTCTACAGCATGCAAAGCTTGAAATTTTTACTGTACATCTGCAATCCAGAGGCTGATACGAAAATGAGGTTCCCAAACTGTAAGATCCAGATCAATGGCCTTTTGAGTTATCAGGCTGGGATTGCTGCCAAGGTGCTGTCCCTGTTCTCTGCTTAAAAATTCCAGTCTGAGCATCTTGCTAGTAGGTATTTGATTAAATGGGAAATCACCGCTCTAAATGTATCTTTGCTAATGAAGATTTTATAACAAGATAATTAAATCAAAAGAGTATTCCACTGTAAAATAAAAGTGTGACAAGGCACAGGGAAGTATTATCTCCATGTAGTAAGCTGCAGTAAATCCTGCATCTTTCTGTATTGTTTAATCTCTGCTAGCCACATACAGGCAAAATTACCTCTACACCAAGATTAACTTGTCTTCACTACAATTTCATAGACAAGGTAATTAACTATCATATGTTACTACACAGCTTTTCTTACAGTGAAGACAAGCTGTATAACTTGAACAGATGGAAGGAAGCTGGTCTCGCCTCTTTGCTTTTGTGTATGGTAGTGGTGGAAGCCTTGGGTAAAAACAGACATGATGCTGGTGCAGCAGTACCCCGGCCTAGGGCAGGAAAACATGGCAGCCACTCTCCAGCCTGAAACCCAGGCAGCTAGCGAGTCAACCCCTGCCCGCAGCTAGAGCCGAGGAGCACAACCTGTGGACGGGCATTCCCAACCCACTCCCAGCGCCCCACCCACCACGACAGGTAGCCATGGTGGCTAATGATGGGCAGCCATGGTGGTGGTCCCCTCCCCAACCTGCTGTGGGTACGGCAAGCCCAAACAGGTGTGCTGAGCTGCCTGGGCAGTCCTTGGACTGGAATGAGCGCTTGAAATCTTCGGGTGAACTCATTCCGGGCCAGCCACCTACCTGCCCCAGGGCACTAGCAGTTGGAGCAAGGTCAGCTGATGTGAGGGAGTTGGGGCCTGTGGCTGAAGGAGAGGGTGGATGTGCAGCTTGGGGGTGCTGTATCAGCCCTGGAACAGACTCTTTGCCAGATGAGCGGAGAACGCTGGGAAGAACTCAGAGCCACACACCCAGACTGAGAAATGTATGCCTCGTGGTGTGTGACCTGCCTTATGTTTCTCTATCGCTAGACTGTCCTCCGGCATTCCCTTCCTTTAATAAAGTATGTTTGTTTGTTTGTTAAGCTGACCTGGGTTAGTCTGAGTTACTGCTCCAGGGGATCTGAGCCCAGGGAAGGGGTGACCTCTCTTAACCAGTGCCTACTACATGAAGGGACAACCCTCTGTACGGATTCACTTTCAGGAGCTTGCCCAGCAAGAGAGGTGCCACCCAGAGAGGGGAGATAAGCCAAGGGAAAGGGCAAAGAGTCTGCAGCTGGCCCTGGTCTAGGGTGGCAGTGCGTGGCACTGGAGACCCTGGCCCTACACTGTCCTGACGTTTCAACTCCGGATCTGTAGGTGAACAGCTGTCTCAGTGAACCCCCTGTGTAAAACAAGCCCCTAAGCCCTAGCAAGCTGGCAGGGTCAGGTGGGAGTGCACCCCTGTGCCAGCATCTCAGGTCTGGACAGGGGAGGATCCATGGAGAGGGTGGCTTGAGGGCATTAATATCTTTGGTTAGTTATAGTGCTTATTTTGGATACTAGTATTGAGAGCTTTTCCAAACAGCACCAGAGTGAAAGTGAAACAATTACATATTTTAGCAGCATCCAACAGTCTTCTGAGTACCTAGATGAAACTGATCAAATGCTTATTCTTTTCTTTATTCTTGGAAACGCTATGAGAAACAGATGAAAGTGCCAAAGGAATAGTTCCCTACACTCCGCATTATACCATCTTTATAAGCTTATCTTCACAACCATAATGGCTAGAAATTTCATTGTAGGTTTAAATGAAACATTTAAACTTCACAGATTAAGCCACTTCACTTGCTAGGAAAAAAAACAAACCTCCTTGCACTGAAAGTGAATTCTTGAGATGTTGTTACAGGTCTTGTGCTACCTGTTCGCAGCTTCGGTTATACTACCACACAAATGATTCGTTTTGCAAAGCAATCTCGTTAACACTTAAGAACATTTGATTTCTACCCTTGTAATTTTCTTACCAGTGGACATTCTAAAAGACTCGGTATGATGCAGAAAACTGATGTTTAGGAGAGCACAGGGAAAATCTCCAGACTAAAAGAACTGAAAAATGTCATCCTGGAACAGGCGAGTCAACTACAATGACAACATCAGCACGATGAGATTCTTAGTTTAAAAGAGACTCAGAAATATATTAAACAATCCATAATTCCTCAGAAGCACTAAAAATAAACACTTCAAATGTAATGTAATATGAAATAGTCAAAGAAAATGTATTTTAATAAAAAAAGTAGAGTAAAATTAATAGGAATCCTGCTTAGGAGATATTTTTTTTAATAATTTAAGCCTTGTCCATAAGGAAGCAGAAATATGCTTCCTCTTACTCTGTATACTATTTTATATGCTGAATAATGGTCTAATACAAAATGATGCTACTGTATTTCATCAGGAAGCATGAACAAAGAAATATTATCCAAAAGCTCTATATTCTAGGACAACATAAATACTGCATATAAGATTAGATAGTTATCAAAAGTATAAATGTCTTGTTAAAATTTTCTATATTTCCAGTCTTTTGCTGTAAGTTTGTTTTTACTGACAACAAAATCTGACTCCCTGATTTGCCTGCTGAATAAATAATCTCCAAGGTAATGATTATTTCAATTAACAGATGCATGCTGCATATCAAAAAGAATAAGAACACTTTAAACATCTTCCCACCGGAAGTATCTCAAGCATTCTTCATCAGCCTTCTGCTGCTGTTCAAGGATTCTCACACAGATATTCTAATTGCTGCAGGAAATGACATTTGAGGATGAGTTAAAATTGTAAAAGCATGAATAAGTCATTTGAAAATCTAAATTTAAGGGCTAACAAAAGCCATACAAGCTAAGGGCAAATTACCTTCAGAAGAAAACCCACAATAGTAGAACTGCATCTTCATAGCCTTCTGTAACAACCGGTCCTGGAAACCACTTCCTAATCCTAGCAAAATGCATTTACATATAGCAACTGGCAGGAAATAAAATTTATGTAGGAAGTAACCAAAAATTAACCCATGAAAACAAAATTATTTTACAGAAAAAAACAGTCTTATAAAGAGAAGCAAAGAGACTTGAGGGATGTCTACACTGGGTTTTATAAATTAGTGTAACAACAGCTGCAGTTCCATCAGGATAATTTAAACTATGTTGAGCTCAATCCTGCAAAGATATATGCCACTGCTAAACAGTATGCGGTGAGATTGTAGGTACTGTAACACACAAGGATAAGTGGGGACTTACAGCATGATCCTATGGGTGAATGGTGCCAGCACTAGCACTTGGGGCGCTTATAGACGAGACAAAAAAGGCGGCTGATCCTTTGATCAGCCGCCTTTCTTTGCGCTCGTCTAAAGATCAAGGCAGGATCTTACCCCGCGTCTGAGGGGGCAGGTGATCCTGCCCCCTCAGACGCAGATCCCCGAAGTGCCGGCTTCGTGTCGCACTTCCGGGTTCCCTGGGCTTGTGCGCATGTGTGGAAGGGCGCGCATGCGTGGAAGGGCGCGCATGCGCACAAAGACTCTGCGCCGTGTCTGGACAGCAGACACGGCATACAGAGAAAAGCGGCGGGGGAATGCCGGCATTTAACGATCCCGCTTGTAAGCGGGATCGTCTATAAACGCCCTTAAGAGTCCTATTCGCTGTCAGTTCAGTACTTGGTGCAAGCACAAGTACAAAGGTAATAAACATGAAACAATGACACAAAACAGCAGCTACTATAAGAAATACAATCCTTTACTGAAATAACAATAGATCATCCAACAGTCCCAACACATTTCATGTTAAAGATTCTTCTTCTGGTCAAAGACTCTTCTTTTTCAGGTAAAATGTTCTCATGAGTCTCTAGCTTGCTACTTGGATGCAAACAGTTTGAAACTTCATCCAGAAAAAATGTGTACCTCTCTACTCTGAGGAACCTCAGACCCAGAGACCAAATGTGGTCCATAGCTAGTTTTTATGTGGCTCCTTTCCAGTTCCTGGATCTGGCCCCTGGATCCAGTTCCTGCCCCTAAGCACTGAAAGACTGAGCTCAAAGGAAGGGAGCAAAGATGAGGGCATGCACCCAGGGATAGGGGATGGATCCATGCCACAGATCCATGATCTGGACCCTTCTCTTCTCCAGAGCATCCCTTAAGCACCCCTACCCCCAACTTCTATGTGACCCTCAGATTTGTTCTAATTTTCAAGGTAGCCCCTAGGAAGGAAAAGGTTTCCCACCACTCCTGACCTCTATTGATCCCACTGTTGCCCCCCAACTTCTACATGTCTTCAATCTCTCCCTTTCCACAGGCTCCTTCCCCTCTGCCTTCAAGCATGCCACTGTCTCCCCCATCCTCAAAAAGCCCACCCTGGACCCATCTGACCCCTCTAGTTACCGGCCAGTCTCCCTCCTTCCCTTTGCCTCAAAGCTTCTGGAACGTGTCGTCTACTCCCGCTGCCTGGACCTCCTCTCTGCCAACTCCTCCCTGGACCCTCTCCAATCCGGCTTCCGCCCCCTCCACTCTACTGAAACTGCCCTGGCCAAGATCACCAATGATCTACTTGTCGCTAAATCTAAGCGCCTCTACTCCATTCTTGTCCTCCTTGACCTCTCTGCTGCCTTTGACACTGTCGACCACTTGCTTCTATTGGACTCGCTTTACTCTTTGGGCTTCCGTGGCTCTGTCCTTGACTGGTTCTCCTCCTACCTCTCTGACCGCTCCTTTAAAGTCTCGCTCCCCGAGTCAAACTCCTCCTCCCTCCCCCTTTCGGTTGGGGTCCCCCAAGGCTCTGTCCTTGGCCCTCTCCTCTTCTCTATTTACACCCTGTCCCTTGGCAAACTTATTGCCTCCCACGGATTCCAATATCATCTCTACGCTGATGACACCCAACTCTATCTTTCTACCCCCTCTCTCTCCTCTTCTGTCCACTCACGCCTCGTCAACTGCCTCTCTGATATCTCCGCCTGGATGTCCCGACGTCAACTCAAGCTCAACATGGCCAAGACCGAACTCCTCATTTTTCCTCCCTCCTCTTCCTCTCCCTCTAACCTGCCCATCTGCATCGATGGAGTCACCATCCATCCTGTTCTCCAAGCCCATAGCTTGGGCTTCATCTTTGACACACACCTCTCTTTTAAACCTTACATTGACTCTGTTGCCAAATCCTGCCAATTCTCCCTCCATAACATTGCTCGGATCCACCCCTTTCTCTCTACCTCCTCGGCCAAAACCCTTGTTATAACCCATGGTTATCTCTCGCCTCGATTACTGTAACCTCCTCCTTGCTGGCCTCCCTCACTCTCACCTGTCCCCCCTTATCACAGTCCAAAACTTAGCTGCCAAGGTCATTCACTCTGCCTGTTGCTTCAACCATGTGCAGCTTCTCCTCTTCTCTCTTCACTGGGTCCCCCTTCCTGAATGTATCCTGTTTAAACTCCTGGTTTTCACATTCAAATCGCTCCACGATCAAGCTCCCCCTTACCTCTTGGACCTAATCTCCCTACGCGCTCCTGCATGCTCTCTCCGCTCTTCCTCTGTCCTCTCCCTCACTCTCCCTCGTTTCTCCTGCTCACCTAATCGCCTTCAACCCTTCTCCCTCGCTACCCCCCATGCCTGGAATTCCCTCCCTGCCCACATCCGCCTTGCCCCCTCCCTCCGCTCCTTCAAATCCCTCCTCAAGACCCACCTTTTCCTCGCTGCCTTTCCCAATGCCTGTTAGACATTCCCATATACCTACTGTCTGTCCTCCTCTGCAAACTGCTGCAACAAACCTGATTGTAACCAAGCCAAGCACACACACCTGAGTCTTTGCATCCACTTGAATGTTTGTCAGTCTTCTCCCCTGTCCCATCTCCCTGTCCCCTCTCCTTGTCTTTTAGATTGTAAGCCACAGGCAGGGACAGCATCTATTTCTATGTTCTGTACAGCACCAGGTCACACGACTGGCACTATATAAATGTTTATAATAATAATACTCTAAGAGGTAGCTACATAAACTAAAGGCCTTTAACATTGGGACTGCTGGATGCTCTACAGTTTGTTAAGTAAAGGATTGTATTTATTACAGTAGCTGCTGTTTTTGTCTTATTGTAGCAGTGCTAGCTGACCAGCACATTGCACCCTGTGTTAAAATGCAGTACCTGTGTGAGAAGTAGAGTTGGAAAAAAACATTTAGATCAAACCAAGTATTTGGCAAATTTGGCTGACTCACATTGATTAAACACTGTTTGCACTTGCATTGAACAAATGGAGCAATAACAAAATAGCCTGTAGCAGAGTGAACTGGAGTGCCTCAGCTGCATCTGATCAAGGAATTCTCTGGTCCTGATTGCTGAGCTCCTCTAGGTTCAGTGAACAGGCTCAAGTAGCCCAGGTTATGTGATGTTTATCATTATTGCACTCTTGGTTTGTTTTTTCTATTTGGCTTATAGCTGCAAATAAATTATTATTATAGTAGCCCAGGTGGGGTTTGTAGGGCTAAGGGGCACATAGGATAGGAGCTGATCAGGCAACCAGAAGTTCTCAGCTATAAAAGGCAGAGCTGGGAAACTCAAAATGAAGAGGCAAGGAAAAGTTGGAAACATTTGCTTTGGTGGCAGAGGCTTGCTTTAAAAGGCCCAGAAAGCACATACCCAAGGGTCCTGCTGCACGCAGGGTTATCTTAGGAACTGGCTGGTAGGAGGATAGGCTAGTGGCTCTTGCAAAGGAGGAAAGCCTAGGAAGAGAAGCATGCCTATAGGAGGCAACTTACTTCAGATGGCACTGAGCAAGAGAGGAGATGGCTGGCAGGGAGTATGCTAGGCTTGAGGATCTGCTATATTGGATGCCCTACCTCCCAGAGAAGAGCAGCAATGTGGATGAAGAACTGAAGGACTAGCATGCTGTGAATAAAGATGCTTTGGGGAAGAAAAATGTGCTTGGACTGATATGATCTAGGAATTCTGTGGTGCTGGCTTATGTAGCCATCTTATGTTTGCCATTTTTAATGCATTTAAATATCTGATATTCTGTTGCTTTTGGTTGGCTGGTTATTGTCACAAGTTGTTGGGTATGTCACTTAATTGGATGAGTGACTTCCTTAAAAGCCCAAGGCTTGCTGTGGTATGTGTCTGGCTTCCAAGGTATAAAGTACCAAATTCCTGAAACACTGATGTCTACTGTAGTTGTTCAGAAGGGTCCAAAGTATTGTCAGGCCTTCATTAACACTCTCTCAAGAACAGATTCAGCTTAATCTAAAATAGTTAGATTTTTAGGTGTTAATAATCTAGTTAAGTCTTTTTCTTTGCTGTATTTTGGTGTCAAGATAACATTTTTATGCATCTATGTACCATTCTCTATAAATAACGGGTGAATAGAAAACTCATCCCAGAAAGAAATCCCATGTACACTTAGATACAGAGTATTAAGAACGTGGTCAGAAGTTTGACCAGAAAGTGAACTACTCAAGAAATCTGCAGTGATTCTTAATTTGAAATCTGCGTTTTCAGTTAGACCATAAACATTTTCATAGAATCGAAGGGCTGGAACAGGTCACTTCAAGGATATCTAGCCTAACCTCTTGCTCCATTGCTCAACTATGGGGTGAGCAGGCTCAGGTGATAGAGTACATGCTTTGCATGTATAAGATCTCAAGTTCAATGCCCAGCATCTCCAATTCAGGATTTCTGGTAGCACGCCTGGGTGAGGCAGCTGCTGGCACCTTGGCGAGCTGGATGTGAAACTCTGCTGCCATGTCAGGATGTGACAATACTGGGTTACAATGACCCATTGGTTTGACTCAGTTAAACAGCTTCTTGTATCTTTATATTTTTACACTTGGGACTTAGCCAACCTTATTCAATATTTAACAAAAGTCCAATTGATGCAATTCCTTCCACTCCATTCCCTCTTGTGCTACCTTAATATAGGCTATGTTGGGTGTATACATAGGATTAATGCATTTATTAATGCACTTAAATGTACAACCACTCTCCATTATAAACAGGGGACTGCTGAACCCCCAATTTTGAGGAAGCCGCTTGAGCTACAGTGCTGAAAATTTATCCATGGCTATAAGTTGTGAGGACCATCATATGCACAAAGTTTGAAGAAGATCCATCAGGAAAATAAAATGTTATGACTGTTTTAACATTAATTGGTTGTGATCAAAATGCAGTGTCCTCACGATTTTGATTCATTAATATCTCCTCCCCCTGGATAAGTTGAGTCCCCAAACTTCACAGGATTGGCACATGAGAACAATAACAGCTTCTGAAATATGATACTGATTGGTGTAGCCAAAAATCGAGATATTAATGATTTAAAAATTAGTTCTGCAGCCTTGCACATGCGCACTTGAGTGCCTCTCCCCTCTCGGAGAGCCAGGGAAGCGGAACTCTGTAAACACTGACTATTGTAGTCTCCCCCTGGCTTGTGCACTGTGCTGGAAGGCAAGTTTAATAATGAAAAAATGTGAAAGTTTAGTTATTGATTAAAATGAATAAAAGTATGTATGGTAAGGAATTAAGTACATATATTACATGTATGTTGATGTCCTAAAATATTAAATATTTCTCAAATTCTGAAATAATTTCTATTTTTTTGGTGTCTATGTTTTGTTGCACTGTATGGAGTGGAAGGTTTTTTAAATTGTAAGTGTACTGAGTTTGTGGTTTTTTTTGTATTTTAAGAAAACTCTTGTGCATTTAAGGTTTTTTTTTTTGCTTTGGTTAATACAATTATATGCTTTATAATACTTTAAAGTGATGAGAGAAAGAAAAGAAACACAGAGGACTTAAAATAGCTGTGCTTTTTGGATGGCATGTAGAACAATCTCAAACACTGCATTCCTTTTGTATTGAGGCCTATGTGACCCCCAAGTTGTTTTTTTAAAAAACAAAAACCCTCTGGGAATACATTTGAAGTGAACTTTATTATATTAATTTAATCTCAAAGTTGTTTAATTGCTAATGCATGTCTGTTTATTAAAATATATATTTAAGAATGTAAGTTTTGTTCTTTGAAACAAAGGGCTCTAACTGACTCTGAAGCATTTTTAGTGATTATTTTTTCCATGCAAAAACTACAACATGCAAGATTATGAAATGAATGCAGAAAGCTTGTTTTTCCTTGTTTGAGAATACCTTTAATTTGAAGAGTAAAAAGTTATTTTAAAAAATTATTTAACAGAAATTTTGTGTAGGGTTTCAGGTTCAAATAGACCTGACATCTCCCCCACCCCCATTGATGCTATTTTGTGGGACAAGACTGGACGTATGACATGACTGGATGTATGAATATGATTTCTCCATCCCTGCACTAAGGAAGTTTGTTGGCTTCCTATACATCCAGTTTTGGTTAACTGCCATATAAAGCGCTCTTACAAATATTAAGAGTTGAGCCTCTTTTACCAACGGTGCCCACGTATCTTCTCAAGGCAATGCAAGACCTTTTTATTTGGTCAGACACTTGGGTGCAGATAGTATTTTATTTAAATTTATTATTGTGCCCTATCCTGAAGGCTCAGGGCAGGTTACAACATACAACATACAAAATCATAAACATACCAAATCTCCCCAAACCCTATCCTTGCTTGCCAAATAAGAATGTCTTGCATAGTCTCTGGAAGATGAGCAGGCTTGGGTTAAAACGAGCCTCTGGGGGAAGTAGTGCCATCCGATTGTTCTAGGTGTCATTCAGTAGCCACCGAAAATGCCTCTCTGTACGCCCTTTCTGTGCAAACTTGATGGGCAGATAATATGCATGAGGGCATTCCCAGTAGACCTCAGTGGCTGTGATGGGACATTTTATTTAGTATTTCTTTATATTTCTATCCTGCCCTTCCCATCAAGTCTCAGGGTGGGTTATGAGGGAGACGGCATAAGGCAGGAGGGCTTTTTTGTGGTGAGGCGTTATACTGGATTTTACTTTTTTAAAATGTTTTATTTCATATTATTTGTGCTGTAACTTACCCTGAGCCCTTGGGCCAGAGCAGGATATAGATTCAAAAAAGCAAACAAACAAAAACAGATTGGTTCAAGATGAGTGTTTGGTAAGAATAAACTATATAATTTAATGTGGCTAGGGAGTTCCTACGCACTGAGATGTAGCACCCATGTTTGATCACGAACTCAGCATTCTTGCTGCTTTATTGCTAGCATTATTGCTAGTCTTAAGGGAAGAATAGCATACCATTGGGGGAATAGCTTAATAGGAGATAATCTATCCAATTTTCCCAGTCAAAGGCACAGCAAGAACAGACACATTCAAAGAAGCTAGTTGTTTTTCCCCAAATACTTATGGTCTGCCCTCCTCTGCAGACTTCTACCTAACTGTAACCAAGCCAAGCATGCACACCTGAGACTTCGCAGCCGCTTGCATGTTTGTTTGCTTCTCCCTTGTCTTCCCTTTGTCCCCTCTCGTCACCCCCTCGTCTTTTTAGATTGTAAGCCGTAGGCAGGGACCGTGTCTTTATCTTTGTTCTGTAAAGCAGGGGCGTAGCTACTGTGGTGCGGGGGGGCTCAGTTGAACCCGGGCCCGTGCCTGTGGGGGCCCACTGCTGGCCTGAGCATCATGGCCCCGCTGCGAGGGGGCCCACCCACCGCTGCCGGCCACCCTTGCAGTTGCTGCCTGCCACTTTCCCCTCTCTGCAGCTTGGTGAGGCCAGCCGGGTCCTGGCCCCCGGGGAGGGAAAGCAGTGCAGCACTGCAGCTTGCCTCCTCTCCCTCCCCAGCTGGGCTAGGATGCAGCGCTGCAGCTTGTCGCCTCCTCTCCCTCCCCGGCTGGGCTAGGATGCAGCGCTGCAGCTTGTTGCCTCCTCTCCCTCCCCAGCTGGCCTAGGACGCGGCGCGAGCAATTAAAAAAAAAAACAACTGCCCACAGACTCTCCGTGGAAGCGGCATTGCTCCAGGGACTCACGCTGCCTCCCTGTGCATCTGCAAACCCAGTCCCAGTGCAGACTCTGCAGGGACTAGGTTTGCGGGCGGTAGCGCACGAGTCCCTGGAGGAGCAATGCCGCTGCCGCGCAATGGGGACCCCCGGGCCCAGCCTCAGGTTAGTAGTGTGTGCCCCCCGGCCTGCCCCCAGGCCCCCTTCCCTCCCACCCCCCAGCCTGCAGTGTGCCCCATTCCCCTTCTCTCCTGTCCCACCCTCAGCCTGCCCCATCCCCCTGGGAGCCATCTCAAAGAACCTTATTTACAAGGTAGCAACCTTCTGTTCTTCTTCGAGTGGCTCCTCACATGCTATTTTTACTAAATATGAATGTGCTTGTGTGATCAAGTATTGTTAATAGCATGCAGCTATTTTGATGTGGCCCAGAGGTTTTGTATGTTTTNTATGTGAACAGGATTTTTTAATTCTGCTATGGCACTACCACTGATGGAGAGAGAGCGAGTTGTCCTACTGGAGTCCCATCCACTTACTGGATGAGATGCTAGTAGGAGGGTTCTCTCAGTCTCCAAGTGGCAGGGTTTTACTCAGCAGCAAGGAGTTCCCAGTGTAAACGAATGTTCTGCCTATCACATCTTAATGCTGAAAACTCTTTGTTGCTGGATTTTTGGAGGCTCCCCCTACAATGTACAAGCCCCTCCCTTGAGCTCTGCCAGCCATAAGGTTCCACGTGGTGCTGAGACGGATACCAGGGATGGGCCAGCCTGCCCCTCCCTTAAGCCCCACCCCTCCCTTAAGCCCCACCCACTTTGGGTTTTCAGAGCATGCGTGCGTGCAAAGCACGTGCACACATGAGGGGCCCATAACTAAGGCTTGAGCCCAGACCCTTCTCAACCTTGCTACGCCCCTGCTGTAAAGCACCAGGTACACAGCTGGTTCTATACAAATGTTTATAATAATAATAATAATAATAATTAATAAGTGAAAACTGAGGGGTAAAATGGCTGACCTAGGATGAGATGAATCGTTGCTCATGTTCAGTTGCAGTGATAAAATAAAATGTAAATTCTGTGCAAAGAAAATGTAGTTTCCACTTGTTGACAACCTTGTTTTTGAGATCTAAGTAGAATTTTCCAGAAAGTTTTGCCAAAACCTCCAGAAATTGCTAACCAACTAAAGTCTTCAGAACATTTAATTAAAACATGAAATATTAATTTGAAATGGTCCATTTTTAATCTGGTTGCAAACCCATTATATGAAGGATGCAATTAAGGCTTAAATGCCAAATAGCCGAGAACTGAGATCTAATAAATAATCCAATATTGTTATCTCCATGTAACTTAAAAATTAAAGGGTTAATTTGCCAGATATAATTTGGTTACATTTAAATATGACAACAGAAAATGCAAATTTATGCTAGATTGTACATTAAAACAGAACCAAATCCTAGAGTGACATCACTGGGAGTTTGTGTAAGTACAGATTGCTAGCTTTGGCCTCAAACTACAGGACTAAATATTTCAAATGCTTCTGAAAAGGAAAATAAAGTTTTTGTTTGTTAGACTCATGTCGCCTGAAACCACTGACTTGGCTAATGTAAGAAAAAGAGAGCAGAATTAGCCCAGAAGCTACAGCAAGCATATTGTCAACTTGACTGATAAGCCCAGGAGAACTGGGGTCTACTGTATTTCTGGCTTGTCACGTAAGACTCATGTTTTTATATTTATAAAGATGCAAGTTCCCTCAAATATGAAAATAAAATAAAATAAAATTGTAGGACCCAACACCCTATTGTTTGGGGTTCTTAGGCAAAAATATTATTCCCGTGGCAGACTGCTGGTTGTTGCAGAATATGGGCCACTGCCCTACCAGCAACATAGGCCAGAAAAGGTTATGCCTGCCTGTTAGATTTGATTAGCTCAAAGCCCAGCTGATCTCTATAAGCAGACCCAGCAGCTTGGAGAAGTGGCTGCTGGAAGACAGCTGGAGCATGCTGGAGATGGTCCAAGTAGGACCTAGGAGTTTATTGGTATTCTTAACTTGGGGAGGGAAAGCTCCAAACAATTGGTATATATAAAATGTATCCATTATACTGTGCCTGAGGTGAGTAATAAAACCTAGTGAAGGACACTTTACTGCTGGTACAATGTGTGGTGTTTACTTATGAAGGTGCCACTTCTGGGTCCGATCCTGAATGTACTCACCCACACAGGCCACTACTCTGCTACAATTTCTGTCCTTTAAGTACATAGGAGTTAAGATGTAGAATAGAATGACTGTGCTGGAATTCAGCTGTGGTTTCTTCAGATCTACATGCTCTGATATGGCCTTTTTCCACATGTGGCATCCACTTACTAAAATTAGAAAAATAGGAGACCATGGCATAGATCATAAGAAAAAGTACATTGTAGGAAGTAAAACAAAAATAATCCCATCAGGAAAAAGGAGGCTGTGGAGATAGTTGATTAGGGCACATTACTATTTTTAATTGGTGTACAATGGAAGTGAAATCTTGGGCCCGAAAGTCAATGGGAGTCTATTGCCACTGGTTTCAAGGAAAACTGGATTTCATCTGCACATTACAGTGTAAGAAGCAATTAAGCTCTAATCCTCAAAGTGCAGCACAACACAAGCCCCGCAGAATGGGGTTTATGCCAGTGCAGTGCTTTGAGGACTGAAGCCATAGTTACTATGGAAACAGTGTAATTATTTGGCATCAGCAGGCCTTCGTAACATCTACATATGCAGCTTAAAGTAACTTATAAAACCATTTGGCCAAATATTTACCATACGTTGTGGATCAGCAATCGGTACAAATACTGATTGCTTGTTAGGGCAAGGAGGAGAATATACTGAATCAAAGCGCTTATGGATGGAGAAGATCATTAAGACGTTCCTTAGTGTTGGCATTTACGGAGGATTAGTGGTGCAATAATTGGAACCTATGAGTACGAGATATGGGGAGGAACCGATTGTTATATTGATTCTTCCAACTGATCGTGAGGATTAGGTTCCAATAAATGCCCTGATAAATGCCCTATTTGTTATTCCAACTGATATATTTAATATTCTAACTGATTGTGATGGTTAGGATCTAATTATAAATGCTTGATAAATGCTCTATTTTTCTGTTTTTTAAGAGATTCTCCATGATATCCTTGCACAACCAAGAATTTAGTTTTGCGCTATCTAGGTTATTGGATACATGGTCGGGCGTTAGCCATGGGGAACCTTGGGTGAACTGATCTATTAAATCAATTCAGTTTTTGACCTGGTATAATCACAATGTAGATAGTTTCAACCAAGGAAGTACCTTGGCTGTACTTGCTGTTTGCTCTAATTATCATAAGAGTTTTGGATGGAACAAGTTGTTGATTTA
>QEPC01000724.1:662000-681032 GCA_003113815.1 Sphenodon punctatus
CCTCCACCTGCCGATCCATACGGAGGCCCGAATCCAAAACCACCCCCAGACTCCGAACCTGTTGGGCTACAGGAGGGCAGAACCCCCACCCCTACCAGAGGAGCCGGCACCTCCCTCGTCCTACCCACCACCATCACCTCTGTCTTATCAGGATTGAGCTTCAGTCTGCTCTGCCGCATCCAATCCGCCACGGCCTCCAAACACTGGGAAAGCAACGAGACAGCAGGGCTTGGGTCAGTTGAAAACGAGAGGTATAGCTGAGTGTCATCAGCATATTGGTGACACCGCACCCCGAACCCTCTCATGCTCTCCTCCAGGGGCTGCATATACACATTAAACAAAAGCGGAGACAGGATCGAACCCTGCGGAACGCCACAGGTCAAGGCCCGGGAGCTCGATGTTTTAGCTCCCAGCACCACCCGCTGGCTTCTCCCCGAGAGGAATGAGTAGAACCACCCAAGGACCCCCGTCCAGACCCCCCTAGGTATCGCAGCCATCTCAGCAGCAGCTCATGGTCCACGGTATCAAAAGCGGCTGAGAGATCTAGCAGGATCTAGAACATCCTGCATCCATCTCCCGGCAGAGATCGTCCACCAAAGCCACCATCGCCATCTCAGTACCATAGCTGGGGTGGAACCCAGACGGAAAAGGGTCAAGGAAACCAATACTGTCTAGATGCGCCCGGAGTTGCAGAGCCACTGCCCGTTCAATAACCTTCCCTAAAAAGGGAAGATTAGAGACAGGGCGGTAACTGGCGAGTGCGTCCACATCCAGCGAAGGCTTCTTCAGCAGGGGGCGCACCACAGCCTCCTTGAGACTGGGCGACAACCTCCCCTGCCAAAGGGACGCATTAACCCCCCTCGCCAGAACCGACCCCAAGGTCTCCCTGGAGGAGTTAAAGAATTTTATTCCACATAGTTATCAGATGTGGTTCTCAAAGCCATTACAAATGTATATGTGCTGGTGTACCACAGAAAGGTAACTACTTTAAATTTAAAATGCAAATCTGGTAGTCCTACAGATGATTAACAATTATTTTGAATATGTTTTCTCTTACTCTGATTTTTCAACAGCTTTGAAAAATCCCCCAATTCCAGTTTTCCTCATCCCAGCTTTTTCAGAAATCTGGTGACTGGCTTCTCACACATAAAACTAAGCTTAACTACATCACCCTTGTCTTAAATATACTCTTATTGGTCATTATTTGTTTTTTAAAAACTCCCAAATTTGGTGCTAAATAAACAATAATAATAGTTATAAATATTGATATAGCAAAAGCAATTATATTGATAATTGGTATTGACAATTAATTAGAAAATAGGTCCCTGTTGGGGGGCAGTGAGGCTTATAATAACCACTCCCTATGTACCTCTTTCAGCTTCACTCTGACATTTTACCTTTTATTCTGATGTCATATTGTGTCTTTCAACTAAACTTTTTAAAGTCACCCACAATTTCCACCAGTGTTCTTCAGGGCTTGTCTAAATTAAAAATTGTAAAAGTTAAACTGAAGTTTACTTAAAATCTGATTTAGTTAAACCAATGGAAGATTCTGGCTGCTCGCCCCCATGCTGATTTTCACGTGAGATTCTATCCCACGGAAAAATAGCAATAATAGAGTTCTGCTGGGCAGCATGCCCATGTTATTTTCTTCCCCATGCGAAGTCATGTGTCCTTAATGGATCCATTAAAGGATCCATGCACACGTTGTAATTTTTATGTAATTTAAATGCATGTTTAATTCACTTCATGCATGAGTTCCAATCTCCCATAATACAGACCTCATCGCATGTAAATCTCATGTCATAAAGAACTCATGTAAGTGTCAGAGGTGGCTTTCCCTGCCTTGACATCCGTGACGAAACGCATGTTAATGTCCCTGCTGAATGAGAAAATGTGAATGCACATTAGTTACAAAATCTCACATAAGATACTAAGTAACATGAAATTGTGGGTGAAGACAGTCTATTGGGGAGGACGGGGGCTTATTTAATCTTAATTTAAATTAGCAAGGAATTGGCAAAATAAATTGATAGAAAGCACACACACCTCCAAAACCTATATGATTTTCTACACTGGGTTTTGGACAATTTAACTCAATTTGTCAAAGCAGTACGTTTGTATGCAATTTGTCTTTCGTCCCTTGTCTAGTATTAGCTTCCTGTCTCCTACACAATTTCACCTACATGACCATCATGGAATCATAGAGCTCGAAGGCCCCTCCAGAGTCAGCCAATAGTCAAGCAGGATTTGCTAGACCAAGACCACTCTTGACAGATGTCTAGCCAGTCTCTTAAAATCCTCAAAAAGGAGATTCCTTAACTTCACCAGGCAACTTATTTCGTTGCCCAACTGTTTCCACAATTAGATTTTTTTCTTGGTATATAACTTGAATCTACTTTCCTGCAACTTGCCTCCTGTCCTACCCTCAATGGCAATGGAGAACAATTGTCTTTTTAAATAGCCTTTTAAATGTTTGAAAACTATTCTCTCCTGCGTCTGGTATCTTGAATACCCTTCAGCAGCTCCCATTGATTTTTTGAATAGCCAACAACATTTGTGCCGTTAGTATTCTTATTTTTCTCCTCTCATGTCTTCTATTTTAACCATTAATCAAATATTTAGATCCTCAAGGTCAGGACCTAGTCTTCTTTTGTGCACAGTACACTTTCAATTTAATGATGAATTTTATAATATTTCTATAAAAGAAGGTACAAACAATTCAACTGTGCAGTAGGGCAACATTTAAACAGCAAGTTTCTCTATTCTTTTCTGGCAAAATATACATTTAGAAAAGGAGTTTGCATGGACAAAGCATTTTAAAGATCAGAGATTTTATTTATGTAACAAATTTGATACCCCGGCCCTCCTGTCACAGCAACTCGGGGCAGCTTGCAGTCATAAAAAAAATAAGAATAAAATACAACAATAAAAACTATATAAAACACTACAAAACATAGGAGGTTGTCAAAACCCACAATACACCCCCACACCCTAACCCACACACACCCTACTAATCACCCATCTCCCGCCCTCCCCGCCCCGCCTGGCAGAACAGCCAGGTCTTACATTTTCGTTGAAAAGAGGGGAGGTCCAGGTTCAAGCAGGCTTCTGCGGGGAGGGAGCTCTACAGCCTGGGTGTGGCCACCGAGAACGCTCTATCCATCGTCGCCCCTTGGGATACCCAGGGGACTTCAAGAAAGGCGCCTCCAGTTGACTGCAGGGGTCGATCCAGAGCCTGGGGAGTGAGGCGGTCCCACAGATTGGTAGGGCCCAGGCCACTTAGGGTTTTATAGGTAAGTACCAACACTTTGAATCGGGTCCAGAAGGTTATAGGTAGTCAGTGCAGAGAAAAGAGCACTGGTGTAATGTGCTCCTGGTGGCCCACCCCATAAGGAGGTGGAACACTGCATTCTGCACCAGCTGGAGTCTCCAAACCGTCACCATGAGTTGCCCCACAGAGAGTGCGTTACAATAGTCCAGTCTGGTGGGGATGAAAGCATGGATGATAGTGGCCAGGTCAGAGTCCGAGACGTACAGTTAAAGCCGCCGCACCAAATGTTATTAAATGCACTCCTTGCCACAATCCCCACCTGGACATCCAGGCAGAGCTGGGAATCAGGGAGCACTCCCAGACTACAAACCTGGGGAACCAGTAGAGGGTGGATCCCATCAATGATGGGGGCCGCCAACCCCACTGCCTTCCCCACTAACATCTCCATCTTGTCAGGATTCAGCTTCAGTTGGTTAGCCCTCATCCAGTCCCCCAAAGCCACCAAACACAGAGTAAACATCGAGACTGCTGGGTCTGGGTCAGATGAAAAAGAGAGGTAAAGCTGGGTGTCACCGCACACCAAACCTGCTTACGTCCTTGCCAAGTGGCTGCATATACACACTGAACAAGAGACGGGACAAGATGGAACCCTGCAGGACTCCACATGAGAGGTCTTGGGGCGATGAAAAGCACCACTCCCCGGGCACCAGTTGCTGAGTTCTTCCGGCCAGAAAAGAGCGGAACCATTCAAGAACAGTCCTGTTTACTCCGTGCAAGCGAGTCACCAACATCTCAGGGTCCACGGTATCAAAAGCAGCCAACAGATCTAACAGAATCAGCAGGGTCGAACGACCCTGATCCAATTCATGGCAAAAGTCATCTACCAAAGCCACAAGCAGTCTCAGTGCCATAACCCAGATGGAAGCTGGACTGTGAGAGATCTAGAAAACCGATACAGTACAGATGCTCCGGTTGCTTCGGAGCTACAACCTGTTCAATAACCTTCCCTAAAAAGGGAAGGTTAGAGACAGGCAAATAGTTGGCGATGGAGTCAATGTCAAGCAATGGATTTTTGAGCAGATGGCCCACCGCCTCTTTAAGGCAGCTCAGCACTCTGCCCTCCTGAAGGGTGGCATTGACCACCCCAGCCAGCAACGGCCCCAGCGTCTCCCAGCTGGCCTTAACTAGACAGGATGGGCATGGGTCCAGTTCACAACAGGTGGCTCTAACCACCCCAAGAACATCCCACGCATCAGCGGGCGACATCCACTGAAACTGATCCCACAAAATCAGACAAAACAGGGGCTTCAATAACCTCTGGTTCCCCATATGAACTAAATGCAGCGAAGTCATGATGAATACGAGTGATTTTATCTGCAAAGTAATCCACAAACATGTCACAGCGGGCACTGGGAAATTCCAGTTTCAGGAGGAGGGAGGCCGGACGGACCAGCTCCCTCACCACCAGAAAAAGCTCCGCTGGACAATACTTCACAGACGCTATGAGGTCAGCAAAGAACTCCTGCTTTGCTGCCTGCACAGAACCTGGTATAGGCTCATAAACTGGCTCTATTACGCAACCTGTCCGCTTCAGCGTGAGAGCTGCACCACCAATGCTCCAACCGCTGCCCTTCTTGCTTCAGCAACTGCAGTTCCTCAGAAAACCAAGGCGGCCTGTGGTGCTGATGCTTAGGAAGTGGATGCCTAGGAGCTGTCTGATTGATGGCCTCGGTCAGCAGCGTGTTCCAAAGAGCAACAAGGTTATTGATGAGATGGTCGTCAAGATCAGGGGGTATCTCCCTCAGAGCACTCCGGAACCACTCCGGTTCCATCAGTCTATGGATGGAAGTCAGATTTAAGTCTATCTAGAGCTGAAATGGGTACTAAATTTAGTACCATGGATAACACCTGCATTTCTGGGTACCTGACAGGTTACCTGAGTACCAAATGGAGGTATTTCCACTACTGATTATTTTACTTACCAATTCCCAATTAGTATATCGAGTTGGAAAACCAAAAAATCAGCCCAATTTTTTTAAAAAAGAAAAGAAGTTACCAGAAGTAGGTTCCCGAGACTAGAAACTGACTTTCTGGGGTGAAAAACCTAAAAAAAGCCACTCCAGGCTGCTGTGTCAGGAGGGGCGGGGTACCAAGTTTTTATAAATAAATAAAATATAATAAGTGTTTTAAGAAGAAAAAGTGAAAAAAAAGTTTAAAAATTGGATCCAGAAGTAGTTTTCTGGAACTGGAAGTTGCTGAAAAATTGTCAGAACTTGACGGAAACATAATAAATTGATGTCAGGGGTCAGTATAGCAACAAAAATGTAGAGAAATCAGTACCGAAGTCAACATTTCGGGACATTGGGTATTCAATGGGGTTGGTACCCAATCATTAATGGGTCATTTCAGGTACTGGAAATTTGACACTTACCTGTTTTTGCATGTTCCCTCTTTCTGCTCTAGTCTATACCCTTTGTGTCAGATTTAGCTTGTACAAAAGATGACTATTTGAGAATCATGAAACAGTCAAAATAGGACTGGAAAGTAAACTTTTTTGGCATCCTAAAGTATAAAAGTTATAGCTAAATTCTACTTTCTGGTATATGCAAAGAGTTCTTATTGACCTCACCACTAGTCTGGAATGTAGGTACAAAGGCGTTATGCCATTTCTGCATCTTCCAGATTCTGGAGGATACTGGACTACACTGGCTACTAGGGTAAATCTAAATCAGAATAATCTCATTGGTTGTTCTGATTTACAGCCTGCTACTATGGAGCTGTCCAGAAATCCATATTATCTAGAGTGGTGCTCCACGTTGTTTCCGAATTATACAGTCTAGAGGTTATATCATTAAGAATACACCCTTCAGATGACTAGGAATTTCACTACCACATTAAAAGATAACATTTTCTGATTGTATAGGAAGGTATTAAGTCAATATATTTCATTCACATCAAGACTTCGCCTAATATCACAACAGTGAGAAGGAAAAGTCAATATTAAGTTACTCTCAAATGTATTTTACTTTTTAGCCATCTATGGGTGCTTTTAGATGTGCCATAATTCTAGCGGATTCAAAAATCCACTTTTAGAAACCTCATGTGGGTAGTGTTTAGACACGCCTCCCCACACCGGAAGTTGCCCAGCCGCCACTGGGAACAGCGGGGCCGGGCAGCTCGCACATTTTTTTGAAAACTGGATTTGTAAAACCCCAATATCAAGGTTTAAAAATCCGGTTTTCAAAAGAATGCATGAGCTGTGTGGCACTGCTGTTTCCAAAGGTGGCCGGGCAACTTCCAGTGTGGTGAGGCACATCTAAACGCCACCCATGAAAGGTTTCTAAAAGTGGATTTTTGAATCCGCTAGAATTATGTCATGTCTAAAAATGGGCTAGGATGTTTAGTGAAATAAATTAGCTTCATAAATACATCAGGAACTGGATTCTGATCCTGCGCCTCTGCGGTTCCCTTGTATGATTCTGTGTGTTGGCTAACCAAAACACGCACGCACACGTCTTCCAACTGGCCCACTTCCAGTATATAAGATTGCCCAGTTAGGACAGGAAACTGAGAGGAACAACACTTTTTCTTCCTGACTGATTTTGTCCTGTGCCTAATTTGCTCTGTTCCTGCGCCTGTTTTTTAGCCCCGATTCTGAGCACCTGCCTTGAACTCTTGAGTTTTCCCTGATCTTGCTAGACCTGTTAGCCTAACCTTGCCTCATGGCAGGGATCCTAAGAGGCAAGGGTCCAAGCAGAGCCAGAGGTTGGAGTCCAAGGTATCATGCAAATCAAGCCTCTAGTCCATGGAAGCAGGTGAGAAACATCATCTAAAAGCCAGAGAGAATCAGAGTCATGGCAGGATCTTCTACTACTACTACTATAATTTCTATAGCGCTACTAGGTGTACACTGTGCTTTACAGTCGCAGATTTTCAGACAGGTCCCTGCCCAGTGCACTTACAATCTAAGATGGACAAGGATGAGGCAAACACAGAGGGAAAGACATACACACATTCCCATTTTACAGATTGAGAGGTTGCGACGTGCCCAAGGCCACCCAGTGAATTCATGGCTAGGATGAGATTTGAGCGCTTGTCTCCCAGGTCCAAGTAGAGCACCGTATTCACTACACCACACTGGGTCTGGAGGGGAACAGGAGCGTCTGTGGTGCAGAAGACA
This sequence comes from Sphenodon punctatus, assembly GCA_003113815.1. NCBI lineage: Eukaryota > Metazoa > Chordata > Lepidosauria > Sphenodontia > Sphenodontidae > Sphenodon > Sphenodon punctatus. The sequence goes on from QEPC01000724.1 coordinate 669,455, forward strand.
TGGAGGCTGGCAGAGCCAAGTCTCTTCACAGGGTTTTGATGTGACCCCCTGGCCAATCAGGGTGCAGGTCATCGGAGGCCAGTCAGGAGCCTGATGTTGAAGCCAGGCTTGCAAAGGATCATAGGGCTGTGGTTTTGCTGCATCTCTTCAGCAATCAAATGATAGTGTGGATCACACTGATTCCTATGTGCCCAGAGGACCAGGATTTGAGGCCCATGTTCCCCTTGGGCTCTGAAAGGAACTCATTTTGACCTTAATCCTGACTTCACTTGTGGCACCAATACTGACATCTGCCTATCTTCCAGACAATCCCCATGTCCTTATACCAGAGCTAGACAAGATTAACAAGACATTCTTATAGCACATTTCTTTTCCTCAGATGTATGGAGAGGACTCCAAGGTCTCTCCTACAGTTAGATTTGTATTAACATCTCCCTCTGCTGCACTTATACTAGTATAGCTTCATGTTTGGTGGTGACTGTGTAGACCACGCACAAGCAGTTTTAGCACCATGTCTTTGTCTAAGACACTGATCCACAAAGCACAAAGTGGTCCATTGGCATAAGCCCCATTGAAGTGAATGAGGCTTCTGCTGGCACAATACTTGGAGGATTGGGCTGTAAATCTTCATGGATAAATGACAATATCGAGGTCTCAAGCAACTGGTCAATACTGTTGCTTCCACCAGAGAAGCTGCACTTGTGAGAGATTTTTTTAGTTTATGGTAAAGAGGGAAGCCTCAAATCTGGGCTTCTTTGCTGCCACTATATGCCATCATCACTGAATACATCATCATGACCCTATTCCGCTCTTTATCTCTGTGTCTCAGTGCAACCCTGGCAATGCCTGGATATGCAAATGATAAAAGGAGGGATGCTGTCTTGGAGCACAATGTACTCTAGCTAATCAGGGTTTCTGGAAAACACCATAGCAGCAGACTGTAAATCACAGCAGACAATAGGATGGCTCTAACTTACCCTAGTAGCCAGTGTCCTCCAGAATCTGGAAGATGCAGAAATGGCATTTAAACACACAGTCCAAACTAAAGGCCAGTGCGTGAGCTCAATAAGAACTCTCTGCATACACCAGTAAGTAGAAATTAGCTCATAGTTATTATTTCTAAACTTTAGGATGCCAAAAAGTTTACTTTCCAATCCTATTCTAGTCCTGTTCATGATTTTCAAATAGTCATTTTTCCTATTTCCCCCCCCCCATGTTTGGCTAGGAGTAGAGATTAATTGGGGGGTGGGGTGGATGAGCACTTTCTGCAGCCATTTTAGAACTGTATATTAACACCTACAATTTGTCCATTATTAAAAAAAAAAAAATCTAACTACTTTACCATAATTTCCCCAAACATAAATCATAACAATAATTAATTTAACAAATAAACAGGCTTTCTTGTGAGGAACATAATTAACTGAGCATTTGTTTAATTTATTAAAAATTATGCCTGTGTATTTAAAGCACAGGACTATGCCTGAGACTATGGGGAGTTTGGACCAGCTCTGTTCCTCTATGTGATCTTGGGCATCACTATAGTAACTGTGCAGCATTTTGGTTAGAAAATCTCCTATACTCTGCTCTAGAAAGTGGAGACTGCAAATGAAAGCAGCTTAATATCTTCTGATCTGCGGTGTGAGTGGGCTTGCAAATTTAGCAAGTCACTTCACTCCAACCAAGTCTATACAGCTTATGGACCCCTTTGTAGCTCTACTGACTCATTAGCCCTGTAAAAGATTTACATGCTCCATCAACTAAATCCAGGCAAATAGTTCTGAATTTTTCCTCCCTTTTCCAAAATTCCACTAAAGAAAACGAAAAATACCCACTCAGTCAGCTAGTTAGTAGGAATATACACAAACACAGAAAGAGGATTTCCAACACACGCACATACCACCCCAGTCGGACCACACTGTCAAGTTCATGCTTCAGAGGAAACAAGAGCTCCCTGCAGCACTAGAATGCGGGCATGGTGACCGGTAACTAACTGGATAGTGGCGGGAGAGGGGGGGCGGGCGACACAGGAGTGGGGACTGGGCAGCGGGTTTTATAGGGCTTCCGAAAATCGGGGAGGGGGTTGTACCTGCTCCCATGCCCCCGTCACCTATGAATCTGGGTGTGAAAGAACCCAGCGGCTTTGGAAGGACAGAGCTTCTGATGATTAATTCCCGGCTTCAGCTCCATTCAAGAAGTGCACAGAGCCGGGAATGTAGGCTGCCAGCCCCTCTCTCCTCATAAGGAAGCCATAGCGCATGGGGGCGTGTGCTATCTCAGCTCTCCCCACTTCAAGACACCTACCTACCTACCCACACCATCCCCGAGCCCGGAGGCAGGGGAGGGGCGAGGCCGGCAGGGCGTGGCCAGTTCTCTCCAGTTCTGATCTCAATGCCTGACAAGGCTTCGATCCCTGAAATGGCTGAACAAAGGGAGTCTCGCTTCCCCGTCTCATTGGGCAGGGGGCGTGCCGGCCGGAGAGGGCTCCGCGGGCCGGTAACCCTGGCAACGCCTATTCTGATAGGGGACCTGTGTGGTCTGGTGTGGGATGGAGGCAAGATTGAAATGGCTGCTTAGTCAGCCATTGTCCGCCCCCTCCTCTAAACGACACGTAGATCCTATTCCCCGAGTTCGCTACACAAAGCCCCTTCTTCGAACCACTGATCCCTCTCAAACACGGAGTCGCTTCCTCCTCTCTGCCACGGCCCCATTACAATCTCCCCCAGCCTCCCATTCTCAAGCAACTGCCCCTCTAAGAGAACTGGTTTCCAAGGGGGCACCATCTGTTTATGAATCTGCTTGAGAGATTGCTAACAAGCACTTGTGTATTCTCGGTTACCTGGAAGTTAGCCAAATGACTTTAAAGTGAGTTGTGCAACTAAGCTTGTGCAAGAAGAAGATGAAAGCAATTTCCAATGGCAGCATTTTCTGAATAGGTTGTTCAGTTCTAACTGCAACTAACAATAAAAGAGAACAGTTCTTTGGAATATAATAATGCTGTTTTGTGGATATAGTAAATATTACATAATTAATCCACACTATAATAATGTAGGAATGACATTGGTGACATGTTAAATGCTAAGACCTCAATATAAATTAGTTTTAACATCCAGTTCAGTGGTTATTAGCCTTTTACACTCAAAATCATTATGTTTTATTTAAATGATGGCATGGCCGATGGCCATTGCCCAAATAATAAAACATACAAAACAAGAAAATGCATAGCTAAAACAATAAAATACGCAATATAGCTTAGGTACAGACCAATACAAAGCATACGCAAAGGTATACCAGCTTAATTACCAACTTGATTAACTTTTCGTAACACCACAGCAAAGAACAAAAACCCTTTCAGACCTTAAATCAGCTTTGTTTACCATTATGGCCCTCATCCTTAATACTGCCCTAGCAAAATCAGCGACTGCCCTAGCTAAGGGCAAATCCACAGGACTAAGGAGTTTACACATCACCATAGCCCGGGAAAAGTCCACAAAGGCTTCCAATAGTCGTATTTAATGTGCAAACCTATTAGAGAAGGGCAGATTAACAAAATGTGGTCGATAGAATCATCTTCTTCTTGCTGACAAAATGTGCACCCTCATTGGTTTACTGGAACGCCTCTATATCTCCCCGCCAAATTGGCAGAGGGAAAAACATTACATCTTAGCTTAATATATGCTGTACGAGCTGAAAACTCTAACCACTCAAAAAGGTAACAAGCTCCCGGCAATAGTGGCACATAAGGAACGTAGCATAATGCCACCCCTTGAGAGGACAATAGGGCATCTTCAAGCTGAATGCTCTGGTCTTTTAGGCGAATAGCAATCAGTTACTTAAAGGGTTTTTAACCCTACCCTAAACAAGATTTCCCTGGCGAACCCCAGATGCCAAACAACTTCCTCCTTCTCCCCTGCCTCCCTTAAGGAAATCTCCTCTCTGCTCGCCTCCTCCAACCCTTCCACTTGCCCCCGTGATCCCATTCCTTCCCGCCTCCTCACCTCCATTACTCCCACTGTCGCCCCTTCCTTCCTGCACATCATCAACCTCTCCCTCTCTACTGGCTCTTTCCCTTCTGCCTTCAAACATGCCACAGTCTCTCCTATTCTCAAAAAGTCCACTCTTGACCCCTCTGACCCTTCTAGCTATCGTCCTGTCTCACTCCTTCCTTTTGCTTCCAAGCTGCTTGAACGTGTTGTCTACTCCCGCTGCCTTGACTTCCTATCCTCCAACTCCTCCCTTGACCCCCTCCAATCTGGCTTCCGCCCCCTTCATTCTACTGAAACTGCTCTCGCTAAGATCACCAACGATCTTCTGGTGGCTAAATCTAAACGTCTCTATTCCATTCTTGTCCTCCTTGATCTCTCTGCTGCCTTCGATACTGTTGACCACTCACTCTTGCTGGATTCCCTTCACTCCCTTGGCTTTTGTGGCTCTGTCCATAACTGGTTCTCCTCCTACCTCTCTGACCGCTCCTTTAATGTGTCTCTCTCCAACTCCGCCTCCTCCTCCTTCCCCCTCTCAGTTGGTGTTCCTCAAGGCTCTGTTCTTGGCCCTCTCCTCTTCTCGATCTATACCTCATCCTTAGGCAAACTCATTGCCTCCCATGGCTTCCAATACCACCTCTATGCTGATGACACTCAACTCTATCTCTCTACTCCCTCTCTCTCTCCCTCTGTTCAAGCTCGTCTCATCAACTGTCTCTCTGACATCTCTACCTGGATGTCTCAACGTCAACTCAAACTCAACATGGCTAAAACTGAACTCCTTATCTTCCCCCCTCATCCTTCCTCTCCTTCCTCACTGTCAATAACTATTGATGGAGTCACCATCCTGCCTGTCCCCCAAGCCCGTAGCCTAGGCTTCATCTTTGACTCAGCCCTTTCTTTTAAACCCTACATTGACTCTGTTGCTAAATCCTGTCGCTTCTCCCTCCATAACATTGCTAAGATTCGCCCTTTTCTCTCTGTCTCGTCTGCCAAAACTCTTGTTCATGCTCTGGTCATCTCTCGCCTCGATTACTGTAACCTCCTTCTCACTGGCCTTCCCCGGTCTCACCTTTCTCCCCTCATCTCTGTCCAAAACTCTGCTGCCAGGGTCATCTACCTCGCCAGTCGCTTCGACCATGTGCAGCCCCTCCTCTCTTCGCTTCACTGGCTTCCCCTTCCTGAACGAATCCTGCACAAGCTCCTAGTCTTCACCTATAAAGCTCTTCACAACCTTGCTCCCCCCTACCTCTCTGCACTTATCGCCCTCCATACTCCAGCCCGTGCACTTCGCTCCTCCTCTGTCCCTTCTCTCACCCTTCCACGCCTTCCCTGCTCCCCTAAGCGCCTTCGTCCCTTCTCACTTGCTGCCCCCCATGCCTGGAACTCCCTCCCTGTCCACATCCGCCTTGCCCCCTCCCTTCATACCTTCAAATCTCTCCTTAAAACTCACCTCTTTCGCTCTGCTCTGTCTGACTCTTTATCCTGCTGAGCCACTATTCCTATACCTACGATCGGTTTACCCTTATCCTTGCAACATGGACCTGCCTGCTGTCATTCTCATCGTAACCAAGCCAAGTACGTGCACTTGAGACCTCGCATCTTCATGAATGTTAGACCCCTTGTCTCTCCCTCTGTTCCCCTTCCTAAGTCTCTCCCCCAGCTCCTGTCTCTCAGATTGTAAGCCCTAGGGGCAGGGACCGTGTCCATTTTATTACTTTGTAAAGTGCCAGGTACACTGCTGGCGCTATATAAATGTTTGTTAATAATAATAATAATAATAATAACTTCCTCAACTGCCATGATCCACCAGTCCAAAAACCTGGCCTCCAAAATTATCCTAAGCAAATAATTTGCTGGGACTAGTAGTAGCACCAGCTTGGCCCAGTATATAACAATCTGCTGGACTGCTGCTAATCTAACGGGCAGGAAGTCCGTTTCCATGTGAGGAGGACCTGGGGAGTACCCCGTGGGACCCCCAGGATGGATCACAAAAACCCATTTTGAAGGGGTTCCAATGCTTCAATAAAAGAGATACCCCAGGCCAGGAAGGCATACAATACATGGGCCAAATCTTTTGCTCTAAAAAGGAGTATAGCTGGAGAGATCAGTCTACCCCCTTACTTAAAGAAAAATCCCACCACCAACTGCAGTGTTATTTGTCTGGGCTCAGACCATCATGAAATGCGGGTTCCAGCCTAATGACGAGGAGAGGAGGACCCCCAGATATTTAAAGACTTTCAAATTTCAAATTTATTCCACGTGGCCAAAGGCCATCTTTAAAGACTTTTACTTGCACAATATTATTGCCATTAATATTCCAATGATGAGGCCTCTGCTGTCCCCTGTCTCCAAACACCAAAACTTTTGTTTTGGTGTAGTTGATTTTTAATAACTCTTGGTGGCAGAAGTCCGCAAAGGACAACATCCAACGTCTGAGGCCCACCTCTGTTCGTGACATCAGTACTGCATCATCCGCAAAGAGCAATATAGGAATTCGCTGTCCTCCTACCACCGGGGGATGGAACTCGTCTTTCTTCAGCCACTCGCCAACATTATTCAGATATAAGTTGAAAAGGGCCGGTGCCAACAGGCATCTTTGCCTGATGCCCCGCATGACTGGGACTTGTTTTGATAAGGCACCCTGCAAACCACAATGTATCTGAAGGGTATTTCCAAAATGTATATTCATCAAAAGAAACAAAAGCCTACGATCTATTGAAGAGGCACTAAGCTTATGCCATAAGTGCTCCCTACTAACAGAATTGAAGGCCTTTTCCAAATCGATAAAACAAAGGTATAATTTTCCTTTATTTTTTTAGTAATGTTTGCCAATTGCTGATAGGACCATAATATGGTTGACCGTCGACCTGCCTTCTCGGAAGCCAGCTTGTTCCGGGGGCCAAGATGTCCTTTTCCTCCAGCCAGATCTTTAGTTTATCCAGCAGTAAGCTCGTATAGATTTTTCCTATTATACTCAAAATAATTATTTTAAAAATACATTAATAAAATGTTATGGACTATTAGGAAGCTCCCTTAGCACATTTCAGGGGTAGTGTTGTAATTACTTAGGAATGGGTAGACAGAAAGACAGTTTGCCTCTACTATTTAGGAACTACTTATCCCAGTATAATTCACAACTAATATATATACTGGAATAGATATATTCCAATATATTCCAATATAATGTTTCCACCAAAGTCAGCTGAGAAATTTCCATCTTTTTAGAACTATGCAGTGAACGGTGAGCAAGGTGTATATTTTAATCAATTGAGCCTTTAGGAATGTCTGTGACAAAAATCAAACTAGCAAAAATCAAACTAGCATTTGACAGTAGAGAAAGGTTTCTCATAAAAGCCATAATATTCTTTACTTTTCCCTAAAAATCATTAATTCAGGGTTACAAAATACATTCAGAAGAATTCCTTTGACCACATCTTCACTGACTTTAGCACATTATTGTTAGTACCCATTAATATATTTGTTTGTAACTCCTGCACTCTTTCAGCTTGTAGTAAAATTCAGAGAAACCGTTTCTAACTGTAAGGCTCTGTAGAATTCCTAATCAGATCCTTAAATAAAACAAATGAAACTAGCCATTTCTCTACTTCACATACAGCCAGGTCAGACTCAGTGGAGAATCTTGTTCCATTTAGTCCATGGATACTAGCCCTGATCTAATTAAAACATAAGTGTAATTTAATTTGAAGGTCCCTGGTTCAATATCAGGAGAAAAGGAGAGTTCTCTAATGAAAGCTGTATGGATCAAATTATCAAAATGATTCACCTTGGATAGCATATGCCTCTCCTGACTAATATGATATGAAATAGCTCTTGAACTGTTTTCATATAAACAGGCAATTATGGCCAGATAGAAAAGAGAAGTCTATTACGTAGCATAGACAAATTCATAACAGAAAAAAACAGAAAAAGACAAGAGGCAAATCATTTGAGTCAAGCATATTCACAGCTGGCCCCGTAGAAGTAGGAAGAAGTTTGGAAAAGACTGGAGAAAGAAGAAAAAAATAAGAAAAGAAGGAAATAATCTGTCTAGACCTTGCAAAACTGAGACCATGCCTCGCTGTCATTAGAACAGTCTGGGACATATTGGGTATTTTCAGACTTTACGGGCCTTTCGGCCTGCCACGCTGCCACGTGATCAGACCGGCCGTCCTTTAGACGTGCCGGTCTGATGGCTATCAGGGAGGGCGCGAGGCTGCGCAGGGAGGGGGCGTGGCTGTGTGGCGTGACGTGTGGCCACACAGCCCTGCCCCCCGCGCTCCCTCGGCCGCCTGCCCTTGGGGAGACGGGCAGGCGCAGCAGTCAATGCAGCCGCTGCGCCCGATCCTGTGCCGCGGTCGGGGCCATGATCCGGGATGGACCAAAGGTAACAGATGTTACTTTTGGCCCATCCTGGATCGTGGCCAATCTAACCACGGTTCTGGCCCTCAGGCCGGCCTGAGGGCCAGAACCGTGGTCAATTTGATCCTGACTGGGTGTTCACTGTGGTGAACATCTGGCCGGGAGCAAACAGACGTTCCTATGATCGCTGCCACTGCACGGAATCCACTGGGATTCACTGTGGTGAGCAGCGATTTCGTAATGTCTGAAATTACCCAGTGACTCTTTCAAAATGGGGAGAATTCAATAAGTTAGAAGATCTGGTAATCCTGCTTGAGCTGGCCAGAAGCGATACTTGTCAATGCACCATAGTTTCTTTCCTCCAAGCAGGCACACAGTGGGTATTTTCAGATGTGACGAGATCACAGTGAACCACGGTCAATACCCAAAGCGCCCTGAACGTCTGTTAGGTGGCTGCCAGATGTTCACCATGGTCGATTCCCACATGGATTCAATTTCAACCATGCTTCCGGGGCTCCCCGCCAGACAAGCGCTGCAAGCGTGGTCAAAGAGATCCCCAGCAGGANCCAAAGCGCCCTGAACGTCTGTTTGGTGGCCGCCAGATGTTCACCATGGTCGATTCCCACATGGGGTCAATTTCAACCACACTTCCGGGGCTCCCCGCCAGACAAGCGCTGCAAGTGTGGTCAAAGAGATTCCCGGCGGGAACCAACAAAAAGTAACGTCTGGCCATCCCCGGTGGGATTCCGGGCCGTGGTCAAATTCGCCGGGATCAGCCGGCACGTCTGTTGTACGTGCCGGAGTGATCCCGGCGGGGAATCATTTGGGTGATTCCGGGACGGGGCGAATGCCACCCCATCTTGTCTGAAATCACCCCGTATCACTCTGTTTATGTATCTTGTGAGAAAAGCATGGCCTACTACTGCATGTCTCACTTCTCCTGCTTTTTTATGTGTCCAGCCTCATTCATTACTCTAGGGCTCAGCTGCCAATTACTGTATTATAGTAATAACTCCCGATTTTTCTTACATCTTATAGCATCATATTCTGACATGATGCTATAGGATTTCTAGGATACATCCTACATCCTAGGATGCAGGATACATCCTAAATCCTATATGCATCCTAGGATACATCCTAAATCCTAGGATGTATAGGATTTCTTACATCCTATAGCATCATAGACTGGCTATGGCTACCATACACTATGCACCTTTTCTCCTAGTCAACATATTTTATTGTAATACCTTAAACAAGTTCTTGTTCGTAAAGATGATTTTATGGTTATAAAATGATTTAAATGATTATACATGATTTAATTATTACAATTATTATAATGGTTTTATGATAAATTGGAGGCTTTGTGAGCAAAATAAGCTATTGTAATAGTCTTATTCTGATGCGGCAAATTAAACTAGCCTTTCAACTTCATCCTCTAGGTAATCCGAATAATCATGAATGCTCTTCTAGATGTTCATCTAGTTTGAAGCTGACATAGTTCTATTCATGTAAGTTGATTAGCATATCATTCACTGCACATTCAGGCAGAGCACCCAAAGATTTAACACAAGCATTAACTATTCATATTCTATGGCTGAATTTGCCAGTCTGATTGATTAAATTTAAAAATGTCCATCAGCTGACTCCCATACAATACATACTTCTGCACTCAGCTGTCAGTATCTTTTTATTCTTCAAGGTGTCTAGCTGTCTGTTTTCTTTGGGAGAAAACAAATGAGACATTAGCCCCAGTAGCCCAGGAGTCACCTGCTTGTCTTGTAGGTTGCCGCCACATGTTTGCCCACTACAACCTCAGTGCGGGCAGCCAGCTGCTACAGGATGTGTGGGTGCTGGCAGTGGTCAGTGAAGCAGCCCAGGCAAAGTCCCAGCCACCTGGGCTAAACCGGGCTAACCATCTCTCCATGTATCCAGGCCCCAACCAGCCCTGGCACAAGGTGAGGTCAGACAATTGGGTCTGGAGGCACACCCTCACCCCAGCCACCAAACAGCTGATGGGGGGGCGTGGTGGAGCACCCCCTATCACCTGTTTGATTCACACGCCTGAGCTGGATGAGGGCGTGCCTTGGGGCCTTCCATCAGCTCTTTTGCAACAACTCTTCCTGGGGGCCTGATCCTGTTGTGTGGCAGGGGTCTGGCCATCCTGTCACATATGGATGGCTCCACAGCCAACCCATGCCATGGAGGGACCTGTGACAGCAGCCCCCACACCCAGATTACCGAGGGGGGTTGTAGCAGGGCTGTCCTCCAGGGCTGCGGCCCCTTTAAGAGGGGGCTGATTGGGCCAGCTGGCAGGCTGTGCGCATGCATGTGTCTGGGGATGCCAGTCCTGGCAGCCTGGGTTGGACATTAGCCCTGGAAGGGTGAATAGCCATATTATAGCCACATGCCCATTGGAAGCTTCAGGGCTGTTTAGAGCTCTAAGTACTGGGGCATGCTCAGTAGGGCTCTGTAACCCTCTCTGAGCTCCAAGTACGGAGAAAAGCTCAGTAAGGACCAGGTGAACCAACTGAGCATGCGCAGGGCCTATAAAGGGCCTGGACTCAGATGAGAGAGAGAGGGGCAGTGTAGGAGCAGGAGCTGTAGGTGTGAGCGCTCTACTCCTGAAAAGTAACCTTGATGAAGGGCCTGCATAGGGACCATACCCAGGTAAAGATCTAAGGTGGAGAACAGAGAGGGCTTTTGGGTCAAGCCCTAGAATAGAGACAGTGTGCACGTATGGTGGCGTAGGCCTTGGCTATAAGAGGTGGTAGGAGGCCAAGGTTGGGGCCCCTTCAGGGGTACACTACAGAGTACATCCCCCTACTTGGGGGAATACCGCCAGGTTGAGGACTGAATGGGTATGGCAGCAGGGTTGGCTAATTCTCCTAGAAACATCCCAGTGCTCCCATGTGGCCCTGGGAAGACCCCCTGCTACAGGGGGCTCTCATGTGAACCACCGATCCAAGGAGTGGTGGCTTCAGTGGCCCTCCCAGGACATGGCTGCGCACCCTGTCATTTGTTTTCACCCTTTGTATCTTTTCTCCTCATTCAGATGAGATATATGTACATTTTTTAAAAATGCACAGTAACAAAGTGAAAAGAATATGGCAACTAAAACCTGTAAACTGTTGGAAATGCAAGGACTGTGAGATCATTGCATCCATTTGCCCAATGCAGAGTTTACAGAGGAGTGTGAGTAGCTAATCATCAATAAGCAGGCAGGAAGCATACTTAAG
>QEPC01000724.1:687057-701410 GCA_003113815.1 Sphenodon punctatus
TATTTCATTGGTTTCAATGGGGACACAGCGCCCCATTGAAACCAATGAAATAAATCCGGTACCGGCATACCGGATTTAATCCGGGAATCCGGTTTTCGTAGAACCGGTAACCGGTAAATCCGGTAGCCGGTAATGGGCCCGGGGTCCCACCACTAGTTTTTACCCTATGACTTTCTGGTCTAAACTTTGCACTAATTTACAGCCTGTGCAACTCATGGACTTCAATGGAATCTCAAGTTGTAAATCATTGCAAAATTTGGCCTCCTATATAAGAACAAAAAAATGGTATTCTCACTCATAGTGTATTGATTTTCAGTCTGGGTAATGGTCTATGTATCAGTCTGAACAATGAAAGTTGATGGAACTGAAATCTGAACTTTTTATATTTATATCATCTGTGGTCATTTCCCCAAAACTAAAACAGATTTTTCAGCCACTCAGATGTTTTTAATGTTTCACTGGAGGGGTGGAATTTGACTTGTTGAGTAGAACTGGAGGACATCCTCTCACAAGGCCATATAATGCCTAGCTCATTTTGGGTAGCTCTAAAAGTTATGAGCTTTTATAAAATTGCAGTGAAATTGATAAATGTAAAGACAATATATATAACTTTACCATGTATATCTGGGATTTTCAAATAGAGAACACCAGTATCTGAACCAAGACCCATGACAACGGCAGGAATAAAGGAACTAGGTAGTTGGTTATGTTTCATCCTCTAGAAGAAATTGTTTCTTAAAGATTTCTAGTTGAACACTTCCAGCTCACTTCTGTTGGTTTCAGCTGGCCAGATAGACTTTGGAACAGAATAATAGACTTATTGGTATGCTGTTTCATGGAGCTTCTGGCCCTCCATCTGAAAATAATATAGGTTTGTAGAAACCAAAGAGGCGCAAACGCTGGTAGAAGCTTGCTGAAGAATTCTGATGAATCCTGCAAATCCCCAGTATTGCCACTACCATTCAGATTAAAAGATCTTAATATTCTCCTGAGTAAGTGGGATAGGCAGAAAATAAAGTAGAGTCAGAGTGTTCGGGAAGGATGACCATCCCATTATTCTGTGTGATATTATATGTCTAATCTCAGAGTCGGGATGGTGGCAAAAATAGTAATACACAGAAGCAGCAAAGAAGCACAGGACTGGCAAGCTGGAGATTTCCTGCTCTGTTCTTTTATTGAAGTGAGAATAACAAAGCTGGGCCCAGTCAAGCCAGTGATGCTGAAGATCCTCTACTCTCTTTTCTCAATGAGTGGAGGAGGCAACACTAGCATCTCAGTGAGAGCCCTGTGGTGCTTTTAAGTTCCAAAAGCAGCAGCATAGCCAAGATGCATTGAATTGGGCAGAGATGTTGAAGATAGAGAGACACTGGGTAAAGCCACATCAGACAGGGCGGGCCCAGTCCCCTGCCCGCCATGGGGAGGGCAAATGCAGCCACCACATTTTGGGCTGGCGGAGAGAGCTACCCAGACAAACAGCTCTGCCACAGGGCAACCAGGTGGGCAGGCTGCAGCCTGTCACAAGTCCTGTCATGCTGCAGTGTGGACTGAGGAGCCATCCACATGGGTGGGTGCCCAGCCCCACTCCACCCACCATCCCCGACCCACCCTCTATTCCACCCCCTGCCATGATGTAGACACACAGGAATGGTGAACTACACCCTCAGCTCTATGGGCGGGGCAGCACAGGCCTGGCCACATGGGAGGCGGTCCATTAACATACTTTGGGCAGTGTTATCCCACTTTGGCAAGCTGTGGCTCATTCAAAAAAAGCCACTGTGACCCCGGTCCCCTACAATTTCCATACCCCATGCCTACGCCAATGCCCTTCATTGCTCATCCTCCACAATCCCATGCCAAGTGAGTTTTCAAACTCATGCTAGGTGGCATTACACACTACCATTTCCCAGCCCCTCCTATGGCCCTGGGTCGAAGGCCTGTCCAGCATGTGGATGAAATCAGAAATGCCATCCAGAGTATAAATCGGAACAGCTCATGGTCCTTGATGGCCCTCAGGGACTGCTCAGGAGACATGTGCTCCATATGCCTGTTCCCCATCCTCCTTGGCAGGTACTGCTGCCCCACTTGACCCCATCTGCCCATCCCCGGTTTCCCCCTGAACCAACCTTGATTGCCTACCAACAATCAGGCCCTTCCCAACCTGCACCCCCCTCCAGGCCATCACACCATCGTGACTGCACCTACCCTCCCATCTACCAGTGGTTCTAGTGTCCTTGGTTGCCCACCAAAGCTGCAATGTTCCTGTGGCGTGTACACCTGTGCAGCTACCCCCTCCTGTTACCTATTTCCTTACACCGAAGTAAATAAAGCCCCCTTTGCTCCCTTACCATGAGTCCTGTGACCTCTCTTGGTTGGGTGACTGGTGGTATCACTGGGCGGCTATCAGCCTGTGGGCCTGTGGGCCTCCCAGAATTCCCAGGATGTCCAAGATGTTACACCTCAGCTGTTAATCAACTTTCAAGGAGTCTGTTGGTGGAGGAGGGGGATCATTTCCTACAAGTGCACATTGGTTATTTGGGGGAATGGAATACTTCAGTGTTCACTCTAACAGTAGTTTTGTAGAGTTTAACATGTCCCAGTATTTTCCAATGGTCACTTTGAAGGAGCCAAGGCAACCTAGAACCTCACCCCCATATGCAGGTGTGCAATCAGTTCCCATGTGATCAGAGCCATGCCCAACACTGCTGGATGAGCACGTTCCACCAGACGTGCAGCAGGTGAGATGTTGGGCAGCAGGAACCAGCCATTAGGTACATTGTCATTTATATCCCACCTCTCCTGCCTAAGCATCTTGAGGTGGCTACATTTACTTGCGAGTTGACACAATAAGCCACAGCCCAACCCTTCCACCAGACAATTACGCTGCTTAGCAAAATGGGTGCCCTCAGTGTTAGAACCAATTGCACAAGGCTCGTGTTAAAGGTGTCAGTGCACTGCCCGCATTGGAACTTTGATTCCCCACTCCTCAAGTACCTATGTTGCTGTATGCCAGGGGTAGGCAGCCTTTCTTCAACCCAGGGGCCACTTTGAATGTTAATACAAGTTCTGATTGGCCACATTGTAGTTGTTGGTAGGAGTGCGTAAGGGGTGCACTCAATGAAAGGAGGGCCTGGTTCATAGATTTGTGCCATACATCTGGCCCCTATACTTGTGTGCATGCCCTCATCTCTCCTTCCAATCCTGCCAACCCTTCCACTCTCCGCCCCTTTTGTTTATCTTCCTCCACATATGTGTCAGAAAGGTGTGGGTGTGGATGGATCTGGGGTGGTAAGGGAAGAGTGGGGGGAAGAAAGTGGCCAAATGTTGTGACCAAACTATGTATTATATGGACCACCTCAGTTTTAATCCCCTGTTCTATATACATCCCCAGCAGAGGAGAGACATCTGAGGATGCTGGTTATGGTGGCAGGGGAGCTGTCACGGTGTGCACTACTCCTGAGATCCACATTCAGGACCTTTAAAATATTGGTAAGCCAGCCATCTAATTATGAAAACACGAAACAACCTAAAACCTAGCTTGTAAAATAACTTTACTGTATTGATGGAGACAAGAGAACAAGGAAAAATCCCAGAACCATACCCCTGTCCATCCAACATGTCCTGTGCCTCAGATCACTAATCTCATCGCAGACATCCGGACGCCCTACGTTGGGGTCCCAAGGAAAAGTTAACTATGGACAACATGCATTCTGCTTATTAGCACAGTCCCCACCACCTCCCACAGCCCTTGGTCTCAGTTTGAGGCCCTGGCCAGCTGCCCCCATTCCACCACCCAATAAAGGGCATGTATTCTGCAGAATATTTGCAAGCTTGAAATGCATCTTAGGCAACCCAAGCATGTAGTTTCATCTTTACATTTTACAGTTCAGGAGCTAAAAGAGCAGCAGCATGAGGACACTCTGGCCATTGTGTTGGTGCTCATTGGCATCTGGGACACTATGCAGCATATCTGCCACCAGGTGTATGAGCTACTACTCATTTATATAGTGCTACACATTACTTTACAATCACAGATTTTGGAGGCCAGTACTTGCCCAGTGGGCTTACAATCTAAGATGAACAAGGGTGAGGTGACCACAGGGAGAGACAGACACACACATTCCCATTTTACAGATGAGGAACTAAGACTGAGAGGTTGTGACTTGCCCAAGGCCACCCAGTGAGTTCATGCTAGGGCAGGATTCAAATTCTTGCTTCTCAGGGCCAAGTCCAGCACCTTATCCATTACACCACACTGGCTCTCTAGGCTGAGAGATTGTGACTTGCCCAAGGCCACCCAACAAGTTCATGGTTAGGGTGGGATTTGAACTCTGGCTTCCCAGGTCCAAATCCAACACCATATCCACTACACCTGTTCTCCTGCTCTAGTGCAGCCTTCCATTCTCATGGGCACACAGCGTATGGTGGAGCTGCGGAAGAGGGTCCAGGAGGAGAGCACTGTGAGAAATGTTGATTTGCTAGTCAGTTATTCTGTTCAATCTGTTAATCTGTTTACTGTTAATGTTAGCCCATTTTTAGACGTGACAATCTGCTCACGAATTTAAATAATCTGCTTTTATAAAAGTTGCGCAGGTGGCATTTAGATGCACCGCTGCCACTGGAAACAGTGTCTCGTGTATTATTTTGAAACTGTATGTATTGGTAAAACCTTAATATTGGGGTGCCAGTGCCAGTGCTGCTTTAGGAGCCCAAATGCTGTCTCCACCACAGTCTGGGTGGTGCTCAGCTGCCAGTTGAAGAGGCATTCCACATTTGGTATGGGGCACATCATAGGGACTCATAAACCACGGCTTATGGGGATAGGCCATGTTCCTCAGGATAACAAGCCTCATGACCACCCCCTCAATGTTCACCATGAGGTTGGGCGCAAAGTCCCCAGTGTACATGCAGCCATCAAGGGGTCATTGGTGGAGGATGTGGCGTCATGGATGTAGCCCAATCAGCTAGCCATAATGTCTATGAATCTTATCTGGTGAAAGAAAGATGGTTGTAGTGTTGTCAGACACAACACCAGAGCTTTTGAACAGGTGAAGCACACCCCCATGACTGCCTGTCCAACGTCATCTGGCTGGATGCATGGCCAGCTATTGGCTGGGACAGTCCCTGCACACCTGGGTCTGTCTTTCCGTATGAGATTACACCCTGCCACAGCCCCCCAGTGGTCAATCCCATCTAACTGGTAGCACTTTAAGGAGGTCGTGATGTCTCTCACTAATTGGGTGGGAGGGGAGAGATGAAGGAGAGGGAAGGGAGCCTGACATCCAGGTAACAACATGGCCGGAGGCACGCTTGGGGGTGGGGGGTGATGGTTTGGTTGACATGAGTGTTCCCAGCAGGGCTCTGAGGCATGGTGAGGGAGAGTAGGGAGCAGCAACCCCTGTCTGTGGTGCAACTGCTGCACATATCCTTAGCAGCAGCCACCCGAGGTGAGTGAAGCACTTCAGCTGGCCTGCGCCGGGATCATGCCACTCGATCCTCAGTTCCCTGCTCCAGTGTAACCTTCCTTCTGTTCCCTCAGTAGGTTGTGACCATGGTCTTACTGACAAGCCTGTCTCTTACCTTTATGTCTCACCACCACCACAGGTCTCGGAACCTGGTTGACAATGTGTCCACTGCTTTAGGCTCAGAGAGCACATGCTGGATCCTCCTTGGAATTTGCAAGGTCACTCTTGGTGGGAGTGAGCCACAATACAGCTTGTCCCTGTTACCAGCAGCCTCAAATTCTCCTCTGTGGGACATATTCCCACCCCACCCATAGGGAGAGGGTGTTGTGGAGGGGACTGCGGAGATGGTCTTAGGATGGGCAATGGAGGGTTGGTGGGGGTAGTTTGGGCACCAGGCAGATGTATGCCATAGGTGCGACTTCTATAACCTGCCCTAGGTAGGATCCCTTTGTCCTGTCTTTCTCTCCTGAGTGGTGGTGTGACCTAGATTATGGAGTTTCCCTCTCTCTGGCTGTCCCCTAAAGCCCCACTGGACCAGCCATGACTCAGTTACCCCACTTACAGCAACCACTGAACACCACTCTCCTCAGAGTGTGCCAACCCATAAGGGATTCATCCTTTGTTGCCTATATCACAGGGTCCCAAAATCATCAGAAATGTAAAGGGTTTAGACTCATCTTGGTGATAAACCAAGACTTCCTCAGTACCAGTAACAACACAGACACACGCTTTGTAATGAGAAAGTTTTGTATATTAAGAAAGATAATATTGGTTCAGAGTAAATACAGGATGTGCATAATAAAATGAAATAAAAATCGTGCACAATGCTAGCTTGACTTAGAAAAGAAAACTTCCCTGTCTAAGTCCTTACCTAAGTTCTAGAAAGCAGTTTGCCCTGTCTGCCATGCAGACAGGCTGGCCTAGGTATTACATGCCGAACTCTCTTCATAGGGATTCTCTTCCAGGAACAGACTCTCTGGGTGCTAACAAGCACCCTTTAAATATTCATGCTGTTTCTTTGTTTCTCTTCCCACCTTTCTCTAGATATCTGCTTGGGCCAGGATCACACAGACTGCTTGAATGTATATTGGGACCAGACTTCTTTGTCTGGGCAAACTTGGCTTACCTTGATTTTATTTCTCATTACATCTCCTAAGCTTTTACTATAATCTTTTAATATAATTCTAGCTTACACAACCAATTAACATCATATAATTCACACCATGTTGTTCTATATGTTACACTGATAATTTAGATACAAAACATTCCCAAGGTTACAACACGTTGCTGCTGAAAACTCACATACTCATGATATATTGGTAATTCATAACCTCCATGACAGGCGGTCCATTCCTGCCCCTGCCCCCGCCCCCCCCCCGCCTCCTCCTCCCAACGGATACGGGTCGCCCATGGAAATGGCCTGGTACGTGTGTTTCCAGGGTGCTCAGGGGCTCTGGCTGGGCAGGATCTGTGTGAGGGGAACTGGCCATTGGTTGACTCATGGACCTAGATGGTTCCCTTATCTTGTGAAACGATGTAACACTTTTTTCTGGCTTGCAAGCAGCTAGTGCTAGTCCACACTTCATTCAGGCTTTTTGTGATCTTCCTGCCTGTTTTCATCCCAGGGTGTCGTCCCCATAGCAGCTGCTCCTGGCTGTGCCTGCTGTTCCCACCGGGGTAGGAGGCAGGGATGATTTGGGAGGGGGGAGGGTCTCAAATACTCAGGGCCTTTGCCCCTGTGGGGATGGTGGGGATGATGGCAGACCCACCCTCCTGTGAGGCTGTCTATGGGCACATGAGCCACCTGCTCCAGCTCCAGGGACTGCACCATGCCTGCAGGACGGCATGCATACACCACAGAGCCCAGCATGGGTTCCCAGTCCAGGTGCCTGCTGGAATGGGACGCCCAGGGGCGATGGGCCCATGCCTTATGCTGTGACCAGGGCCTGGGAGGGACAGTGCTGGCAGCATGCCAGGGGACAGCTTGCTTGGACTGCATGCTGCTGCTTTCCTTTCTCCCTTTAGTATACCTTTTCTGTATCCCGGAGTCCTGGGCATGAAGGGCGGACATGGCTTCTTCTGCCTGTATTTTGCCATGGCTGTACATCACGGCCAGGGCGTGTGTGCTGGGAGATGGTGGGTAGAGTGGTGCCAGGCACCTGTGTCACGGGTTGGAGGTCCGTACCCCCACTTTACCGGGTTTGAGTGACTCAGTTTCTCTCACATACAGGCCACTTGAACCAGTTTTCTCTCTCTGGCTGATTCAAGCCTGCCACAGGGACAACCCCTTTGTCACTCAAGGGCCCGATCCTTCCCATTTACAGACTCTTTACTCTCTGGGTTCGCAAGAGCTTGAGAACTCTTGTTGCTTACTTGTGTTCCAATGTTAGACACAGACACTTTTTCATAAAGATAAGAAGTAAGTTTATTGATTACATAAGCAAGATTGTTGATACAGAGTGGTTACTAGAAATTAAAGGTAAATATAATGCATTCCTAACCTATACTGGTTGAATTCCTAAATAAGCATCTTACCCTACAAAGGTCCATAAGTTCTTCTCAGCCCTTGATGTAAGCGACTGCATCTCCAGACTTAGAGTTGCTGAGAGCAAAGACCTGTCTCTCAGTTCATGTCTTTCCAGCCTTGCTGGCTGCAAGATGGTGAGTGAGTTCCTGATAGTCTCTGATAGTTGTACCCCTCTGGGGTACAACTTCTTATATCCTCAGGAGGAAACTCCTCATATCTTCTCGAGGCTTCTAGAATTCCCTTTGTTCTCATTATCAGCTTTCTCTGTCTCTGCACGTAGGCAATGGCTGCCTGCATTAGCATATAAATATCTCTGGCCACCTTGTCTGGGCCAGGGTTCCCAAATACACATTCTTTGTATCTCTTTGCATTTCCTGGAGCTTGGTCACGTGCCACAGCCCTAATTTGAGTTTTACAGTTCTCAGTTTAACATTACATACATGTGGAACCTCTTGCATTACATATTTCCCAGACTTGTGGTCTACATGTAGACCCGTGTTACATGTGTGTGATCCTATGTTCCTCCATGACAACCTGCCCGTGTGGCCAGCTCCACAGCCCACACCGTGGTATGGCAAGATTTTTGACGATGACTCATCTGCCTAGTTACCCCGCAGCAGGGCTGCTCGCTTGGATAGCTCTCCCCACCAGCCCATGAGCCCAAAGTGTGGTGACTGCGTTCACCCTCCCTGTAACAGGCAGGGGATCAGGCCCACCTTGTCCCATGTGGCTGTACCCATAATCTTCCAAATCTTTCCTTGGCAGGAGAAACACCATTCCACTAAATGCTTGAGGGTGGGGGTAGTAAGCATTGCTGAGATCCATATAAAATTATCAAAACAAATTTTGAGCAGCAATTGAAAGAGACAGAAGAGACTCATCTTATCCTCGTGGAAACCTCCTCCTATGACTGAAGAAGGTGAGGATACAGATACTGGAAATATATAAAGTCCTTCATGTGGATAGCAAACAAGCAGAAGAACTAAATGAATATGATGGAGGAGCACTCATCTGGGCATAATATAAGCTAGTCACTATGATATGAGATTTGGAAGTTGGCCAGCAGTGGACACAGTCCCTAGTGATTCTTATTTATGAAAGAGGGGTACCCAGCTTTGTGTGGAAGTTACCACAAGCTCTCATTATTGAAACACTAAAGAAAAGTACTGCTGTGCATTATCCTAAAGAAAATTTGTGGCTGAACATTCTTGATGTAACCAAGTCAAGCACATGCACCTGGGACCTTGCATCCTCATGAATGTTACACTCCTTGTTTCTCCCTCTGTTCCCCTTCCTTTGTCCCTCCCCCCCCCCTCAGATTGTAAGCCCTAGGGCAGGGACCGTATATATTCAATTGCTTTGTAAAGCGGCAGGTACATTGCTGTAGCTATATAAATGCTTGCTAATAATAATAATTAATAATTAATAATATAATATTAAATGTATATGTAGGATTTAGCTCCAAAAAACATACAGATGAGTAAAATATTTGCTCTACCTATGCTACAGGATAAGATGATAAAGAAGGATGGGAAGGTGGTCCATGCCTTCATGGATTTTGCTGTGGCAATTGACAGTACATACATTTTTTTGGCAATTTGGTTAGCATTGGTGAAGATGTACTGCTGTACTGCCCCTGTTATGATTGTATTGGATCTGTATGGCTAGCTCCAATCCTGATGGGGAAAGAACATACTCTATCTCGCTATAGAATTTCTTCTTTGCTTGCTTCTAGTGATGAGCGGGTGATGAAAGAAGTAGCGACCTTTTGTTTACTGGTTGTGAGGGAACGTCTGCGGCTGCTCCAGGATTAGACGATTTCATGTAAACTGTTTCTCGGTTGGTTTTTCTAACCTTACCCTCTCTTGGTTGCAAGGTGTGGTATTAGTTTATATTATCATTGGTTTTAACTTGTGCTATTCCTGATCCCCATCTTTCTATGTTATGCATGTATTATGTACTTGCTTATTTATATTTATGTTAGTGCCCTATGACTCGATATAGGATCAGATACTATATTGTTATGTTGTCTTATTGCTGCTGATTTATCTTGTGTTTGTTTTATTTTTCTTATGTTTGGCCAAGACGAAAGTTGGTGCCAACAACAAATAATAAATAATAATAATTGGTGAAGATATATGTTAATACTACAAGGTCATACAATTGCACCCTTTGTTTGATAATATTCCTATCTGTAGGTTTGATAACTAGCTAAGCTAGGCTATTGATAGCTGCTCTCTCATCCTTGCTACAATTGTTCCAATATAAAAAATAACATTTCTCCATCTTGTCTATATCTTTTAATACCAACTTTCTAAAAACATGATTAGATGGGTGTCAGGGGCCAGGGACTGGAACCCAGGAAGGGGCAAAGGGATGGGCCAAGGCAAGGATAGGAAAGGTAACAATTAAGTAGAGGAAACCTCTTAACCATTCTCCGATACCAAAGAGTCTTGATGCTCAACACAGAAGCCGGGGAATCCAGCCTTAAAGAGCTTACAGCTCATCACTGAGGTCAAGGAAAGGGAGCTGGGGATCAGAGAGCTGGGAAACAGCGGGATCTGGGAGAGACACAGAACCTGAAAGCTAGGAAGTAGGGATGTGCGAACAGAATGTGGTTCGGATGGTCCGCCGTTCGGTTCAAAAACCAAGTTCAGGTGCAGGCGTTCGGTTTGGCAGAGTTCGGTTTGGCCGAACATTCGGAAAATCGGTATCGATATCGGTATTGGTACCAATATTGATACCGATTTCGAAGGTTTTATTTTCGGTATCGTTTGGCCCTGAGACGCTTAAGTTTGTTATTTTTATGTCTTGTTATATTGTTAATGTTTGTTTTTTATAAAGTTAGTATAAAAGTAATATCTGTTACCAGCTGAGTTTGACCTGTCCAGTCTTTTACCACTCTGTGCTGGCTCTGGCAGGTGGCAGAATCTCATTGTATGTTTGTATATACAGCTTGTCAGATCCCTACCTGACAGCAGCAGCACATGCAGCATATTAGTCCCAAGATGTGCCAGCAGGGTCTCAACTTGCAGACAGCCCCCCAGGAGGACTGCTGGGGATCACATCAATAATGGGGGACATTGGTGGCCCTGGAGGAACATCATGTCTCCAAAAATCAGGCCTGTGGAGTTTGGGGCATGGTGATTGGCTCTGGCTGCTGCTGCATGCTGCCACTCCACTGGCACGGCCCCTACCACCTCTGCCACGTGCCCCATTGCCCGCCTTACGGACAGCAGCCCAGCCTCTTCTACTTCCCTTCTCCATGTCTTCCAACCCAAAGAATGCACACAAAGATTCTATCTATCAATTGATCTATTGATCTATCGATCTGTACACAGGAATGGGGGAGGGGGCAATACAGACAGCTCACCTAAATCAATCTAATGCTACTCTAAATAAATCCCAAAACAGGGGAAGGGAATCAGGGATGGAATATATAGTGGGAGGAAGGGAGAATTCAATGGAGGGTAGGGAGAAAGAACACAGGGATGGGTAAAAAATAAAAATAACGCCTAAATCTATCTAATCTAAATAAATGATACTAGGGATGTAAATGTGTGGGATGGGTGAAATAGGAGGAGGATGGCAATGGATTGGGAGGTACACAATCCATGTGTAGGATGCTAGGAGAGGGAGACTTCTGAAAACGCCTGCTGACAGGATCAGTGGTTAGCTCAGAAGGTGTTGGAAGGGCAATGACTTTTGTTACTTGCTGTGCCCGCCTTACCACAAGTCCCATTGACTCTGTGCAGCCTAGCCCCGCCCCCTCCATGTCCAATTGCAGACTGCCAAGCCAGTGGTCTGAGGAGAAAAGGGATTGTGATTGGGCAGGCTGGCTGCTACTCCAAGCCTCTCCACCCCTGGTGCCAGGAAGTCTGCTCCTCAGCTGCCTCCCCCTCCCTGGGCCTTCCAGTCACGTTTTCCCCTTCCATTCACGTTTTTCCCACCCAAACTCATCTGAACGCAACCAAACTGTTTGGTCATTTTCGAGTTCGGTTCGAACGTTCGGTTCAGTCGCCTGAATGGACTGAGTTCAGTCCAAACTCCGAACATCTGAACCGTGTTCGCACATCCCTACTAGGAAGGGAACATCAAGGGTCAAGGCTAGGAACACAACTGGAGCAAAAGAAGGGGAGAGGACAAAGGGCTAGGAACAAAACTGAGACACATGTAATTACAACTAAGTATTGACTGGTAGCCAATCAGGAAGCTGGGAGGCAGGACTGGAGCAATGGGACACAGCTGGGAATGGGTGTGGCATGGCAAGGATTGGGAGAACACAGGAGAAAAGAAATCAGGCCTTAGTGATGGTCCCAGTGGTTAAGGCAGTATTCCAAATTTCTAGAACTGGGGGTTTGAGACCCAAGGTCTGGCAATGGAAAGGGGGTAGTACAAGCTTGTAGATAGGGGCATAACAGGATCGCACTGGGTGGAGGTTACAGTTAGGCAAGCTTCATAATGAATTAAACTTCCAGGAGGAATTTAACAGAAGTGGTAGCCTCAACAACACTTGGAATCTTTGCACAGAGATTAGATTTTCCTAAACGTTTTAATCTAACAAGGAAAATTCCACAGCTTGCATATGCAGAAGCTTAGATTAGATTATTGTAATGGCCTCTCTCTACTGAACTTAAAGTAGAAAAAAAATATTTTTATCCCCCACTTCTGGATTTGTCCTTCATTATAATTATGGTGGTGTGATTCATAATCATTTTGGTCTTGCTTGGACTTAAGTGTGACCTTTCATAATGCAGGTGGAAAAATATGATTATTTGTGTATCCTTTATTGCACATAGTCCCAGGAGCTCAGACTGTGCAATGCAAAATACCAGAGAAACTGAATGCTTGTTTTTCAGTGAGTCATATTTGTAAATAAGTTCTTCATGTAAGCCAAAAAATGACAGGCTGAAAGTAAATTGCACAAAGTATAAAAAATGTACTATGAAATATTCCATCTTAGAAACTATTAAGTTGTTTTTCCTTCCTATTCATTATTTTTCGGATGTGCTTACAACTGTAAATTCTATCCTGCAATATATAAATAAGCTGTCACTGTAAAAGATTTATGACAAACGTTAAATTATGATGTAGCCACTACTAAGCAGTAAGCATCTGCTTTGTTGCATGTTGTCCAGGGCAGACTCTCAGCCATGTGCCAGGAAAGCCTCTTTACACAAAGGGGAGTAGAGTTTCTCAGTGATACCAACACATATTCCATCTCTTGCAATTAGTCTTAATCTTAATCTTAATCATGAGGTCAAATTGTTTAAAAGAACAGTGTTTAAGTTCAGAAAAGTTTTTTCCCCCCAAAAGGAACAGGCACATCCAAAGTCCCTGCAGAATATGCTGTGAGTGGGTAAGCAGCTCCAGGATATGGCCCTTTGGGAAAAGGCCACAAGCGGGAGCACCTGTCAGATTTGATCCATGGCTGTTTTTTTATTTGGTCCCTCTCCAGTTCCAAGATATGGCCTGTGGATCCACTCCCTTCCTCAAGCACTGAAAGTATCATCTCAGGGGAAGGGTGAGGAGATGGCGTTCACTCAAGGATAAGGGATGGATCCATGCAATGGATCTGGACCCTCCCCTTCCTGAGCACACAACTTAAGCATCCCCACTCATAACTCCTATCCGGCCTATGGACTAATTGTCCACAGACAGGAGAGAAAAGGTCCCCCACTCGTGCCTTATACAGACTAGGACTCTTCTGCCTCCTAATCTGAAGAAGGTTTCAACTGTCACCACTTTCATCTCAAGCCTTGACCTGGTTTTGTCTAAACTGACCAGCTACAGCTCTCTCATGTAGAAAATAGAGACTGAGCTTTAAAAATAAAATCCTCTGGAGTGCTGCATTCATCCAGTGTGAGAACTCAAGGATGTCAAGCCAAGAACCACCATGCACATCTGAGAAGATAATTTAGCACTTAGTTTAGTACAGGTAAATGTCATCTGGAGCTGGTTCATTACTGGGGGTTCCATTCAAACAAGTATTGGAAGCTCCAAGTGCTCTTCTGGAGCTTGAATTGCCTGAACCTTTTGTTGATTCCACTCAGTGCAGGTTCCAGCGAAGTTGGAGCCCCATACAAATAAAATGGTGATGTTGTCCCCTCCTCATAAGAATCTTAATGGACGTTCTCTATTAGAAAAAGGAAAATATTACTATTAGACTTGGGACCCCCGGGCCATTACCGGATACCGGATTTACCGGTTTCCGGTTCTCAAAGAACCGGATTCTCAGATTAAATCCGGTATACCGGTACTGGTTTTATTCCATTGATTTCAATGGGGCACTGTGGCCCCATTGAAATCAATGGAATAAAAAAATTCCTCCCCCCTCCCAGGCTGCGCAGGTGGAAGGGGGGAC
>QEPC01000724.1:704311-740883 GCA_003113815.1 Sphenodon punctatus
CATCTGTCCAGGTGGCCAACACATTCTCCCACCAGTCGTTGGTGCGGGAACGTGACCAGTACCATCACAGGGTCGGTAGGGTCACGCGGCAGCCGTACACATTGAAGAACCATCAGGCTAGGAAAAACTGGCCTTGCTGGGACACCACCAAGCCCAACAGGGCACGGTATCAAATGGCTGCCCGTCTCGCCCATCGCACAGTCACCACCCTCCTGAGGTTCGCTGCCCTCCTACACTGTATCCCCAGGAGGACGGAGTCTCAACCTGGCAGGAGGTGCAGGGCCATCTGCTGTAGCAGCATGCACAGCAGCAGGAGGGCTGCACCCAGGATTCGCAGCAGCATGTCCCTGTGCTGTGGGTACTCGTCATCCGGCAGCATTGTTTCCGCAGCTCCCCACTCCTGGCCACCCCCTGCTGGCTAGTGCCCTGGCCTCGGCGCGCTCTGCTGTGTGGCCTGTGCCCCTGGCCCACACTTCCCTTGTATTGCAGGTGCACCTCTGGGTCCACCCAGCTCGGTGTTGCCATTCTCTGTTTGCTGCTCAACCCCGGACAACCACCTCTGCACACCACGTCCAGCCACCTGCATCAGGTCGCTTATGTACTGGGTAGCCCGGTGGTGGCAGGGCACCAATTGGTGCTGCACTGGGTGTGTGCTGGTGTTGCCACCGATTGCCTGGCCCAGCTGATCATCCCTGCGATTGCGCCGACTGCATGCCCGCCGGGGTGGGTGGGATGGGACCGCGCATACCGCAGAGTACCGCTGCATCCGCATCTGCTATACATTATTCCCTGCCATCGTCTGCCTTTGCATGCTGCAGCTGTGCACGGTGTGGATACAATGTCAGGCTCGGCTACTTGGCCTGGCACACTGCCTGGCTGTGGCCTCGCTCATCTCTCATCACCTGTGCTGGATCCCTTCACTCCTGTGTGTGGGTTGCAGAGCGCCAACCACAGCGGGTCGGCCTATCTCTGGCATGCAAGGTCGCCTGTGGGCAAGGTTAGCCTCTCGGTACGTGCTCGTCCCAGTCACTGTAACCTTCCATCTCCCGCCTGTTGCTTCACTGGAGCGGGCCCCACTGCAGCCATGGCTGGTTGTGGTGCGGGGCCCTCGGCCGGGGATGTCGGGGAGGGGTGGTTTCCCTGTGTGGACATGCTGTTGGGGACCCTGTGGCTGAGCCCCAATGTTCAGCTATTGGTGGGCGACCCCCTGTTGGTGGCGGATGGCTTTCGGCTCCTGTGGTGGTACATGTGGATGATGGGACACCAGGTTGGTGCCCCAGCATGCCGGGGGCATGCGCTTGAGCATGGCTTCACCCTTCTGCACCAACCTCCTGGGGGACACCCCCACGGTGTTGTCGTGCCATGGAGCGCTGGTACCGGCTACTCACCTGCTGATGGCGCGACCTGGGTACGGCCTCGCCTTGCTGTCCAGAGGTCCCCCTGTTGCTTCCCTGTACACTGGCACCCTCCTGCATGCCTGTGGCATCCCACGTGTGCCCTCAGATGTGGGGGCCCTCCTGTGGGACCTGGGCGTGCTGTCCCCCAAGGTTGGTGGACCACTCCGGACCGGGGACCCTTCCGCCACTCTTCGATCGGTGAGGGACCTTTCAGGTGTGCGGGCCGCAGCTGCCAGTGCAGATCAGCTCCTTCCCCGCTTCCTGGTGGATGCTCATATGCGCTCCCGGGACTTCCAATGGGGCCTATTCACCTGGGAGGGTCTAGCGCAGGGGATTCCATCCCGGGAGTGCTCACTGAACCTTCCATGACCTGTGCCTTGCCGCCACCCACTCCCTGCCACCCTGGTGCCCTGGATTGTGCTTTGCCGGGACTCCCCTGTGTCACCAATCGGGCTGTGTGCTGACATCTGCTTCGATGCCGCCTGCCACATTGTTCACTGGACCCCATCGCTCTGGGTGACCGTGGCTCCTACCCACTGGGGCTTCCATGGTGCCCTCGCCCACTGTCCGTGGGCACACCTGTGCCCTCCTGTTGTGCTCACCTTGCCCATCCGTGGACCCACCTGCATCCCCCTGCTCTGCCTCTCTTTGCTTGGGGGACCCCATTTCCCTGGTACCAATAAAATGCTGTTCTGTGATGGTCTGTCCTGCTTTGCTTCTCTTGCTGCTGTGGTGTCTGTGTGCCCCCTCCCCTTGGCGGCCCTCCTGCCCCCATCTGTGTGGTTGTGTGCAGAGGGTGTGTTTGGTGTACTGGTGGGGTCTGGACCTGTGGGGTGTGCTTCAGTTGTGTGATGTGTGTTCCCCTGGCAGCTTCCCTGCTGGGTGCTTCTGCCTGGGTGTGCTAAAGGGGTGGTATTGGCGGTGGGCAGTCGGGTGGGCACTCCCTGGGCTCGCCTGTCCATTGGTGCAGCCCCGGCCCTGCACCTCCCCTCCGCTCCCTTCTGCTGTCGCCCCCTTGGTGCTGCCCGTATGTGGTGGCAGCGATGGATGGGTGGCAGCAACATGGGCGCTGGGCGGCTGAGCATGAGTAGGGGTTGTACTGGCCCCAGGCTTTGGCCCCTCCAATCCCCCTTTGTGCAGGGGTTCAGGTGGTCTTCCAGGTGGTGGCTGTTGGCATGTGGGGTGTGCACCTGGTGCTGTTGTTGCCCCCAGCCCTCCCAGGGCCCGTTGGTGCGGGTGTTCCCCATTGCCCTGTCCCTTCTCTCCTGCAGCTACTGTTGTTGTGCTGCTGGTGATCTTGTACCTGGGCGGGATGGTCCTGCAGCTGGAGCGGGCGGCGTGGGACATGCGGGTGGTGGGCTGCCTGTTTGATGGCATCCGTGAGTGTGCTGCCTGTTTGCTGGGCCCTGTCCCTGCGTCCCTCGTGGGGGGGTTCTGCCGGCTCTGATGGCTGTCTCCTCTCCCTCTGTCCCATTCAGTGCAAGCCATGATCATGGAGCGGACCCAGGAGCAGGGGGAATTGTTGGAGCTCCTCCTGCATGTCCTGGAGTGGCTGCACCAGCTCGACCGCGTGCAGGCTGAGTGCTTGCGCTGGGCGTGGGGTCGCTGGTCCTATTGACCGGGTGTTGTCCTGGGTCTGCCGCTGTCGGCGCTGGGGCCCCCTTCTGTTGCCCCCTCCCCATGCACTGCCCTGTTATTGTTGTTACCCTTTGGCTGGTTCCCCGTTTTATTAAAGTTCCTTGTGTTCCTTCCCCGTGTCGGAGTCCGTGTTGTGCTTTGCTTTGACCTCTCCCCTTGTGCGGGTGCCTCTGGGGGGGTGTTGCGGGGTTGCCTGTGTTGTGTAGGTGCCTTCCCCCCCTTGTCCCCTGTGGCCCGTCCCTGTGTGCTTCTGTTGCCTGCTGTGCGTGTGCCGCTCTGCTGGGGGGGGGGGTTTGCTGGCACCGGGCTGCTTGGGCTCTGTGCCAGGGCTGTGAGAAGATGGCTTCTTTGTAGCAGCTGTCATCCCTGCTCCCTCCTGCCCCGCCCGTGTGGGTCCTGGTGGCTCGGGGGCGGGGCCGCATTGCACGGCTTCGTCTGTCCTTGGTCGGCCTTGTTGGGCCATCGCTGTGCCAGGCGGGGCTTCCCCGGCCCCAGCTGTCCGGGTACTTGCACGAGTGTTTGCTGGGTGCTTTCCTGGATGGGTGTTTGACCGCTGGGTGTTTGCCAGCTCCTCCCCTTTCCTTCCCACGACCCCCCGTGGCGCTGTCCGTGTATCTGTCTCCCTGCTCGGCGCCGCTGGGTATTCGCTGGGTGTGCTCACCCACCCCTCCACGCCCATCAGCTCTGCTGTGCTGTCCTTGTAAAAACAGCCAAAGTTTAAAAAGGAAATGTTCTCTATGTTGTGATTCAAGCACAGGACTGGGAATCAGGAGATCTGAGTGCTGTTTGCTGCTTTCTGTGACTTTGGGGATGTCATTTAAACCCACATTTTCTAAAGTTTTGCTTATCAAGTGAGACTACAAACTATATCCAAGGCACTGTGCACTCACAAATCCTGTTAGTAATTTATGCTTCATCTCGCCCCCCCTCCCCACATCCCCACCTAAATCTCTCCACCCTCTTCCCCATAAAAAAATCCCAACTAAGGTCCAAATGTACCTTAAATAAAATAAATATTCTCTATCCAACACTTAAGACATTAGTGCCTGAAATGTTTTTGTATAAAGACAGTCCTCCTGCTGTAAAGGCAGCTGATGTACATCCTTCCACTACACAGATAAAGAACAGTTTAATGAGATTTGACTGCTTTAGTTGGTTGGAGGCTAAGGGCTTATTGATTAGTGACATAACAATGTACTGAACAACCCTCTGCCTCTTCCCCACATTAACCTGATTTGTATTTACTGCATGATCAGACACCAAACTAAAAGCTTTGAGCCAGACTTTTGGAAGATGAGGAACTAGTGTAAAATCTGACCAGTTGTATGCTTGCTGTTGCATTGAGGTATACTTTGAGGTTTACTTTGAGGTATGCAGTTCAGATAAACACCTCCTACAAATTAATTACTAGGAGAGGTTTGCAAAGATATAAAGAGAAATTAGTTGCCCAAATTCACAGATATTCTATGTGAGTTGGTCACCTAGCTCCCATTTACATCTTTGAAAATATCCTACACTACCACTGTTGTTGTGCTTAAAAATGTAGGGGCACAGTTGCATATGCAAACAAGCCTCAGGCCCCTTTTTGGAAGTTTAGTCTTTTGAATTTCAACTATTTCTGATGTTTATTAAAAAAATGTTCCCATCTCTACATATGACTGTTTTCCTGCTACTTTTAAACATGATTTTTCTTTGAAATCTCTTAACAGTTGGTTTTCTGAATACACAGAATGATGCCACCAAATAGAAGTGGATTATCTGCAATATAGAACTCCAGAAGATTACAGGCATTTCTAAACCTGTGCAATAGAAGAGATTTTCTAATCTTCAGTCATGCTGGGCAATGGAAATAAAAGGGTTACAGCAGAACATATCTATAAAAATTCTACCCGAAATCAAACTATGCTGGAATGTAACAGTTGCTGCCTTGCTGAGTTTCAGTGCTATTTGCTGATGCAGTTCACTGCATCTGAACCACCACAAGGGAAACATTCCAAGAGCTCTGTTCAGGCATCTCTTGGATGAAATCCATCAAAGAGCAAGCATGAATCTAGTAATAAATCCTAGAAACATGCATGGTGGTGTCATGAAACGATATCTGCAATGCTGCTCATAATCCCAATTAAAGGATGACTGAGGAAATCTGTCAGATTTAGATATATTTTTGACTCTATGGCTTATCCAACATGTGATGAAAGGCTTTTCCATAGGAGTGGCCAGGAATTAATATGGGTGTATTTCCATTTTCAAAAAAAGAATGTCTCTCTCAATGATTTATTTATTTATTTCTACACACTTATATCCCACACACTCCTGCTCGCAATGGCAGCTCGGGGCAGCTCACAAGACCAATAAATTAAACAATTATAAAAATAAAACTTATTAAAACTCATAAAATCAATAAAATACATTTAAAAGGGCAGAACTAAACCCCCTCCCCCTCTCCACCCCAACCCTCCTTCCTATCTCCCTACCCAAAGACCTGGCAGAACAGACAGGTCTTACATAGAAGGGAGGTCCAGGGCTAGGCAGGCCTCCAACAGGAGGGAATTCCACCGCCTAGGAGCCGCCACCGAGAACGCCCTCCCCATCGTCGCCACCCAGGAAACCCAAGGGAGTTCAAGTCGGGAGTCCCCGGCCGACCGCAGGGGCCACACCACGGTCTGGGGCATGAGGCAGTCTCGCAGGTAAGTGGGGCTTTATAGGTCAACACCAAGCTAAGACACATAATGACTAATGTGCTAACTATGGTGGGATTTTTATGGTGTTTGAGTTTAATCCTGCAGGCTGCTAAGCATCTCCTGTCAAATACTGGTTGCCTTTAACTCCTACTGAAATAAATCAGAGCTGACAGAAGAAGACTTCTCTTATAGCAGGATCTCAGAGACTTTTCTGAATGGTCTTAAGCCTCCCATTTTTGGTCAGTGAGTTTTGTATGCATAATAGCTGAATAGATGTGCTCCAGCTCATTGTGAGCTTGTTATGTAAGTTGATATAGATTGCTGGGTGAAATTCTTTGACTTTTCTTATCCAAAAGACAGAATAGATTATCATAATGTCTCTTTTAACTTAAACTCTATGAATTTAAAGGTTGAAGTCTGATCTAGTAAGGTACTGAGTCCATAGAAGTTGTTTTGAATCCAGCCACATTCAAACTTGGATAATAACCAGAAGATACATAGCATCTTTCCTTAGGTTAAAAGTTAATGCATATGACTGATCTCTGTAAATGTCATTATCTCTGCTAATACCAGCAAAAATTATTAGAGGAGCATCATATCTTGAACCATCCATCTCAATGGGTGCTTTTAAATGGACAGCTGCCCTGGTGCTGGCCATGCCAGTCCACTTCACTCTTGGTTGACTGGTCTGTTTAAAAGTGTCCTGTCAGAAGTGGAAGTGGAGCAGGGCCAGCCCTGCTCACTGCCCCCCAGAACATCCTGGAGCACCACATGCGGAGTGAGCAGGCCAAACCCAGCGCACCAGCCTGAAGTGAAACTGCTCCATCTGCTTGGTGGACCCACACTGCAGCTCCACTTTCTGCCCGTCATTGTCCTGGGCAACACAAGAGTTGCGAGCACCAGCCTAAAGCATCAGGCAATCTGCCCACAACTCTATGGTGTGTGTGGGAGGGGAGGGAGGATGCCGCTTAGGCGGACGATGGGCCAGAGAAACCACTGGGTCTGTCAAAAATGGACCTGGGTGGGGTTGCAAGTGGGCCGACATAGGGATGCACCCCCAGAGCAGCTCCAGGAACAGGCAGACTCTGGTCTGCCTGTTTACACCCAATGTAAGCCACGTATTCTTAAAGTTTTCTCACAGTTCCTGGATAGTTCCTAAATGTGGAGTCTCCTGACATTGCTAAATGCAGCCACCATATCTAGGGCTACTGCCTACAGGAAAAATAAAACACCAGCCAATACATGCATATAAAAGGCAAACGCCTCAATCCATAAACCACTTACTCCAGAGCAGTGGTTTATGGATTGTGGCTAGAAACATTTAGTAAGCAAACATTTCAAAGTTAACTTAATTGCTTTAAAAACAAACTGTTGAAACCCTAAACCACTAAAAGCATACACATATAGACTAAAAGCTCTTAAGAAATGCACTTTCAGGGTGACATGTAAAGCTTTTGCCTGTACAGTGTGCAGTGATATGTCTTTCACCTGCAACTGCTGGCATTGCTCACAGCTCAATATTGCTGCGAACAGCATTCCTTACCCTGCTTTAAATATCAGTATGTCATCATCGTGTGCAGGAGAAACATCAAGCCCTTAGTTTAAGTTCTAACAGTACAGGAAGAAATGGTTTTCCAGTATGTTGTTTTAGATTTAGAACATACTATTTTGGCAAAATCCTCCTTTCCCCTTCAGTGTCATTATCCATTCGAATATATGTGCGCATGATTTAATCTTTTGGTTGCAATTCTGACTTCACTGAAATTAATGGCAAAACTGCCTTTGACTTCAATGGAGCGAGGATCGTACCCTTTATTTGTAATTTTTCAGTCAACTTGTCTAGTAAGTAAAGTAAGTAAGTTTTATTTACGGTTTTAAAAAATAACAATAATAATACAAAAAGACATAAAATATTGCAGAGGTACAGCATATACCTAATCACATTTATAAACAATATTTAATAAAAATTGATATTAAAAATTAAAACATTTCTTATACCACCTGTTCACGTAACACTTCACCCCCCACCTCCCAGGTAGTATTATCCCCAACCATCAGGCATGTTACTACGTATCTTTCTGCCTTCACACACAAAAAGTTCCTAAAGTATTTTTTATTTTATTTATTTATTTATTCCAAACTTATATCCTGCTCCTCCTGCCCAAAGGCAGCTTGGGGCGGCGAACAACATGCACAAAAACAAATTAAATAATAAAACATTTTAAAATAAATCTACAAATTTTAAAACAAGTAATAAAAACACACCCTCCCTCCCAAACCCCACCTCCCCCACCCTACCCCGCCCCCTCGCCAAAAGCCTGGTGGAACAGTCAGGTCTTACACAAACATCAAAATGACAGGAGGGTGGGGGCCAACCGAGCCTCCTCCGGGAGTGAATTCCACAGCACAGGGGCAGCCACTGAAAAAGATCTCTCATCAGTGGCCACCCGTCTCGCCCGGGGAACCTCCAAAAAGGCCCCCCCAGACGATCTCAGGGGTCACACGGGCACATGGGGAGTGAGGCGATCCCGCAGATAGGCAGGGCCCAGGCCATGGAGGGCTTTAAAGGTCAAAACCAGTACCTTGAACCTAGCCCGGTGCTTTATAGGCAGCCACTGCAGAGCCCAAAGCACAGTTGTCATGTGCTCCCTGCGGCCTGCCCCAGTAAGGAGACGGGCCGCGGCATTCTGCACCAGCTTCAGCCGCCAGACCAGCTTCTCGAGCAGCCCCACATAGAGTGCGTTGCAGTAATCCAGCCTCGAGGTGATGAAGGCATGGATGGCAGTGGCAAGGTCAGAGTCTGAGAGATACGGCCGAAGCCGCCGGACAAGATGTAACTGCTGAAATGCACTCCCCGCCACGGCCACAACCTGAGATTCCAGGATGAGCCATGAACCGAAGAGCACACCCAGACTCCGTACCTGCAGGACCATGAGAGGGAGAACACCCCCCAGAGGAGATTCAACCACTCCCAGCCCCCCCCCCCCCAGGCCCTCACCTACCAACATCATATCTGTCTTGTCAGGATTCAGCTGCAGATGGCTCAACCTCATCCAAGCCCCCACAGCTGACAGGCACTGGGAAAATAAAGAGACTGCATGGCCTGGGTCGATGAAAAAGGAGAGGGAGAGCTGAGTGTCATCAGCATACTGATGACACCGCATGCCCTGAAACCTTCTCACGATCTCCCCTAACAGCTGCATATAGATGTTAAACAAGAGGGGGGACAGAATGGCACCCTGTGGGACTCCATATGTGAGGTCCCAGGGGGAAGACGTACACTCCCCCAAGACTACCCGGTGAGTTCTCCCAACCAGGAATGAATGAAACCAGTCCAAGACCGTCCTGCCAATCCCATCACGGTCCCGCAGGCGAGTCACCAACACCTCATGATCAACTGTGTTGAACGCAACTGAAAAGTCTGGCAGGACCAGTAAGGTTTGATGACCCTGGTCCAACACCAGACAGTGCTTGTCAACCAAGGCCACCAATGCAGTCTTCGTACCATACCCAGGCCGAAACCCGGACTGAGAGGGTTCAAGGAAACTGGTGCGGTCCAGATGTTCTTGGAGCTGCCGTGCCACAGCCCGTTCAATAACCTTCCCTAAAAAGGGAAGGTTAGAGACCGGCCAATAACTGGCAGGAGCATCAGCATCAAGAGATGGTTTATTGACCAGGGGTCTAACCACAGCCTCCTTCAGGCATTCAGGCATCCTGCCCTCCCAAAGGGAGGCACTAACCACCCCAGCCAGTAATGGCCGTAACGTCTCCTGGCTGGTTTTCACCAGCCAGGACGGGCAAGGATCTTGTTCACAAGTGGTGGCATGAACAGATGCCAACAAGGACTCCACATCGGCAGGTGACACCATCTGAAACTGACCCCACAAAACAGGACAGTACAGGGCATCCATAGCCCCAAGATGATCCTCTGCAATAACTGTGGAACCGAAATCCTGGTGGATGCAAGCGATCTTATCTACAAAGTACTCGATGAACCGGTCACAGCGGTCACTGGATTGCTCCAGGTCCAGGCGGAGACAGGCAGGACTGACCAAACCTTTCACCATCCGGAGAAGCTCCTCTGGACATGACTTTGCAGATGCAATAAGGGCACAAAGAACTGCTTCTTTGCTGCCTGCACCGCCACAGCATAGGCCTTTAAACTGCTCTTGTGCTGTGATCGATCATACTCATCGCGAGTCCGGCGTCACCGTCGCTCCAACTGCCTGCTCTCCCGCTTCACGGACTGCAGGCCCTCAGTAAACCAAGGAGACCTGCGGGAGACTCGGGAGGGCAGCGGATGCCTGGGAGCCACTCTGTCAATGGTCTTGGCCAACAAGGTGTTCCAGAAGGCTACGAGATCATTGACCAAGCGGGTGTCACGGTCCAGGGGAAACTCCCCCAGAGCATTCTGGAACTGATCTGGTTCCATAAGTCTCCGGTGGTGGACCGATCTAATAAGTCCTACACCCCATTGAGGGTTGACATGTCCAGGATGCATGCCTTAAGGAGGTAATGGTCAGACCATGACCAGGGCTCCACCCCCCTGACTTCTATTAACTGACCCCCCCACCTCAAGACCGGTGCAGAAAACCAAGTCCAGTGTATGTCCCTCCTCATGTGTGGGGCCACAGATGATTTGGGTCAGGCCCATGGTTGTCATGGAGGCCATGAACTCATGCCTCGCTCCTCCAAGATTGGTGTCAGTGTGGATGTTAAAATCCCCCAGGACTACTTGTTCCGGGGTCCGGAGGATCACATCTAACACCAGATCAACAAGAGCATGTAGGGATGCCGCCGGGCAATTGGGTGCACGGTACACCAGCAGCACCCCTAATCTGTCCCTAGCCAAATCCAACACAAGATGGAGGCACTCAACACCTGGTGGAGCCTGCACCGGATACCTCCTAGAAGACAGTGCATCCTTTATAACAATAGGTACACTCCCCCCACCCCCCGTCCCTCCAGCCGAGGCTGATGCTGCACAGAGAACCCAGCCAGAACAAGATCGGTCAGAATAGGGCCCGATTCATTGTCCAGCCAGGTCTCTGTAATACACACGAGGTCGGCATCCCACTCCGGGATTAACTCCCGGATGGTAGATGACATTAACCACCGACCTCGTATTTAGCAGCACCAGGCCAAGGTCTGGGGTCTTCTGGGCCTCGACCCACAACCTTCCCACGTGAGTATATAGTTCGACTAAAGAGTTCTGTTGCAACAACAAGAGAGTTTTCTCAAAAAGATTGAAATATTTAACCTTATTTGTTATAGGAAACAGGTATTTATCCCTAAGTGCCTGGTAAAAGAGACAAATGCATAAAAAATTGACAACATCCTTTCCCCCTCTCCCCACATGGCATGGACAGAATCTCAAGTCATAAGGGATCTTTGCCCATCTTCCTTTTTGCACCATGGTATCAATCTGACTGAATCTTAATTTAGTTAAAGATTTCCTATGCTGGGCATTAGGGATATGTGGCAGATATCGTGCTTGCTGCCAAGCCAGGTGGATTTGTTTATAAAGTGGAGCATATCTGACCACCTTTGCCAGAACCATGTCTTCTTGTGAGGAAATATCCAAGAAGCATTCTTTAATAGTTTGTTTTTCATTATCCAGTAATAATCTCTGAGCCTCCATCAAAATATCTCCCAACCCAACCTTCAATAATGTCAGCTTAACATTTGATAACCAAGTCTGCAGATGGGCTCGCTACCTTTCTAACTCTAACAAGACTTGTTTTGGAAGTTGGCTGGGGAGATATAATCTTACCCTAAGCTAATAGAAAATAGGGTGTAGTTTAGCCAGTGTAGAAATATATACAGTGCCTGTTTCAGCCCTAACCATGGCTCTAGGAGTCCCAGTTTGAGCTGCCAATAATTTCCTCAGAAAGGTACATTGGGCCTTCTCAATAGCTTCATAAGTTTTAGTGTCCTGGCCTGGCCCCACAATTCTGAACCATACAATAGCATAGGCTCCAATTTTGCCTTTGCCACCTTAAGGGCCTTCACCCATGGTCTTCTTCTGAACCTATTATAGAAGGACAGGATCCCACCCATTGCCTGTGTTGTTTTCACTATTTGCCTTCGTATATGCCCTGTCCAAGATAGAGAACTAGAGAAGGTAAGGCCTAAATAAGTGAATTTCTTGACAGTTTTTAAAGGTTGATTATTAACAAACCAACTATAGGTCTTACCAGCACCAAAAACCACAACCGTAGACTTGTCCACATTAACCACTAAGTTATTATCAAAGTAGTATCCACCAAAGATGTTACTCAACCTCTGAAGTCCAACCTTGGTGAAAGATAACAATACTGCATCTTCT
The DNA here is from genome assembly GCA_003113815.1 of Sphenodon punctatus. NCBI lineage: Eukaryota > Metazoa > Chordata > Lepidosauria > Sphenodontia > Sphenodontidae > Sphenodon > Sphenodon punctatus. The sequence goes on from QEPC01000724.1 coordinate 716,356, forward strand.
GAGTAAAGGAGACATGGTATCTCCCCACCCAGCAATTTGGGTGTATGACACTGCTCTTTCAAAAAAAAAAAAGTGGCCGGTCAACTTGTCTATTTGGTCACTATCAAAGGGCAATGACTCCATGTTCGGCCACTATTGAAAGCAACACTGACCTTTTGTAACACGTCTCAAGATGTGTTAAGACACTAGACCTGTGATCCACAAACTGCTTCCTTTGGAATTCAGTGGGGCTTCAGTGGGACTGCTCCAAAATAAGTGATTTGTGGATCACAGCCTAGCTTGTTAATTGTGGATGGACGCAGTCGGTTTTGTCAAGGCTTCCTTCTGGTGGAATGTTGGAGGAGGGGAAATAGCTGAAGATAAAGACATATTTGAAATTCAAGTAACAACTAAAAACTCTCACATAGTCTGTTTAGTTCGTACACTGCAAGAAGTTGTTGCTGGTTTTTGTTTTTAAAGAGTTTTCAAATTTGAGTTTCCTTAGTCTCCTCATACATCACTCCATTAATAATAAAATCCACCATTCAAATGTTTCACCTCTTACAAATATGAGACAGCAGTTGTTATCTTGATTTAATAATAGTTTTAATAAGATCTGATTCATTTTTAATTTGTAACACACCTACATTTCACAGTGGTAATCATATAATCCAGATAATCTGAAGATAATCTGACAATGACCCTTAACCTAGATTGCACTGTGTTCTATTCAGTGCTTTTTCTATACAGGAAGTTATTTTTAATGACATGCTTGGAAAAACAAAATCTTATGTAAATAAAACAATAAAGACAGGGGTTTTGTTACATTATAAAAAGTAGGATTTTATTGATTTAATAAAATATTGATTTTTGAAGTACTCAGAAGACAGCATTGTAAATGTATCTATACTTTGGTTACATAATTAAGAGACATTCATTATACTGTACTAAGTGAAGACTTTCATAGTTTACTTTGATTACAGTGAGATTACTTTTTCTCCTTAGAGTGTTGGTCAAGTGAAAAGAAGTTTGGTGAGGTAAGAATTATCATCTGTGGTGTCTAAAATTAATTCCTCTTCCCTTTTCAGACACATGAAGTCTGGTTGGCCTAATTACCTGGATGTTTGCTGGCTTCTAAGACGGTTATGTAGCAGCAAATCTCAGTGTGAGTAAAAAAGTATTTTTTTTAAAAAACTACTTTTTTAATGGAGTACCAGCTAAAAAAAAAAAAAAAAATATCAAAAAGGAATGTTTTAAAAACAATGGTTTGGTTAATATCAGAAGAGCTGAATACTTTTGCTTTGGAATCTCTAAAGGTTTAAAGAGATCTTCTGAATCTCTAAACATCACACATCAGGGGAAAAAAGAGATGCTATGATTACAAATAAGTATCTCTTTAAAGAAGACTGATATTTCGTCATTATTCCCCATAATCATAGACCTATGACATGCACAGCTAATTTACTGACTTTTTCTATGGCTTAATTTGTTTCTTAGATAAAAATGTAAGCAACTTTGTTGAAAGAGTTTTATTCACATGGCAGTCTAGCGACATGAACATTGACGTTTTAACAACTATCAGCTTTTTAGGTTTATGTTTGTGACCAAGGCTGGCCTCAGAATTTGTGGGGCCCAGGATGAAAATAAAATGCCCCATGGACCCACCTTTCACAGCCCACCCCTTTAACAACTGGCAGTCTGGTGTTTGTTTACAAAAATAAAGAAGGATCTGCCCAGGGGTGAATCCTAGGGTTGAGCTGAAATTTTAGCGCAGATTGTTTTCAACAGACCTGTCCATTTCAGTCGATCGGGTGAAATGCAGACCAGAATATGGAACCGATCTGTGTTCCTCCAGAATTATCGAAATTATTTTTCCTCCTACTGTGTGTGTGCAAATTGGTGGTAGTCATACTGCACACACACAAAATGGGGATGAAAAGTAGGCTTCTGTCATTTTGCCCATGCGCAGTAGGAGACAAAATAATTTCTTCCTGTGGCGGAATTCCAATTGATTTTTCAAAAACATGGAAAAATTCTGCAAATATAGTAGGTGTTAGGGAACTTTCTGGAAGGATAATGTCAGGCTAGGGATTCCCTGTAACATCATACACTACAGTCATTGAACTCGTACAGGCACCAGGGTACTATGTGGCTAAATGCTTCCCTGTCCTTATAGTCTGGATTGCTGCTGGGTCACCTTTTCCTTTTATTTGAATACTTATTGCCATTCAATTAAAAATAATTTAAAATTTAAAAACAAAATTATTGTGCATGCGCAAAGTAGCTGTTGGACTGTTCATGCAAGCATGCATTTTTCCAAAATGGTGGCAGCAGCAACAAGGGTGTTATGGTGACTAAGCAGAAGGCTATGCCAGATCTCATCACAAGGGGCTGCCACCGTGTTTACTATGAATGCAGTCCCCATGGGGCCAAGGCCCTAGGCCAGAGACCACACTGCTAGCAGGGTAATAACCTGCACAAAAGGTGGCACCCACACCAGGACCCAAAGACCCACACCCCAAGCTTGGGAGATGGGGAGAAGATGGTTCAGGGAGCAAGAAACCCGGAGGTATGTGAGGGTGATGGCAGGGGAGAAGCATAATTGAAGACAGTTTTGAAAAACAAAAACAGTTTTACACTGAAGAATTCCATTGTAAAAAAGCTGCACACCCTGCCCCCCCCAATACCCATTATTGTGGATGACTGTAGATGTAAGTGTGGGGAGAGGACATACATTTGTATTTTAAGAGTACACACTGATTTGGAGTAAATGCCTTTCAGGGATTTGTCAGCCATTGACTAAGTCAAACTTTGAGAGGGGGCACTCCATCCAGTCCTCCTCTGCTGCACATACTGCACACTCCACAGAGAAAAGAACTTTGGAAAGAACACCCCTTTGCTGCGACTGCTGGGCTGGTGCCAGAAGTTAAGGCAGGTGCCTTGCCCTAGTGCTCTGGAATCCTGAAGCTTGAGCAACTCTCACTTTGCAGCTAATTCATCTGGAGAACACAAACTCTACATTGTTAAATGAACAGCTTGGAGAAGTGCATTGGGACTAGAATGAATGAATACACATTGATTTCCCTTTGGATTTATTTTCTCATTTTTCTGAATGGGGCAATCATTCTGGTGCCTTCAAAGCAGCATCGCCTGTTCCTGTAAGCCACTCACACATTCCAAACCATATTGGCTACAGCAAGTTCTGACTGCACCATTTGATTCATTGCCTTCCTAAGGCTAAGCATAAATGGATCTGTTTTCAGATAACAGAAAACTGAGCAGGGGAGAAATATGATTGAAGTTTCTGCAATCACGAATGGTATGGAGAGGGTGAATAATAAGCTGTATAAGGAAACCTTTCTCATAATACAAGAACTCAGGGCACCCAGTTTAATTTAACAGGCTGGTTTAAAACAGACCAAAAAAGGTAATTTTCACACACCACAGTCCACACCCATTGAACTGTGGAACTCATTGTCACAGGATATTGCTAAGTCCAGTGGTTATAATTGGGTTCAAAAAGAGATTAGAAAAATTCAGTAGTTATTAGTCAAGATGGACAGTCTGTAAATCACTGACTGTTGGAAGCTGGGAGTGAACAGGGATGAATCACTGTAGTGGCCTTGTCTAGGGTGGCCAGATATGCAAATTTTAGAGGAAACTTTTGAGAAATACAGGTTGCAGGGCAGCCCTACAACCTGTATTTCTCATACGTTTCCTCTAAAATTTGTATATCTGGCCACCCTACCTTGTCACGCATCTGATACTGGCCATTGTCAGAGATAAGATACAAGGCTAGATTAACAATTGGTCTGACACAGTAGGTGTAAATAGATGGATGTAGGGGATGCCTGCCCCTGGAGCTGCTCTGGGGGTGCACCCTCATGTCTGCCCATTTGCAGCTCTGCCTGGGTCCATTTTAGATGGATCCGGAGGTTTCCCTGGCCCGCGGTCTGCCCATGTGGCACCCCTCCCCACACACACCATAGAGTAGCGGGTGGATCGCCTGATGCTCTAGGCTGGCACCTGCAACTCTAAGGTATTGCCCAGAGCAATGGCCAGCCAAAAGAAGAGCTGCAGTATGGGTCCGCTAAGCAGAGGGATGGTAGCTCCATGCCTCGGGTTTGGCTGAACTGCTCCACAGGTGGTGATCCGGGATGTTCCAGTGCCACAAGCAGGGCTGCCCTGCAGCAGACACAGCCTGCTCTGCTTCCACATCTGGTGAGGTGCTTTTAAATGGGCCAACCAGCCTGGAGTTGAAGCGGACTGGCATGGACCGAACTAGAGTTGTAGTCTGTCTAAGGTGAGTGTTCCATTAGTGGGGGAGATATCAGCTGTGCCCTTGTCATGGATGGACCACTACCTCCTTCAGACCTCACTCCTAGTGCACGTCTGCCCCCGGAAGGGTGTTGAGCCAATTCAGATGGTTTGCCCCCGGAGGATGATGGAACTAGGATGGTTCCGGAATGCTCTGGGGGAAATACCCTCTGATCTTGATGACCGTCTTGTTAACAGGAGACCCCTTCCCACTCTGACTATTGGGGGGTGGGTACCCCAATATCCACCGTTCCTTAAACTTCGGGGGGAATTAGCTTAATGACTTAAACCGGGGTCTCCACATGTTCAAAAGGATCAAGCTGAGGACAGTACGTGGTACAGGCAGTTTATGTACCCTCCCCAAATAGAAAGAGAGAGAGACACAGAGGTGTTCAATAACAAGTTTATTGCTATGCAAAACAGAGAAACACAGCCCCGGTCTGGCTGGCGGGATTTAAAAGGGGAAAACACAAGCGGCTTGCAGGGAGTATGGTAGGAGATGAAGGGGGGGGGTCCGGTGTCGGCTCAGCGATGGGGAGCGAGAGAACGTGAACGCGGGAGAGAGAGAGAGAGAGAGAGAGAGAGAGAGAGAGAGAGAGAGAGGGCTTCCCCAGTTGGCTGGGGAAGTCTGGACCTGTGGTTACCTTTCCTTGCCTGTTGAGACGGGACAAGCGGCCCACGGATCCAGCGGAGTTCGGGGGATGTAGGAAAAAAAGAAGGGGCAGACCAGAGTCTGGGAGATCTCTCAACTCAGACACTCACAGAGTGACCTGCACGTATCTGGGTCTCAAGATTTCTCAAAGGTTGAGGCGAAGACATGGGGCAGTTATAGGGTACTAAACAAAGAGTTTGGGGAGGCTATGCAGGGTCGTTGTGGGTACTCAATGGGTTAACGAGGGGAGAAGTCACAACTTTTGCTTCCATTACAAAGGTGACTCCAAGATATACAAAAGATCTCTTTGACACACAGGGGAAACTGTAAACAAAAGGTGGAGGGAGGGAAGGAAGGGCTAATGACAGACTTCAGGATACAATAAGTGTGTGTCTGGTTTCTCTTGGGGAATATGGAGATAGGATGTTGCTGCTCTGGGTCATGGCTACCAGTCCTTTGTCACAACAGGGTGAGCCCCCTCTCCTTAATGACTCCATTCTTTATTCAGAGGGCTCTCCCTTCCAGTCTTTTTCTCAAACTTAGGCTGGTATTTTTCCACGAGTGGTCCCTTTTGGCTAGGGGCTAGGGTGGTTGGGCCCGATCCTTATTTTCCATGCCCCCCCTCCTCTTGCATCCGGTGTGGGGCTTTTCCCCAAGCCTCCTTGCCCTTGGTTACCCCTGTGGACTTTGCCGACCCCCGGGTACAAGTTAGTTGGCTATCACAAGGGAGGGGGGAACATCCATTCTGGGGGGGACCAGGGGTCCTGGCTAACAGTCTCATCGATGACCTCATTGTGCTGTGGAATGCCTTGCTGACTGAGGCCACTGATCAGACGACTCCTGGGCATCCACTGCCTTGGTGGCAGCTCTGCAGACTTCCTTGGTTTTCCGAGGAGCTGCAGTTGCTGAAGTGGGATGGGTGGTGGTTGGAGCGATGTTGATGTCGTTCGCGTGCTGAAGCCAATAGATTGAAGCATAGAGCCAAATTATGAACCTATGCCATGGCTATGTGGGCAGCAAAGAGGGAGTTCTTTGCTGCCCTCATAGCATCCGCAAAATCCCATCCAGCAGAGCTGTTCCAGGTAGTGCGGGGGCTGGTCAGTCCGGCCTCCCTCAATCTCGGAGTGGAGTCATCTACTGTCCGTTGTGACATGTTTGTGGATTATTTTGTGGACAAAATCACTCGTATTCACCACGATTTCAACACAGCATTTATTACACTAGTGGAATCAGAGGTTATGAAAGCCCTGTCATCTCCGGTTTTCTGGGATCAGTTTCAGTCAGTAATGCACGCCAATGGGGTGGATGTTCTTGGGGTGGTCAGGACCACTTCTTGTGAATTAGACCCTTGCCCGTCCTGGCTGGTTAAGATCTGCCGGGAGACAATGAGGCTGTTGCTGACTGGGGTAGTCAACGTCTCCCTGTGGGAGGGCAGAGTGCCGGGCTGTCTCAAGGAGGCGGTGGTGTGGCCTCTGCTCAAGAAACCATTGCTTGATGCTGGCTCCCCTGCCAGCTATCGGCCGGTTTCTAACCTTCCCTTTTTAGGGAAGGTTATTGAATGGGTAGTGGCTCGGCAGCTGCAGGGGCATCTTGATCACATCGGTTTTCTTGATCCCTCTCAGTCCAGCTTTCATCCAGGTTATGGCACTGAGACTGTGCTTGTGGCTTTGGTAGATGACCTGCGTCGAGATATGGATCGGGGTCTTTTGACCCTGCTGATCCTGTTAGATCTGTCAGCTGCGTTTGATACTGTTGATCATGAGATGTTGATGACATGCCTGCGGGAGTGTGTGGGACTGTTCTTGAATGGTTCCACTCATTCCTGACTGGAAGAACCCAGCAGGTGGTTCTCGGGGACTGTTTTTCATCATACTGAGACCTCTCGTGTGGAGTTCCACAGGGTTCTGTTTTGTCCCCTCTCCTGTTCAACGTGTATATGCAGCCACTCAGCGAGGTGATTGGAGGGTTCAGTGTACGGTGTCATCAATATGCTGATGACACCCAACTGTACCTCTCTTTATCAACAGACCCAGACCCGGCAGTCTCGGTGCTTACTCGGTGCCTGGCGGCTGTGAGGGATTGGATGAGGGCTAATTGACTGAGGCTGAATCCTGACAAGATGGAGGTGATGTTAGTAGGTGAGGCAATGGAATTGGTGGCCCCCATCATTGATGGGGTCTTTCCTCCATTGACCTCCCAGGTACGGAGCCTAGGGGTGCTCCTCGATGCGCAGCTCCGCCTGGATCTCCAGGTGGAGGCTGTGGCGAGGAGTGCTTTCCGCCAGTTGCATCTGGTGTGACGGCTTTAGCTGTTTGTATCGTACTCTGACCTGGCCACAGTCATCCATGCTTTCATCACCTCTCGACTAGACTACTGTAATGCGTGCTATGTGGGGCTACCCATGGTGACGGTTCAGAAATTGCAGCTGCTGAAGAATGCAGTGGCCCATCTCCTAGTAGGACTGGGCCACCGGGAGCATATTACACCAGTGCTCCGGTCTCTGCACTGGCTGCCGGTGGTTTTCTGGGCCCGATTCAAGGTGTTGGTTTTAACCTATAAAGTCCTAAATGGTCTGGGCCCTGCCTACCTGCAAGACCGCCTCACTCCCTGTGTCCTTGATCACCCCCTGTGGTCATCCAGGGATGCCCTGCTCGAGGTCCCCCAAGTTTCTCGGGTGGCCACGCAGGAGAGGGCGTTCTTGATGGCTACACCATGCCTAGGGAACTCCCTTCCGGTGTGGGTCAGACCTCCCTCCTTTTTGGAAAAGTTATTTATTTATTTGTCATATTTATTAGCTGCCCCCTCATGCCTACGGCATCTCGGGGTGGCTTACAACAAATAAAAACAAACAATAATAATAAAATCTATCAATTTTAACACATTTTAAAACAACTCCCCATTACTTTAACATCCTTAAAGTCCAACCCCCCCTACCTACCCCACCCTCCCCTCCGAAGGTGTGGGCGAAAAGCCAGGTCTTGCAGGCTTGGCGAAACACCAGCAGACCCGGGGCCAGGCAAACTTCCTCCGGGAGGGAATTCCAGAGTTGCGGCCTGGCCACCGAGAACGCCCTTTCCATTGTGGCCCACCGCTTAACATGGGGGACCTCCAGGAAGGCGTCCCCAGTAGACCGTAGGGATCGCTCTGAGATGCAGAGGGCGAGGCAGTCCCCGAGGTATGAAGGGCCCAGACCATGTAGGGCTTTATAGATCAAAACTAGCACTTTGAATCTGGCCCGGTACGCTATAGGCAACCAGTGCAGAGTGCGGAGCACAGGTGTTATGTGCTCCCGCTGACCCATCCCTGTAAGGAGATGGGCCGCTGCATTCTGCACTAGCTGCAGCCTCCGGACAAGAAACAGGGGAAGCCCCACGTAGAGCGCGTTGCAGTAGTCTAGCCTCGAGGTGATGAAGACATGGATGAGAGTGGCCAGGTCGGGCCCAAAGACAGAGCCTCCATACTAGATACAGCTGGCGGAAGGCGGCTTTAGCCACCGCCTCCACCTGCCGATCCAGACAGAGGTCCGAATCCAACACCACCCCCAGACTCCAAACCTGCTTGGCTAAAGGAGGGCAGACCCACCTACCCCCTGCCCTTCCCACCACCATTACCTCCGTCTTATCGGGATTAAGTTTCAGTCTGCTCTGCCGCATCCAATCCGCCACGGCCTCCAAACATTGGGAAAGTATCGAGACAGCAGGACCTGGGACAGTTGAAAAGGAGAGGTACAGCTGAGTATCATCAGCATATTGGTGACATCGCACCTCGAACCCTCTCACGATCTCCCCCAGGGGCTGCATATACACATTAAATAGTAACGGAGACAGGATCGAACCCTGTGGAACGCCGCAGGACAAGGCCCGGTGGCTTGATGTTTCAGCCCCCAACACCACCCACTGGTTTCTCCCCAAGAGGAATGAGCGGAACCACTCAAGGACAGTCCTGTCCAGACCCCCCAGGTCAAGCAGCCATCTCAGCAGCAGCCCATGGTCCACGGTATCAAAAGCGGCCGAGAGATCTAGCAGGATCAGAAATGTTGAACATCCTGCATCCATTTCCTGGCAGAAACCATCCACCCAGGCCACCAAGGCTGTCTCAGTACCATAGCCGGGGCGGAACCCAGATTGAAAAGTGTCAAGGAAACTGATACTATCCAGATGCACCTGGAGCTGCAGTGCCACTGCCCATTCAATAAGTTGCACAATCTGGCTGTTCCACCAAGCATTTGGTGGGGGACAGGGGTGATGGGTGGGGTAGGGGGCAGTTGTTTGTTGTTGTTTTTTTGTTTCCTCCTTGCTTTTGTGTTTTAATTGTTTTAATTTTTTTATTGTTGTAAGCCGCCCCAAGCTCCCTGTGGCAGGAGGGGCAGGGTAATAAGTTTTAAAAATAAATAAATAAATAAATAAATAAATAAAATAAAAGCACCCAGTGTGACAGTTCTTAAGGCATAGGGAAACATAGCTGTTGCAAGAAAAATGCCATAAAAAGTCTAGTATTTACCTTCTAATACTGTGGTTACCAATTTTTTTTTGTGACTGGCTACCCCTTTTCATCTTTAGCAAAGAGCCAAGTACCCCCAACTAATTTGCATACATTTACACAACCATGTGACTTGCAGCAGCTGGGGCATGCCACAGACCCCCAAGGAATGCTTCACGGACCCCAGTTTTGGAACTACCATTCTAATAGAAAGGTAATAGTAAATTACAGCTTAAAAGGCTGACCTGTTTTTAGCTCTTTGCTTGTGTCTCAGGGAGAGTGCAAAATTTATCCCAAGGCTCAGTCTATATACACTGGAGCTGGTTCTTTCGAGTCACTGCTTGCAAGTGATCTCTTANAGGCCCTTTTCACACAGACACTCTAACACTGATAAAATGGGTGTTACATTTTATTATACATGTTGCAGGGCTGCAGGTGTGCTCTATGGGTGCCCTGCAACATGTATAATAAAATGTAACACCCATTTTATCAGTGTTAGAGTGTCTGTGTGAAAAGGGCCTATGAGCATATCACCAATACTTTGCCACACTACACTTTCTAGTTTCTTTATGGATTTCCCAAACATGTCTTGAAATCACCTGGTCATCTGTACTCTTCAAAAGCCTATGATTTCTGCATCCCCCATTCTTCCCATTCACAGCATGCACTGGCACAGGAATATTCACAGCCACAGTCGAAGGCATGGTGTAGCAATGTGACATTAACATTAAGCAGAAGGAACTTCCCACTAGAAAGATGGTACATGCTGATTTAGGCAGGCTGCCCATCATTTGCTGGCATGTGCTTCAGATGAAACTGGCACAGCACCATCCTAGCAGGTGTAATATCAGTGGAGCAGGCCTTTAAGAGTCAAATCAACTATTTTTGTTCTTGGAGCCTGCTTTTCCCAACATCTGGGACTATGTGGATAATTGGGTGATCAGGAACAGTTGGCCTGGGACAGCCTTTGGAAAGCATCAGATCACCATGCAAGGAGGGAAACATAGGCAAGTTATGACTGTCGATAGTGGGCGGGGGCACAATTTAAAGGTTATTATTAACCACCTTGCCAGGCTAACCTGCTCTGCTGCCTTCACCTCTCCACCTCCTCCTTCTCAGCCAGGTCCTGATGTTGCTGCTGATGCTGAGTCCTCCTCGCCTACTGCACGCCACTGCAGCCTGTCACCAAGTCCTCCTCCCTCATGCTTCTGTTCCCATGAGGAAGTCGCCCCTCTGACAACTTCCTGCTGTTAGGAACCACCAACATTATACATGGGGTTGGGGCCAGGGCCGACGTCTGTGGCTGATTCATGTCCAGAACGGGGAAGCAGCCCAGGATCCCGGAATTTACACGGCGGACACAGTCTCACGCAACTGACAACAGAGAAGAGGACCCCCGAGGCACGCAGAGTGAGCATAGCGAGGCGGGGCTGCCGGTGGAGTTTTGGTGCTTAGCGCACCGGCGTATCACAGCAGGACAGGCTAGAGCAACATAAAAGGAAGCCAGCAGGAGGGAATGCTGCCAATGATCAGCTCAGCTGTGACAAATTGGCCTTTGAAGTAGCGATTGTGGTGTTGAGGAGAGTGACAGTGTTGGTAATGTATTTCGAGTGTTTGCAAGTGTGTATGTGTGTGTGCTGGCTGTAGGGGTGTGTGAGAGTGTGTTGACAAACGAGTGGAGTGGTGTAGTCCTACCTTACCCCATTTGTATTGAGTCCCTCCCTAGCACTATATCCCCTGTGAGAGTGTTCGTCTTTGTCCCTTCCTTGCAACTCTTCCCTGGAGCTTGGTCCCTGGAACCCCACAAAGCCTACGCTATATTTCTTCCCGGTTGTGTCTGTGTGTCAATCAATCAATCAACCAATCAACCAACCAACCAATCAACCAATCAATCAATCAATCAATCAATCAATCAATCAATCAATCAATCAATCAATCAATCAATCATTTTATTAGGCGTGGCCATAGGCCATTGCTAAATACAAGCGTATACATAACATACACATAACATACAAGCATACAAGAATACAAGCATGGACATAACATCAATGTGCCGTCGGACATAGCCCAGCATAGGGGTCCATTAATAACTCATTCACCCTGTGTATCCAGAGATATGTCATTATCAAGTGGTTTAAAATTAACAAACTGCTGCCTCTTGCTAAATGCAATTATCAAAAACTTAACCACTAACCCAGAAAAATCCTGGTTGATGTTACTGACAAGGAGCTCCATTTTCCTGTCGTCGGACCTTCCAAAATATCTTAACAAAAATGGCTCCAAGATCTCTGTCCGATGACGGTCATATAAATGACACAAGAACAATACATGATCTGTGGTTTCGACCTCCAACTGATCGTAGGGGCATAGTCTCTGGTGAAAAGGCACCCCAGCCAATCTGCCCGCCCAAAGCTGAGTTGGCAGAACATTAAACCTTGCGGCTGACATTAGCCACTTTCCCCTGGCTGAGTAGCTTGCTGCCAAATGCTGAGCCAAAGAGTCAATGGGAGGGGGGGGGCAACTTTAAATAACCAGAAATGTGAGTGGAAGCTGCCACCCAGGCCCTCTCCTCCTGGAGGTCAACATCCTCCCACCTGCATTTCCACCCTCGCTGCCCCTGGGTCCTTAGCTGCCAGATAGGACCGAGACAGGCCTAGTTTAGTAACATGGTTTTGACCTTGTGTGCCGATGACTCCTATGGGTATCGGCTTGCAGGAACGAGAAGAGGCCCCTCTGGCTCGGGTCCACAGTTTTTAGCCAAAGCCTATGAACCCTGGACCATGCCAAGAAGGACCACCTCCGCTGGGCCAATTCCAATCTAATTGCGGCCCCGGGGTACCCCCTGGGACCCTCAGCAATCCCCTAAGAAAAACAGACTGGACTTCGTCAGTATGTACTGGAGCGAAAGGTGCCCATAATTCCGTACCAAACAATGCCTGCGCCGTGTATTAGCATTGAAGGCCCTGAGAGCCATTCCATACTCAGTCCTACCCGAAGAGGCAAAGAATTTTTGGATGGCGAATGCCGATTGCTTGGCCGCCACCATGGCCCGATCGAGATATTGCTTCCATCCCCCCCCAGATTGAAATGTGATCCCCAAATACCTAAATTCTTTTACCTGGAGTATCTGGGCTCCCTCCACCTTCCAAGAATGCCAATTGTTCCTCAGGGAGTTGGCAAAAACTACTACCTTAGATTTATCTAGATTCAGATTCAGATCATTATCCCTGCAGTAACACACAAAGGCATCAAGCTGCCTGCTGAGGCCCTTCCGGGTCTGAGATAAAAGGGCCAGATCATCAGAAAATAGCAGGCAGCCAATATAGCGTAAGGTCAAATGGGACGGGGAAAAATGGAGTGAAGCCATATGTGGGACCACGTCATTAATAAATAAATTGAAAAGAGAAGGCGCGAGAAGGCGCAAGAACACAGCCTTGTCTAACCCCCTGTTTAACAGAAACCTCCTCCGAGATATATCCCCGAGGGCCCAACCTGACTACCAACTTGGATCCTGCATACATAAGTTTGATTAGGGCCAAAAGTCTCAGGTTCACGGATAAATTGGCTAATTTGGCCCACAGGATTGGCCTGCTCACTGAGTCAAAGGCCATCCTGAGGTCCAAAAAGGCCACATATAGCCTTCGGTTACGCTATTTATATTTATCTATTCAATGCCCAAGAATCAAACAATGATCAATCGTTGATCTGGCCCTCTGAAACCCTGCTTGCTTGGGATGAATCACACCCAATTCCTCACACCAGGTCGCAAGTCTGCCGAGCAGATGTTTAGCATACAGCTTGCTTATTACGTAAAGGAGACTTATGGGCCTATAATTCTCTGGTTGAGTGTTATCACCCTTTTTGAAAATAGGGACCACAATCGCCTGGACCCAATTAGATGGAACACACCCTGTTTGGTCAATGGCCGTAAACAGTGTCGATAACGTGGGCACCCACCAATCCTTATAACACTTGAGGAAATTAATAGTAATGAGATCCCAACCGGGCGCCCTGTTACTTCTACATGTCACGATCAAGTCACTGACCTCCTCTGGGGACACAGGAGGCCATGTGGGAGCATCCTTCACACCATCTTTCGCTGGATTTACCTCCCCAACAGACACTGCATACAAGTTGGAGAAATAATTGGTCCAGGTCTGCGCTGCAACGGGGGGCACAGCCATGCTGATAGTATCTCCCATTCCCAAATTCAAATGTTTCCAAAATTGTCGGGAATTTCCTCTCTGTGCCGCCTCTATGATCCCTTTCCAAGAAGACTCAAAATAAGACTTCTTTTTAAGTCTTCTGATTAAGGCCCTATATTTCTTCTTCAACTGGAAGTAAGAAGAGGGAAGCCAAGTACCCCTGCCCGTCGATACTGCAGATAAATGCTCCTATACTAATTCCTAGCTCTGCAGCAATCCCAATCAAACCAAGCCCGGCCAAATATTTGGGCATGGCGTTGGCTGGGGGCGTCCCTGTCGTTAAAAAAGGACTGGGCCATATGGGACAGTGCCACAAAAGCCTCTATAACAGCATGCCAATCTTGGGAAAAACACATCGTGTCTCTTAAACCCACCAGGGTGGGGTCCTCCATCCACCTTTCAAGCTCAGGGAGTGAGACTTTGTCCCAATTTGTTGGTCGCAACTGAGCCAGAATGGGTCCCGATCTTGATGAAGTACACCCTCCTGAATTGGTCCCCCCGTTAAAACCCCTTGGAAGTCCAGGGACAAACTTATGGGTAAGTGATCACTGACTTGCTCCCTCCCCACCTTGAAGCCTCTCACCAGTGGCAAAGCGTTGGGGGATACCAAAGCATAATCAATTACACTTGAGCCCCTTGCACCCAGGAAGGTGAACTCTCCTGGACGGTCTCCTCTACAAGCCCCATTGAGGAGACAGAGGTTGAGCCCAGCCCACAACCTAGCCAGGGAAAGTCCCCCAGGACTAATTATAGAGTCCTTAGATTGTCACAGAAGTAAAGGGGGGGAAATCTGGGGAGGAGAAAAGGCACAATGGGCACCCAGTGCCTCGTCATCCTGCCCCAACCTGGCATTAAAATCGCCCAGTATGAAAAAAAGGCAGTGGGGATGGGCAGCCAATGTGTCCCCAATAAGGACCTCAAGCTGGTCCCAAATTGCTAAATTGTACCTGGGTGTATTATGGGGCGGAATGTAAACATATTGTGTTTAAATGTATTAAATATTGTGACCTTCCTAGCGCCCACTTGCAAGGTCAATCCCAGGAGAAAAGTAGAATGTTTCATAACTGTAATTAGCCCACCATAATAAGATTTGTGAATAAGGCAGGCCAACACCCCACGTGCATGCCCATGTGAGGCTGAAGCAAGTGCCGGGAGGGACACTACTTGATAACTAGATAAAGCTGAGGGCAAAACAAGTGGAGATACTGCCCAGGTTTCCTGAATACAGAAGAGGTCAAATTCCCCCAGAAGTGGGATAAATTCCAGCTCCAAAAGCCTAGACCCCCAACCTGCTATGTTCCACGATCCAATCCTACACCCACAAGGCCGAAGGTCGGGGGAATATCAGTAACCATCCCCTGGCTGGCCCACCTTAACCTACCAGGTCCTGAGAAAGGGGGCTCCCCGGGGGGCCCCGTACAAGCATCCCCCTCCAGCTCACATGCCCCTGACAAACGCAAGGGGCTTGCAATATCCGAATTAGATGATTAACCTGGTTCTGATGGAGGTATGATCAGACTGGGTCCCCCGAGTGCCCCAAAAACCTGGGCCGACTGCTCCAAGGGTGGTAAGGACATCACTAATCCCCCCCTTGGACTACAGACCTGGACCTGTCCTCTAGCCAAAGTTGAAAGTCGATCAGTTATCGAGCTTCTATTGCCTTCCATTATGGCGGCCTTAGGCTCTCTCCCATTCTTGTTATGCCACTGAGAGGGACAGGCTGATCCCTGGGAGGGAACCCCATTAGTCTGGGAGATTTGCTGTCCCCTTGGGACCTGTATCACCACTTCCCTTTGGACCTCATCCACATACACTCTCCAAGTGGAGAGGAAAGATGCTTGGGCCAATACTTCTGCGGCATAGTGTGGAATAGCAAAATAGACAATAAGCCTCTGAGTGAGAGCACCCGAGGGTAAGGTCTGAAAGGATCCAATCGCCCCTGAGGGAATCCACCCCAATAGGTTTTCTAGATGATACCCAATTTTGGATATGGAACTCCAGCACAACTGGGCCCCGCTAGGGAGGGAAATGATAGTAAAGGCCACAGCCCCCCTAACAGGTTCCAAGTTCCAATCTCCTCATGCCAATCCCTCCCCCCTCCTTCCCCCCAACACCTATCTTCCCCAGGGATCTTTCCCCCATCACCCTCGGCTGACTTCCCACAGAGCACTCTTGGCCATCCACAGGTGCCTGATTGGCAGAATCATTAAACAAACACCCCACCCTCTGCACTTTGAGGTCCACAAGCTGCTGTATAATGGTCAGCAGCTGGCCGTGCTGTCCCAGAATCAAGCCCATAATATCCTCAAATGTAGCCAGCAATTGCATGACTAAATCCCCCAGCAAGGCACACTGCTTCCCTAATGCATCTGCAAGGTTGGGAGACACCGGTGATTTGCAGTTTGTATCCACTGATGCAGACCGATCTGGATCGTGGGTAAAATAAGGGTCCAAGCAGCGCAGTACAGGATTAGCCACCTCTAAGCATGGCCTCCGCACATCAAAAGGGGGCGAAACATTGGGTCCCCTCGAGGTGGCCAGGTCTATTGGCTGGGGTACCGTGCCCACCTTAGGGTCCTGGGCCACCGAGCGCAGAAAGTAAAATTTATCCAACCTTTGTTGAACGCCCTGCATCAGGTGAGGCCGCGGCTAACTGCCACTTGTTTCTCCTTGGAGATTTCCTTCCAGCCATGGGCTGTCTGCCAACGGCAGTTTCCAGATGATGTATACCCCCTACCACCACGCTGAGGGGATCACTCTAGAAAACTAGATTCCCACCCGCACTCCCAGACACTCCTAAGGGCACTCCAAAGGGTACATGCCCTTGTGCGCGCGGCCCCATGGCACGCAACCTAGGCGTGTGCCTACGGTGCTGCCTTAGGCTCACTGGGTCTTTTCCTTCTGCAGGTGACTGGCTCCTCCCCCATGCTGACACCGGGATCCAAATGCCCACAGCTGACAGGTGAGTCCCTCTTGGCCAGCACAAGCCCCGTGCCCTGACGAGCAGCTCCCCCACACTCTGCTGTAGGCTCACTGGGTCTTTTCCTTCTGCAGGTGACTGGCTCCTCCCCCACACCAACACTGGGATCCAAACGCCCACAGCTGACAGATGAGTCCCTCTTGGCCGGCACAAGCTCCGCGCCCTGATGAGCAGCTCCCCCACGCTCCGCCATAGGCTCACTGGGTCTTTTCCTTCTGCAGGCGACTGGTTCCTCCCCTACGCCGACACCGGGATCCAAATGCCCACAGCTGACAGGTGAGTCCCTCTTGGTTGGCACAAGCCCCACGCCCCGATGAGCAGCTCCCCCACCAGTCCCTTTAGCCAGGCACAGTCCCTCTGGCTAAGGAGTCTCTTGTCTGGGCTGCCATCTTCATTGCCTACATCCTACAGCTCCAGCAGCCTTCTGAGGTTCGGTCAACTTCTCTGAGCCTTATCTAACCTTCACAACCCAAGCAGCACTCTCTGGGTCAGGCCTGGAGACAACCCTGCTCCTGTCTCCAATCCAAATTCCATGTCTGTGTGTATAATTGTATCTGGTGGGAGTTTGGAGAGTGGGAGACGTGGTGGAGAAGTCCTGACCCCAGTCTTCCTGATAACATTTCCTGTGATTTCTTTTTCTTTTTTTTTTTTTTAAATTTTATAAGATAGTTTTATTAACATTATTCATTTATACACCATATTGCAACATTTTAAAACATATATATATATATTGGACCTGGGTTACAGCTTTGGTCCATGTTTCTATTAAGGCGGTGTATCTTTCTCTTGTAACTTAACATCATTTCTTAACTGATATTGGTGTTTCATATAAATCTTGTAATAAGCATCAACTATAAACTCACTCACTCCCCCCCCGTTCACTCTGGGTATATTCAATCACAAATAACGATCAAATAATATTGTCTTATCATTCTTAGGCAATTCAAATCTCTCTATGGCTTCTAAGATAGACAGCCATTTAGCTTCATAGTCATTCTTTTGCTTTTTCCTGCTTTTTTCTTTTTTCTCATCCATTTTGTCTGGCTGGTTCAATAAGCTGTTTTGCATTTTGTCCATGATGAACAGATACCAGACCCTCGAGATCCACTCCTGGAACGGCAGAGGTCCCTCCGTCTTCCAATGTCTAGTTATGGTATTGAGCGCTGCCAAACACAGTGTTGCCAAAGCATCCTGGTGTCTTTTTAATGTGTTACTGTCTGGGTACAGACCCAGGACCCCAATTTCTATTTTAAATGGTACAACCCCTTTGTTCACCTTGTTTAACACTTTCCAAACTTTGCTCCAGAATCTATTGACATACGTACAATCCCATAAGCAATGCTTGAGATCTGCTAATTGGCCACATCCTTTCCAACATCTCCCCTTTTCATTTCTATCTCTGCCGTGTTTAAGTTGTGCAGGAGTTAAATAAAATCTAGTTGTAGCTTTTATTTGTGTCTCTCTTACCCCTAACGCTGATGAGCATTTGTGCATGTACTTCCAGATAATTTCCCTGTCCTTTTCTGTGAGTTCTCTATTCAGGTCACGTTCCCATTTTGGTATATAATTGTGTTTAGGTGAGTATGTTATATCTTTCAAATCTCTATAGATCTTGGAGAGTTTACCCCTGCTTCCTGTGAGACTGAAGAGCATTTTTTCTATTTCATTTGGGTCTCTCGAGAAACTAGCTGTTAAATTTGTGTTCAGGAAGACACTTTTCAATTGTAAGTATTGGAATACATTGATCTTAGACTGGGTTATTTTTTCTAATTCTTCTAATGATTTAAATTTGTTTCCATCAAATAATTGCGCTGCTTTCTTAATCCCTTTTTCCTTTAGTGTGATGACCAGCTTGTGTGCCACCCTTGAGTCTCTCATATTTATTCTTTGTATAGGTGAGTATGGTGACGCTTGTTTTTTTATCCCCATTTTTTTGACTACCCCTGTCCAGATTGTTAATAGCTGTTTTGCAAACGGGTGATTTTTGGCCCTTTTGCTTGTTAGTTTCCCTTCATCTACCAAGAGATTCCAAGAGAGAGTGTTACTGAGTCCGTCAGTTCAATTTCAATTGCATTCCATTTTGGAATGCTAGGTTCCTGATACCAATATTGTATTGCCCCGAGAACTGCAGCTTTATAATACAATCTGAAGTCTGGGGCATTCAATCCCCCTTTTTCCTTTGCTATGTACATGGTTTCTTTTTTAATGCGTGGCTTTTTCCCCCTCCACACTAAGTCCCTGACTAACTCATCTGTCTGTTTGAAAAAGGAATTGGGTAGATGTATTGGGAGTGCCATAAATTTGTAAATGAATTTGGGGAGGAGTATCATTTTAAGTAAATTGATTCTTCCTGACCATGAGCATTCTAGGTTTTTCAAGTTATCTAAGTCCTTTTTTGCTTTGTCAATTGTATCTGGAAAATTAGCTTTGTATAAATCTTTGCAGCTCTTTGTAATTATTACCCCTAAATATTTGATTCCCTTGGGTTTTTCTGGAAATGGGCTAATCTTTTTGATTACTTCTAGTTCAATTTTGTTCTTTGCAAATACTAGCGGTTGCGATTTGTCTTTATTTATTTTATAACCCGATATTCTTCCAAAGATTTCTACTGACTGGATTAGTTCTAGTAAAGTTTGTTGTGGTTCTCTGAGGAATAAAATTAAATCGTCAGCAAAAAGTGCTAATTTAATTTGTATTCTTTTTCCCCTATCTTAATTCCTTTGATTTCCTTGTTTTGGCGAATTGCCACTGCCAACCCCTCTATTGCCATATTGAATAATAATGGGGATAGAGGACATCCCTGCCGAGTTCCTCTCTGGGTTTCAAATGTGTCTGATAACTCTCCATTGATTTTTAACTGTGATCTGGGTTGTGCGTATATTGCCTTGATCCATTTCAAGAAGTTTCCTCCTACTCCCGTCTTTTTTAGTATTTCAATTAAGTAATTAATTTCTAAAAAATCAAAAGCCTTTTCCGCATCGGCTGCAATTATCATAGAATTCAGTGGTTTTACATCCCCTTGTTGCGCATAAATCAAATTCACTACTTTTCTAACATTATCTACTCCTTGCCTTCTGGGGATGAAACCTGTTTGGTCTGGATGAATGATTTCCCCTATGATTTCTGCTAGCCTAGTTGCTAATACTTTAGAGAAGATCTTAAAATCATTATTAAGTAAAGATATTGGCGGTAGCTACCACATTGATTTTGGGGTCTTCCTGGCTTGAGTATTAATGTAATTTGCGCCTCATAAAATGTGGGCGGCATTTTCCCATTTTGTAAAATGTCATTATAGACCCTGGTCAGATGTGGCATGAGAATTTTGCTGTATGTTTGGTAGAACTCTGCAGGGAAGCCGTCAGGCCCATTGGCCTTATTTCTCTTTACATTTTTAATAACTTTCGTCACCTCTTCCACTGTTATTAGAGCATTTAAAAAATTGGATTGAGCTCTGTTGAATTTGGGAATTACTAATTTATTCACTTTTTTTTAATCTCTTCAGGATTCGGGTTTGTAGAGGCGTATAATTTCCTGTAAAATCTCACAAAGGTGTCCTGAATCTCCTCTGAACTTGAAACTTCTACACCATCCTCCCTAGTGATGTTAACTATAGTGGCTTTCTGCTGTTGTATTTTAACTAACTGGGCTAAAGCCCTATCTGCTTTATTACTGTTGTTATGATTATAAAACTTTATCCATTTTAATTGCTTTGTAGTTTTTTCTAGTTCAAGGATATTTATTCTTTCTTTTATCTTCTGAAGTTTATTTGCTGCCATCTTTGAGGGGGTACTTTTATTTATTTTGTCCCATTTTTTAAGCTCTGCATACATTTCCATTCTTATTTCCTTTTTTTTTTTTTAATTTGAGCTGAAAGTGCTATGGCTTTACCCCTTATTGTAGCTTTTGCTGCTTCCCATAGGGAAGATGCTAACTCCACAGATCCCTGGTTTAACTCAAAGTATTCCTTGATTTCTTCCTCTAATTTAATTTTACTATCTTTATTTTTGAGAAGAGTTCTATCTAGCCTCCACTGTGTTTTGCCCTGCGATGGCTTAACTTCTAGTTCTAAATTAATCCCCAACGCGTTGTGATCTGTGAATACTAATGGTATAATAAATGCTTTTTTACATAATTTGGTCTCATTTTTGTGTATCATTATGTGGTCTATTTTGGAATACGAATTGTGGACATTAGAATAAAAGGTGTATTCTCTGCTCTGTTTATTGAGGTGTCTCCGTGCATCCACCAAGCCCTTGGCTTCAAATACATTTTTTATGGTCTGTTGTCTTTTATTTAGTGGTAATGTCTTTGAAGTATCCCATTTAGTTAAAGGAGTGTTTAAGTCCCCCAGGATCATTAATATTCCTTTCATATTTTGAAATATTATTGGGATAAATTTTTTATAAAATTTTACCTGGTCTATATTTGGTCCATATATATTAACTATTGTTACCTCTCTCTTTTGTAGCATTCCTGTGACTAGTAAGAATCTTCCCTCTTCGTCTTTTACTACTTTTTTTATTTTAAAATCACATGAGTTCTGTATGGCTAGAAGCACCCCTGCTTTTTTCCGCTTGGCACATGACGCAATTACTTGTCCCATTCTTTTATGCATAAATCTATGCACCTCCCCTTCCAATAAGTGCGTCTCTTGTAAACATAGTATATCTATTTTATATTCCTTTGCCAGTTCTCTAACCCTTTTTCGTTTTTGGGGTGAATTGAGCCCTCTTACATTGAAGTTTAACATTTTAATGTCATTCATTGGCTTTGCTATTATTGCCTTGGATTGCACCTTTCCTTCTCTTTATGTTCGATATTGCCTGCTTACACGTTACCTTTCTCCGCCCTGCCCCTTTTAAAAAAAAATTGTAATGCCTCTTTTCCCCAACACCGAGGCCTTCCTCCCCCTCCCTAATCCAACTTTCCCCAAGTTCCCCCCTCCACCTCCCCATGCCTTCTCCCCCCTTTTCTTCTCGCATCAGCAACCTTAACATGAACTTCTTATTACTAAATCCACTAAACATCAGAACCATTTTCTCACAATACGCGAGTCTTACCCCCCTCCAAGCTTCTTTCAGTGATAGTAGTCAATAACTGGAGGCCTGGAAGAGGCTTCCTTGACTGTTATTTATGTTTGGGCCCCAAACTTTAACTTTGACTGATATAATTTGTGCTTTATCTTTGGATCTCAGTTAATGTCTCTCGGTGATAGGTGAAGAAATGCTTCTAGCTCCTCTGTTGCCATGAAGGACTTGATCTTCCCATTTATGTTCACCACCATCCTTGCTGGGAATTTTAGTACTGGTTTCCATCCTTTCTCATTCAACACAGTGAAATACTTGGTCCACTTTCTCCTTTTATTCATGGTTTCCATTGCATAATCTGGAAATATTTTAATGTTCTCATTCCTGAATTTTAGGTCTCTTTTCCTGCGAGCTTCTTTTAGGATCTCCTCCTTTATTGAAAAACTAGCAAACTGGGCTATAATTGTCCTTGGCTTTGGGAAGTTCTTGCTTGGCATTCTCCCTGTTCTGTGGGCTCTGATGATTTCAGGTTTCTGCAGCTTCTGGGTCTCAGGGAACTGGTCTCCCAGGAACTCCCAGAGCAACTCTTTAATTTCACCTTTCTCAGTCCCCTCAGGGAAGCCCACAAATCGCAGATTGTCTCTTCTAGACCTATTTTCTAGGTCTTCTGTTTTTTGTGTGAGCATATGAACTTTCTCTTGGAGCGATGTTACTTGCTCCTCATTGCTGACTGCGTTGTCTTCTAGGGAAGAGATCCTCTCTTCAGCTGTGTTCAGCCTTTGCACCAATCCCTCTAGTTTTTTGTTCCCTGCCTCTACTGTAGCTCTTAGTTTCCCCATGTCTTTTTTAAAGTCCTTTTTTAATTCCAGCAATACCCTCATGATTGGGCCCCCCTCAGGGTCTTCCTCCTCTATTTCATTTTCCTCCTGGGAATCCTCCCCTTCTGTGGCCTCAGCTATCGCCGCCGTTATTGCGGGCGCCATTTTGGCACGATCTGCAGCACGGGCCTCTTCCCCACTCTTTTCCATGTGGCGCTGTTTTACATAGCGCTCTAACGGAGTTTCCCTTACTCCCTTTTCTTTCTTTTTTTCCCTTTCTTCTCTGCCTTTTGGTGGCATTTTCTCTACTCACTTTTTTGAAATTTTTTGGCGATTTGGAATGTTTTGGGGCCGATTTCTTCAGTCGCTTAGAGAAGCGCTCGCTTCTGGCTGCTGCCTCTTATTCGCACATGCACACCTCTCTCATTTCCTGTGATTTCTAAAAAAAAATGTATTTATTTATTTATTTTATTTATTTTACAAAAGACTTCTATCCCGCACCCTCCTGGACCTCAGCAGTTCGGGGTGGCAGTGATGATCCGTCCTTCTCTTGTAAGAGAGTACCAGGGCCACACAAGATCCCAAGGAAGCATTTTACCATAACAGGACTTCTGGGTCCAAGGTTCAGTGAGAGGGTGACTTTTGATTCCCTTCTCTTTCCCTTCCTTCACCCTTCCTTTTCTTACACCTGCCTGCCCAGACGAGTGGGACCATGGTAGGGAAGGGGAGAAGGAATAGACTCTTAAATCTGACTGTTGCGGGGCTTGGGCAGGGGTGGACCAGGGAAAATATCTGGAGGAGCACATGCCCCCACCCCATGCTCCCACTACACATCGCCCATGGAGGGAAAGGATCAAAGAAGGAAGCTTGTGGAGGGTGCTTCTCAGCAGATTGCAGCATGGCCTTGACAGGCAGGGCTGACCTTTCCACTAGTGACTGCCCTGGACCCCACCATTTTTACAACTTTTGTGAGCCCTGCAATGGCCCCTATTTTCACCCACTCTCTCTGTGGGGACCCAAGCATGACCACCTCTAGGGCTCCATAGATAGCGCACGTGAGGTGCAAGGCCATGGGCAGAGGCACCAAGGGCCCTGTATTTATCTATGCCCTGGGGCTCTGCAAATTGTAAGGCCAATCCTGTTACCAGGCATAAATGGGTGGGTTAGAATTTGGCTGAGAAAGGTTCTGCATCCCAGGAAAGGAATCCTTTGTTTACTAGATCCAGCCTAAGGAAGGCTCTGGCAGTAGATTCCACAACCCAATTATACGCTGAGTGAAAAAATATTTTCTTTTATTTGTTTTAAATTTGCCACCCATGAGTTTCATGGAGTGTCCCCTAGTTCTAGTACTAGCTGCTGAGAGGGTAAATAACTGCTCCTTGTTTATTAATTCCACACCACACATGATTTTATAGACCTCTATCGTATCTCCTCTCAGTCATCTCTTCTTCAAGCTGAAGAGCCCCAACCTACCAAGCCTCTCCTCATACGGGAGCCCTTCCATGCGCTTGATAATTTTTGTTGCCCTTCTCTGTATCTTTTCCAGTTCAGCTATGTCTTTTTTATTGTGTTGTTTAGGTCTGTTGACAGGGCAGAGGAAGTTTATTCGGTTGTTAATTGTTAATTGTTTGGCCAGGATATACTTGATGTGTGTATGTCTATTTTTGTGGCTTTGCTGGCAATAACGTTTGTTACGCCTAATAAAATTAATTAATTAATTAATTTATTTATAATAAACTTTGTATGCCACCCCCTCCTGCTAAAAGCATCTTGGGGCAGCTAACAACATATTAAAACAATTTAAAACAACAATAATATGATTTAAAACACTATTAAAACACAATCTAAAAATGCAACATACCCCCCGCCCTAGCCCAACCCACCCACCCCCTCTCCCTTAGGAAAAGCACAGTGGAACAGCCAGGTCTTACATTGTCTACGGAAAGAGGGGAGGTCGGTAGTCAGGTGGAGCTCCAATGGGAGGGAGTTCCACAACTGCGGTGTGACTACAGAGAATGCTCTCCGCAAGGTCAATACCTAGAAACCTGGGGGACCTCGAGGAGGGCGCTCC
>QEPC01000724.1:761558-777943 GCA_003113815.1 Sphenodon punctatus
ACGCCCCTCCATAACCTGGGAAGGCAATGCATTGCAGCGGGCGGACAGGATTAGATTTTTGCCCCTTGCTGAAATTTGTACCTGCAGGTAATTGGCCATCTGCCCTAAGTCAGGGATAAAGATGGAATACAATGACATGTAGGGGAAAACAGCAGTCGTACCCATTTCCATTTGCCTATATATATCCCGTGACCTGGTTTTAACCTCCATAGCAAGAGCTGCTGGCGGCTTATGGGCCAAGTATTCTGGTGATAGCCCCATATGTACCAAGGCATCCTGGATGCTATCCTGCCAAGGGTTGTGGTATCCATCCGACCCTATAGCATGCAATAACTCAGGGGAATGGGTGTCTATTCTACACCACAGCCCAAGGGCACGTTCCATGGCAATTTGCTGCCAGCTGAGCTGGCCACATTCAGCTCTTAGCGCTGCATATGGCGTGCCTCTAGGGGCATGCAGAAGGACACGTAAGAACCCCGCCTGGCTTGAATTTAATTTGTGGACACAAAGTGGGGCCCAAATTTCGGCCCCATACAGCATCTGGGCCTGCACTTTGGTGTTATAGGTCTGGATAGCAGGCAAAACAGCCAACCTACCTGCCCGGGTGAAGAAACTCAGGAGTGCTCGGGAGGGGCCTTTAGAGGTCAAAATGGCACATTGAACATGGGATTTCCATGATGTGGACTGGTGGAACAGTAGGCTCAAATATCGATAGCTAGGAACCTGCTGGAACTTTTGTCCCATGATGTCCCAATTATAATTCCTCCTCTTGGCGGTAAATACCACCACCCTTGATTTTGGGGTACTAATAGTAAGTTTCAAAGCCTTACAAATGTCATAAATGCCGCTATCTGTCATTTCAAGCCTACTTGCATTTGGGACAGAAGAACTACGTCGTCTGCAAATAGAAGACACTCTATTACTTTGTCCCCTATTTTTGGTGGAAAAAACCTTGGGGCCACCATTAAAGATGCCACATCGTTAATATAATAGTTAAACAGGGCTGGTGCCAAAACACAGCCCTGCCGGACGCCTTTGGTAGTAGTTATAGGAGGCGTCAAATGCTCCTGGTGATTTACCTTAACGGAACAAGAAGAGTGACTATGTAGAGAATGGATTAGGTATAATAGCCTCCTATCTATGGTAGAATCCATCAACTTCTCCCATAGGAGTGCCCTATCGATTGAATTGAACGCGGACTTTAAGTCTAAAAAGGCCGCAAAAAAAGACCCATTGCGGGCCTTGTACTTGCAGATAACGTGGTAAAGAGCTAAACTTAACTCAATTGTCCAACGTCCCTGCTGAAACCCAGCCTGCTCTATGGCAATAATTTTTTCCCCCTCCAGCCAATCAATAAATCTACGCAACAGAAGCTTAGCATAGATTTTTGCAACTACACACAGGAGACTGATGAACCTGTAGTTGGCCGGATCACTATTTGGGCCTCTTTTAAAGATGGGGATGACAATAGCTCTTCCCCAATCTGATGGAATCTCCCCTATATTGTTGATAGCTGTGAACAGTGCGGCCAATACCAGAAACCACCAGTCCCTGTGTGTCTTTAGGAACTCGACATGAATTAAATCGCAACCTACAGCTTTCCCATCCTTGAAGGAGTCTACCAACAGTTCTACTTCATCTATAGTAATTGGAGTCCAAAGAGGACCCAAGTTGTTATTTTTTAAGGCAGGCTCCCGCCCATCATTTCCCATGATGTGATTGAATAAATCCTGGAAGTGATCCATCCAAGATCTTGATGAGATAGGCAACAATATGACCACAGGTTTACGAGTGATACTAGCATTCATCAGTTTCCAGAATTCCTTGTTGTTTTTCTGCTCAGCTGCCACCTGGAGTCTATCCCAACACTCTTGATCATATTTCCTTTTTTTTTTCTTTTAAGAGGTTCCTATAGTCTAACTTTGATAGCTGATAAAGGGCTGGGAGCTTGGTCGCAATGGACCTTCTATATTCCCTATATACCGTGGCCAGTTTTTCCTTTGCTGCCCTACATTCTTTGTCAAACCAGCCCTTGTTTTGTGTTCCAATGAATTGTCTGGATTGACCACGGGAACTTGGCCATAAGGTTTTAAATAATTGGCCACAGTTCCCAATTAACTGATTATAGAATTCTATTGTGGTCATGCCCCTTGGGGAAACAAGAAGAGCATCCCGCAAATGCTAGCAGTTGGGATCAGAAATAACAGAATCAAGGGAACCTATAGGTATCCTATCCCACTTAATAGAGCAATGGCAATCCATCGCATTCAGCTCGGCATTATTACTCGTTGGGGCATGTGGCAAGATGGAAGTGGAAGTTATATCCAATGGGATAACCAAAGGGACATGGTCACTAGTCAAAACTGATCCCACTTAAAAATCCAGCAAATGGGGAATGACGGAAGAGGAAACCAGGGCAAAATCTACGGTACTAGACCCATGATGCCCCAAGAATGTAAACTCTCCCCCAACGTCACCAAAACCTGTCCCGTTAAGGACATGTAGATTACAAGATAACACAAATTTAGCTAATCTAATGCCAGATGAGTTTATTTTAGAATCCTTGGAAACTCTAGATGAGAGTTTCCCATATGGATCCTGCGGCAAGGGATCACAGTATTGCAAGAACTCGTGGTCGTTAGCCCCCATCCTAGCATTAAAGTCCCCTATTACTAATAATAATTCACCAGGGTATTTGTTTAGGAGGGAATCCACCAAATCCTCCAACCTATTCCAACTGGTATGTCTAAAGGAACCTGCATTACACGGTGGAATGTAAACAGCTATAACAACCCAAATTAACTTGTTGATAGAAAGAACCAGGTCCAGAGCTAAGGCTTGGACCTTTATTATCTCTATTTCCTGGAACACTAGGGTATCAGAAATGAAAAAACATATGCCACCACACGGATGGCCCCTGTCGTTATATCTACAAGCTGGAAGATCATATGCCTTGTAACCCTCGAGAACAAGTGCAGATGTTGTCCAGGTTTCTTGGATACTAATAATATGAAATTTCTCTATATACACCAAAAAGTCATGGTCCCTTCTATGCTTGTCCCATCCTGCCAAATTCCAAGAGCATAAATTCAGCCCTCCAGGTGGGGGGACTGGGTCTAGTCAGGAGGAGGAGGAGGAAAACTCAGCATTACCCAAAACGGGTAAAACAGTATCCTCAGTAGTATGGAGTAATGCCTTCTCCTGCGGCTGAGATAAATTGTCTTTTCCCAGAGAAAACCCAGGTCTATTAGTTAAGTAATCGACCTTTACAGGCATGGAACCCTTTTCCAAGGGAGGAAGATTGATATCAGTTCCTCTTTGAGAGGGGGTACTGGCAAACACCATCATCCGCAATAGCGGGAGCCCTTAGTCATGGGGCAATAGGAGACTTTGGGTCAAGGCCAATAGGTCCCAGTTTGACCTTAGGCAATTTCTGGATTTGATATGATATCTCCCCCAGAGGAGGGGAAACA
This sequence comes from Sphenodon punctatus, assembly GCA_003113815.1. Taxonomy (NCBI): domain Eukaryota; kingdom Metazoa; phylum Chordata; class Lepidosauria; order Sphenodontia; family Sphenodontidae; genus Sphenodon; species Sphenodon punctatus. Next base: position 765,032 of record QEPC01000724.1, read on the forward strand.
GGTGACATATCCTCGACCGTTGGCTGGCAGGTCACTCCTCCCTCCAGAATATTAATAGGAGTGGAAGCCCTGCATTGGAGATCCTGGGCAACAAAACCCTTCTGTGATTCCCCAGAAGGAATAGCTCATTGCTGGGAAACCTGACTAAGACTAAGTCCATCCTTCTGGCCAAGTTTTAAAGTGTCCCTATTACCAAATGATGAAACAAAGGGAGCAAGTGCTCCCGTAGAGGCGGTTGGAAATAAGGGAGTTTTGACAGGATTAGAATATAGCCATGAGAGCTGAATCCCATAGGTGGCAAGCAAAAAAACATACTGGCATAAATCATTGACTAATGCTGGTGAGAAAAAATGAATCACCAGGCGATAGGAATGCCGGACTGGTGGTAATGTATAATAGTAATATATAGAGTCCAACCCAATAGGTAGACCTGTTATACCGGACAAATGTCAAATAATACTAGACTTAGATAGCCAGTGTGGCAAATACCCCGAGGGTAGGGGAATAACTTTAAGGACCAGCCCCCGAGGAACCAACTGAATAAAAGGTCGCATGCTGGAATTAGATGACCTGCTCGATCTGCCCCCGAAAGGTGGCATCTGTTCACAGATATCACTAGCCAACACTTGGGTTCCTATCGAAGATCTGGAGTGAGGCATGTCTATATTCTGTGAATTACTAGCACAAAATAAATTAAATTTATCAGTAAGGATCCCTAGCTGGCATCTCTGCAGCTTGAGCTGCATATTTATGTTCTCTAGTTGAACGTATAATTTGGATACCAGGTCACCTATAGCAAAACTTTGGTTTGCCAACTGGTCAAGGGCATTATCCCCCTGATTGATGTCAATATGGGGGGAAAGACCCATGGGGGTCTGGGTGGGGTCTAATGGAGTCAGTCCCCAGAGGGGAGGAGATGAATTATCAGAGGGACTCTGCCTTACCCCCTGGGAATACTCCAAACCTAATGTTTCCTCAGGGCTAGTCCTCAGATTAACTCAAATCAATGTTGTTCTTATATTGGGAGTTCGCAGGTACTCTGTTAAAGACGATTGCCGAGCTCTAGACTGAGCTCGGGTAAGCATCCCCTCCTTCCGTTTTCTCCTACCCATATTAAATTCCGTCTAATGTACCTCAAAAAAAAAACAACCTCAGGGCTCAGTAGTACTAGCCACAAAAGGAAAAAGTCCAAGAACAGTTCTAACCAACAGATCCCACACCGCTCCCGCCCACTTACAATAACAAGGGCCCCAGGCCCTGCCTGGCCCCAAAGGGCCCCAAACGGCCTCACCCTTTGGCCGCGACCCTTCGGCTCGTGGCCGCCAGCTTGTGGTCTGCAGCGCGGCCGCAGGTGGTTTACTTAAGTGATGCCCTGCAGCTTCCAGTAACAGGTGAGTCAGGCTGGGGGTGGGGTTTCAGTTCAAGTGGCCCCATGAACCCCTGAACTCACCCAGCCCCCCTTTCTTGTCTCCCACAGGTGGTCGGGAGCTGGAGAAAACAGCCCGAGGCAATGTCAGCAGCAGCAGAAGGGAGAGGGCTCCCACCTAGTGTCAAGCCCCACCCCCAGCAACGAGGGACAGAGAGAGGCAAGAAGGGGATTCCCCAGAGGCCCCCACCTGGAGCAGCGGGGCAATCCTCGCAACTAGCAAAGCGGCGGCGAGCACAAGCCCCGCCGTGTCAACTAGAGCCCCCGTCAGTGAGCGTGGCCCCGCCCTTGTCCCCCTCCACGTGGTAGGAAGAAGCTTCCCCGCAGCAGCAGGGGAAAGCGTTGGGTGATAGCTCCGCCCCCCTCCGACGCAGCGCACGCACAGGGGCGGGGCTTTCAGGCAGGGCCGAGCTGGGAGCTATAAAAACGCCGGCGGGGTAGCCATTCCCCGCTGGTAATCGCGAGAGAAGCTGGCCCCTGATTCTTGACTACTACCTTGAAGCTACTACCTTGAAGCTAAGTTTGCCTGTTCCTATTGAGTCTGTGATTGTGTGTGTGTACGTTCCTTTGCTGTCATTCTGTTTCCCTCCCCTTTGCTTCAGAGCTGTTGTGTGTGCCAAGTGTGCCCCTCACTCCCTGCTGCCCCTCCCCCCTCCCCTACCAGAAACAGTAGACCTGCCTCCACGTGCGTCCCCTGCCTGGTCCGCTCCCTTCCCTCCCTCGAAAACCCCGCGCCTACACCCCCCCCCGGTCCTCCTTCCCCCCCTTTCCTTTGTGGCACCCCTCCCCTGGCCCTGCCTTCCATACACCTGGAGCACTCTACCCTCCACAAGGCCTGCACCTGGGTTGGGGACCCCATGACTGATACGACGTTTCTGTGTGCAAGGCTGACTCTCCCTCTCTCTGCTCTGGTTGGCAATACCTCTCTCCCCCCCGATGATGACACGGGTTGCCTCGTAAACATCGAGGAAAGCCCACCTTCAAACCTGAGGGGACTACCAGGAGCCTAACGTACCTCTGGGAGAGAGATTGCCTACCCCCCTTTGTCCCCTTCCCCTTCCCAAGGCCCCTACGGGCCCTCTCCCCCCTCCTACCCTTACACCTAGCAGCGGCTCCAGCAAGCAGCAGCAGATGGCGAGGACTGCGCCCAAAGGATGTGTAGAAAACACTGGTTAAAAGTTAAAATCTGGGAGATTTCAAAGATTCATTTATTTGATATTCATTTGCTTTTCTGATGCTGACCTAAAGGTCCCAGAGTAACACAAAGGGCGTTCTACTTTCCTTTCTAGTCAGTCCTGCTCCCCATGTGGCAGCGGGGGGGGGGCGGGGGTGAGGCCTTGTCCTCACCATCAAGGACTTCCTCCTTACTATCTCTCTGCCCTCCTTTTTCATTCTGTTTCCTGCAACACTGAATAGACAGGCAGCACAAGGAGAAAGTGGCCGACGGCAACACCGTTGGCCTGTGACTAGCCGAGAAGTGGGTGGGCTCTGCCTCCTCTCTTCCAGCACAGCAGCATTAGCGTGGCACGGCTTGCCTGGGCAGCAGGTAGCCCACCCCACTGGGGCCCAAGCAGGAGCATTATTAGAGGGGTGGGGCAAAAGGAGGCCCACTGATACTCTGTCGCCCAAGGGCACACAAAAACCTGGAGCCAGCCCTGTTCCCGCTCAGGAACTTTGCTCCTCTTCTGCTGCTATCCTCGCCTTCCCCAGAGTCTCCTGCTCCCTAAATCATCTTTGCCCTTCTCTTATGCTACTCTCTATGCCTGGAACTCTTTCCCAAGTATACACTGCTCTTTCCCTCCTGACATTCAAGTCCCTCCTTAAAAACATACCTCTTCCATCAGCTCCAGACACCATCTCCTCAATTTGCAACTAAGCTAATCACATACAACTTCTCAACTTCTTGGTTATATCCCTCTCTCTCCCTATGTTCCAATCGCCCTTGCCTCCCCGACCTTGTCCACCTTAGACTGCAAGCCTCTCGAGGCGGGGTGCACTGCAGTCTCTAATGCAGACTGTTCAGCATCAGGCGCATTGGCCACTTTCAGACATGCCACACACACACCCATACCCCCTGTGCATATTTGGACTGCAGGGGGGAATGTGCAGCCCAAATATGTGCAGGATCGACTGGTCCCCATGCATATTTGGACTGCACATCCCCCCCCCCGCCCAAATATGCGCAGGGGTCCATGTCTGAAAGTGGCCATTGCTGGCGCTATGTAAATGATAAATAACAATAATAATAATTACAATTGAAATGGAAAGTAGCTAATCATAAATGTGTTCCTTGTGGAATGAAAAATAAAGTGTTTCTTGAATACTGCTGTTTTCTGTGTGTCATTCTTGATGATTTTACCATCTCTATCTTGCTCTCCCTCTGTAGGTCCTAAAGTGTACGGTTGGGGAAACCTTACACGGGCCTGTAAGGGGGGGGGACACCTTACAGAGGGATCTGGGGTCAGACAGACAGACGCAGTCCCAAGCGTTACCCACCCAGGAGTGTACAGTTGCAAGGCAGTGCCTCGGATAACTACCCTCAGGAAAGAGTAGGGCCTTAGAATCCAAGGATCCCCAGCCTAGATCATCACAGGGTATCTGGGTGGAGCGCAAGCCTTGAACCACTCCTGGGTGCCCAAGCGTTCGGGGGGCCCAGGTCCAGGGGAACACCGTGAGGGGGAGTTGGTGCAAGGGCAGCGGGGTGAGGACCCGTAAGGGGGACAGGGAGGAGGTCAGGACAACCACACTGCGGGCCCCAGGGCACCTTAGTGCAGGGAGGCCAGGGACACTTACCCCACGCACCTTTGCCCACTCGCTCGCACCCGTAGTCGAACTCCAGTCAGACACACAGTCGCTCTCGCACTCGCACTCTCTCTCTCTCTCTCTCTCTCTCTCTCTCTCTCTCTCTCTCTCGCTCAAAGCAGTAGCACACGTAAGGGGGGCCAGTCTCACAGGCAGAGCACTGTTCACCAGCAAGGTGAGCGTGTCTCTGCCTGCCTTATAAGCCCCACAAGGGGGAGGGGGCGGAGCCGGAGGCGCTCCGAACGTCGGGGCCCTCCCAGAGGCATGCACTCAGGGCCTACAGCTGTGTGCGCTGGCGCCGCCCCAGCCTCGGCGTTCCGAGGCTCTGCAGGGGGCGGGGCCAGCTCCCGTGGTGCGTGCAGGGGCTCGGCCTCTCCTGCACTTCCGGGTTGCGGCCTCAGTGTTGCGGGCGGCGGTCCCGCTGGCGGCGCAGGTATCAGGTGCGTCGGGGGGGCTTCTGCTGTGTGCAGCGTCGGGGGCGGCCCTGTAGGGGCTCTTTGTGTCCCGTGGGGGCGAAGCCTGACATAAAGCTGACAGAGAAGACTTTCATTTTGAAGGACACATTATTTTGCTGAATATATGGTAAAGGTCTTGGGGCTTGTGGGGTGGGAGGACATATAGGGAGTTTTTAGATGGGCAGCGTGTGGGCCAGAGCCTGGAGCAGGTGCATGGGTGACCCAAAGCAAAGCCGCATGCACCCATGGGCTTGGTTGCATTCAGATAGGCAGCCTGGTGAACCAAGCATGTAGGCAGCAAACACACCTTCCCTCTGCCCCAGGAAAGCCCCAGATTGGGAAGACATGGACAGGCGAGCCAACCCCACAGCCCAGCCCTACAGCTTGATCTGGTAACCCTGGCAATGGGATGTGGTGGCGGCAGCTTCTCTGGCCGTTTGGTCTTTTTACAACATTGTAACAGCCTTTGCATTGTGGTTTTGAGGACTAGTTTTACAAATCTATTCATTATTCAGGATAAATAACAAAATTGACTATAATAGAAATAGCAAGAAGAGTGTATGTAATTACAGAGCACTTTCTAAGTTATTTCACTGATATCCAGGTCTATAAAATATAAAAGTAACTATAAACGTTAAACTCGTTGGGACCATGAAACTATGTGTCTCAATGCTAGCACCAGTCTTGGCAAATACATGCTTGGTCTTATTGTGATCTGCTCAATGCCATTAGGACACATAATGATGAAAAATGGGAATCCATGCATTGATCCATGGATGCCCTAACTTGCAAATCTCCAGCCTGCCTTTAAAGCATTGCCATTGGGACAGATCAGTTTTTACACAGACGCCCCCTCCCCCCCGACGCTCGGTGTTCAGCGAGGAGCGGACAGTTCATGTATATGGTCGTCGGTGGAAGGGGGAATGGGTGTGCGGCAGGTGTGCACCCATGTAAACACCATGGGTGGCAGGTGTTTGTGCGTGCGTGCTCCTGCTGCACACCCACCAACACCTGCCACACACCCACCTCCACACACGGAGCCCTCCGACAGAATGGAGGATGCTCCGTCGGTGTGGGTGGGTGTGGGTAGGTGTAGGTGGGTGGGTGTCCGTATAAACGAGCTTTCACCCACCTACACCTGCCACGTCAAAACACCCCGTCAGTGTAAAAACAGCCTATGCCTTTTCCCCGCTCCCGATGCAAGTCTTCCTAGACCCTTGTGCAGGATAAATAATAAAATGCCAGACTGAGAGCCATCAAGCTGGAGGCTAGATTGGCCTCTGACAGCAAATGATTATTGTTCTTTATAAAAACAACTTTAAAAAAAAAAAAAAGATATGTACTTGATTCTAGGCTTTAAACAGATAAAGCCTGAAGTTCTGCGCTGAGATATTGCAAGTGGTGTCTTTGTTATTTATTAGCAGCAGGATGAGCAATTTAGCCCAATGAGCTTTCCTTTGACAAGTGAAAGTTTCTTGTGTCAGAAGAATAATGCAAATTAAAGAAATAACACTGCTACTGCATTTTCTGTGTAGGCAGATAATCTCCCATCCTTTAATAAGTACCTCAGGCAAACAAGAACACTTTGGGGGAAAAGCATCTCCCAAAATAGAACACTGCGGGTTTGTGGGATTTTGGTTTTTTTACTTAGTACAAAGAAACTTTCTTACTAAAAAACGTGTGTTTTAAGAGGTAACTATGGAGTTATCCTGCCCCAATAGCCTACTGCTGAAGAGAAAAGCGGTGCGAATAGTAATACTAGTGCAGAGTCCCCACTATGTGGTTTTTCCTTGATCTGTCCCTGACGTAGCAGAACCAAGGTGCTGCAATTAGGCTTGTGCCTTCTCAGCCAGCTGATGCCATGAAAAAAGGGTAATGTTCCAACCCATAGACACAGCAGGGAAGGTGGAATTTTAACAATGATATGCATTTAATCCAAGCCTTTGCCTCAGTCTGCAGTAGTATTTTCTGGTGAATTCAAGGAAAAGTGACAATGGGCTCTGGAAGGAAGGAATTTTTCTCTTCTTCATTAAAGGAACAGTTACGGGTGTGAGTGAACTTTGTAGGAAAAGACACATATTATGAGACTCCCATATTGTCAAACTTCACCAACCCCCAAATGCCATGACTAACATACACAGAGGGTAATTTCACACGTGATGGGACTTTCCGCCCACCACACTGAACCCTGGACCAGGATTTGTCTTGGATCCCAGTCCGTGATCAGACCGGCCATCCATCAGACGTGCCGACCTGATCGCAGAGTGGAATCTCAGCAGGGGCGGGGCTGCATGGTGCAATGTGCGGTCACTCAGCCCTGCCCCCCTGCGCATGCCTGGCCGGCCGCCCTTGGGGAGGTGGGTGGGTGCAGCAGTCAATCAAGCCACTGTGCCCAATCCCGTCCCGTGGTTGGAACCCGATTCTGGAATGGGGCTGGCAAACAGATGTTCATCGTGGCCATTGCCAGCCCCATCCTGGATCGTGACCAAACTAACCACGGTTCTGGAGGTGAGGCCGGCCTCACCTCCAGAACCGTGGTTAGCTTTGAACCCCGCCAGGAATTCACTGTGGTGAACATCTGGCAGGGCTCAAACAGATGTTACCGCAATCGCTGCCACCACATGGGATCCACTGTGATTCAGTGTAGTGAGCAGCGATCCTGTAATGTCTGAAAATACCCATAGACAAATTCCCAAACAAAATCTTTGTCAGGATCCACTTCAGGATGTAATCATAGATCAATAATATAGGGGAAGCAAATTTTAACACCACTTTACTGTAAGCTCTGTTTGGCAGGGATTGTGTCTTTTGGTGCAACATATCTTAAATTTTCTTTTTTTTCCTCCTGTCCTTTTAAAAATATCTGGCTGAGGAGTTGGTTCTGAGCAACATGGCATTATGTCTGTGGATGGGGTTGGAATAGTGAGTGTTTGTGATTAAGGATGTAAACAGATGAGATGTTGCCCCACTTTTGCCCCTATTAAGCCCGGACTCATCAGCTCATCTGTCAGGTGACCAGCAGATGTTCATCCCAGGGACACTACTTACAGTGTCAGCCCAGGGAAGGCCGGTGATGCCATGTGGGTGAATCCAGGTAAATGCGGGGCAATGAGCTACTCCGTGGTCACCTCCCATGTGATGGGGGGCCACAGGGTGCCCCCACAGCCGCCCCCATCTGTTGGGTACATCTCCATCCACCTTCAGCACCATAGAGCTGTGGCTAGCAGCGACCACAGCTCTACGTTGGGGGAGGGTGGTGTGTGGGCAGACCGTGGCAGGGAGGTCCATCTGTCCATTACCTGTGGTCCCGTGTACAGCCTGTGGGTAGTGGCCACAGGGGAGAGAGGCACGGAGCAACCACGGGCTCCAGGGACCTTCCCTCTCATGTGTTAACACCCTAAAAGGCTGTTCTGAGGACATGGAAGGCTTCCTAAAAGAAGGTGCGGCAGACACAAGAGACAAGAATAAGACAAACTGGAGTAATGGTAGTGGCATTTTGGCAGAGTGAAGGGACCAGGAGGTGGGGGAGATAATCACAAATAAAAATAGTTGGAAAGAAGTTTTTAAAATTAATTGTCTAAAAGATAAAGAAATTCAAAAGTCAGGTCACTGGAAGTAGAAATGGTTCAGTAGCAAAAAATAAAATAAAATAAAAATGACATTAGTTCAGAAAGCCCTATTCTACAAAAGGATAGACGAGTGATGTTTATTGTTTGCACAAGAAAATAACAATTGAATGCACCTAAAAATCAGCCCGTCAAAACCAAATAGAACCCACATAATAAATAGATAAGATAAATGAAGGAAGGAAGGGATAAAGAGAAAGACACAATGAAGTAAAGTAATTTGCAGCACTGCCAGAAACAGAGCACAGGTTGGTATCCTGACTCCCATCACGGGGCACAATGTCCTCAACCTTATGTCCTCCGCCTCCCTTTCTTTAGTTGCTCAGAACTCCCACAGAGAAATTCAACTTGGCTTAGGTTTTCTCAGGACAAAGGCTTGTTTTGTTTGTTTTTGGAATACTAAGCAAATTCGATTTTGGTGTTTGGAACAGCATGAAATAACTTTTCTGCCATAACTAAAAAACCTGTTGAAACTAGAACTACATATGTTAGTAAGGGTTGTAGGGCTCAGTGCTCAATTTATATGTACTCCACACTTTTGTTTACGAGGTCTCAATTTTAATGTTTTGTTGGTGCTGTTGTTTTTATCTACATTCCTTAATGCAAATGGTTACAGCAGGTTTTAGGGAAAACAAATGTTAAGAATGTAGACATACTTGTTATTAGGACTTTACACTTGAATACTAGGTAAAGTAATAATCAGTTAAATGGCCATACACAAGGGATAATCAAAGCTGCATGGTTCTGCCTTCAGAAGCACTTTCATAGAAATATATAGACTTGACTCCAAAAGAAAGTCTAGACATACCCATGTTCTGAATCCAGAAGGACTTGCTGATATAAACTTTGAGAGCACAGGGAAAAAATATAAAGTACCTTTTTAGTAGTAGAGCAGTTTCAGTCATGTTCTTGAAACTATATCAAATTTCTATGGAAGCAGACTAGTAGTGTAATTATTATGGCAGGTTTGAGTTTATCCGTTATGGGAAATGCTTATTAAATTAATGGTATAATATTTAGTTACCAGCCTTGTAATGTGGATACTTTACAAGGAGAAGAAAAGAATCTGAGTTGGATGTGAAAGGATTTGTTTTTTGTTACTGGCGGTTTAAACCTCCAGATTTTATCAGATGCCTGTCAAACCTAATGCAAAAAGCAGTTTACTAAGTGAACTGACACCATGTGGAAGGATTCTTGGAAGATGAGCTATTTCAAACATCCACAGGAGAACATGCTTTACAAAAAAAACCAGATTTATAATGTAAATAATGTATACAAATCCCTACGTCGTCAAAAGCATTCCAAAGAGTACATGGTGAGTTTTGCATATGGGCGAAGTAGATGTGTTACCTTTAACACCCACTTACTGAAATTACACTTAAAGGATAAAAATTGCCTATAGAATATTTCTAAAAGAAGTTTCAGTCTTTTACCCCCGAAACACATAATGACACTGAATTACAGACAACCAAATTGTGCTGCCCTTGCTGACGTTGGCACTGATACTCATGAGCACGGTTTGCACTTAGACAGTGCTTTGAGGATCAGAACCATTAGTGTAGTGTTGGAGGCCACTTTAGGGGATCCTTGTCAGGTGGACGTCCAATAGGGTGCCTCTGAATTGACTAGGACACAAAGTATTTTCTTTAAATCCTCTTTATGTAACTTTTATTAGCAAAAAGCAAACAAGGGAAACAATTCTATTCAAGAGAAACTTAACAGATCTTTTAAGCTACTTGTGCGAGGCACAGTCTCACCAGGTTCACATGCATACTGTTCCTAGTTCGAGCTGGCCAGGTATGTTACTGGAGGCAGCGGGTTTGATGGTACGCCGAGAGATGTTGCTTCTGTTTCTTTTTCTGACTTTTTATCTTTCACACAGTTTTTATACACTTTTAAAGTTACACCAATGATTATAATATTCCCACCCAGATTGACACCCCTCTATCATGAGATGATCCAATCCCATTAAGACCCTGTTGCATATGCATTTTCAGCCCCAAGGTTCATTCGTAGATTATTCGAAGTTTTATGACTGTCTCCTAAATTTTCGTGTCTTTCTAAGGCGCCTGGTTGTCTGGGGAGTGTGAGCAAATTCACTCAGCCATAACTGCCCCCTTGATCTTTACCCCTCCTTATCTTGTCTGCATTGAGACCCACATCTTGTGAAGTTATTCAGAAACACACTGTTTCTTGCTGAGTCTACAAATCGGGTGATAAGATTTCCATACAGCTGAACTTTCTCTTTTCCCATGATCCTCTTTGCTCATGTCAGTTTCTTAGTCTAAACTCATAACATATAATACCATTAACTATTAGGTGTAAGTATGCAATATATATCAAATTCCTTTACACACTCCCTTTTTACAAGGAGCTACTTCTAAACAAAGATCTGTTTCATGATATTTTCCCTCTATTTCTTTCCACAAAATGAACCCTTACACTGTCTGTCTTATGACCTCATTGTTCAACTCAGCCACTGAGGCCAGGCCAGCTTCCCAGCCTGACTCCATTGTCCTGGCCACAAGGGTAGAAGTGCCAGCTCCACAACAGTAGTAGTAGCTTACACTGCGAATAGTCCTAACAATAACAATAGAACTCTTTCTTGAGTAGTTACTATTAGGGAAATTGGCACAACCTGACCCACAATTTGTGAATGAAAAGAGTGAACAGTCAATGTAGCAATAACCCTACCTTATCATGTGTGTGGAAGGAGGGGTGTGGGGCTTCAGTAATTTCACCAGGATTTGTGCCAAAGTAACCAGTTTATTCATACAATGGCCAGCAATATAAACAGAAGATCTCTTTCTGATTTCCTTTGGTGTAACTCAGGAGTAACTTCAAATAATTCAACAGCAGTTTAAGTTGCTTTCAGCTGCTTTGATCTTCAGCTCTGGTGGATCTAGCTTGGTAAATCTCCAGGCAGAGGAGGATACTTAAATGTCACAAGAGAACTTGTCATAAAGTGGGGAACCTTTTCCTTCCTATGGGACACTTTGAACAATAGTACAAGGTCCATGGGCTGCACAGGAGTTGGAGGCTACTTTAATGTGGTCAGGATGGCACAAGGAAGGTGGAGGTTCCATATCAGGGATCTATGCCATTATTATAATTTAATTATTGTCGTTATTCTACACAAAACCTATTCCTGTTGCTCATAGGATGTGCCAAGTCACCTGTGCAGCTGTTTATGCTGGTGCGTGTTCAGTGGCAATTTTGCAGTTACCCAATAGGTCCCATCTCACCAGCTGTTCCTTGGATTAATATCTGATTGGTCTATCTGCCAGATTGGCGCAATGCACCAGGAAGTCCTCACACACTGTATATTGGGGGTTGTCAGCAGGGGTCATGTGGTACCATTGTTTCCAGTTTCCCAGGGATGTCAGATGCCACTGTGCATGCACCTTCTGCTTGGAATCACAGTGCAATACCATGAACCTTGCAGTCTTAAGACCCACCCAAACACCACAAATCACCAGTATTTTTTGCAAAGAAAATGTATTAAGATAGCCCATCGCTGTGATCTTCAAAAAGAGTTCAGTCTACCACTAGTATATCCATGCTGCCCCCTCATCACAGTGGTTCTTCTTGCTGAGCATGTTGCACCATACACAGCTCCTGGATACCCTTCCTCAGGAACTATGAAGTGCTTATTGTAAGGACCCTGGGCTTGAACCAGCCCCCCCTGGGCCTTTGAGCACAGTGGCTGGTGCCTCAACTTCACCAAAGCACTCTGACCAGTGTTCTGGAGCTTTGCTGAAAGCCCTCCCAGGACTGATCAAGCCCCTCCCCTCCTGTAGCCTTGTTCCATGCCCCAGCTTTCTGGTTGCCTGCTGGCCTGTATATAAGGCCAACCTAAAGTCACAGGAAGATAGATGGATCATCAGTCTACATTCCTGTCTACTTCCCAGTCAACTTCCTGGTTCTTGTCTGTGTATCTCCATATATCTTTGGGCCAGCTCTGCACTCCCCAGGACCTCACATTAATGCCTTGAACTGAGGCCACTTGCCCACGTTACACCAGCTTGCAATTCTCTCAGCAGGGAATCTCCCCAGCCAGAAAACTAACACCGAGAGCTGTACACGTGGGCACGGGTCATCAGCTGCATCCAGCAGCGTTTTTCCCTCTGAATGTCAGGGCTCGATTTTGACCCCGGACATTCAGAGGGAAAAAAGCCACTGCATGCAGCTGATGAGGCTTTTAGCCCAGTGCCCATGTACACAGCTCGGACTGGGGAGCTTCCTTGCTAGAAAAATCGCTGGCCAGTGTAACATGGGCAAGTGGCCTGACTGTGTTTGGGTTTTGAGCTTTCTCCCTGGAGACCGGTTCTTCCAAACCTTGCCCTGAAACCAGCTTTTCAGACCCTACTGTCTGTCTGCTTGCTTGATCTGTGCGTTGAGGCGTGGCACAATTTATTTTTATTTATTTTTTAATTTATTTTGTAGATTTTTATCCCGCCCCATCCTGCAACGCAGCTCGGGGCGGCTAACAACAGTCATAAAACAGTTAAAAACAATTTAAAATATAAATATAAAATATCTCAATAAAACAGGGTAAAAAGGACAGTGATAAATAAATAAACGGGCGGGGGATTAAAAACTA
>QEPC01000724.1:778043-801283 GCA_003113815.1 Sphenodon punctatus
AGTCTGGGGATGGTTTTGGATTCAGGCCTCCATCTGGATCGGCAGGTGGAGGCGGTGGCGCCTTTCGCTGGTGCGGAGGCTGCGCCCATACATTTCCGGGCCCGACCTGGCCACTCTTATTCACGCCTTCATCACCTCGAGGCTAGACTACTGCAACGCGTTCTATGTGGGGCTTCCTTTGGTTCTGGTTCAGAGGCTGCAGCTGGTGCAGAATGCGGTGGCCCATCTCCTTATGGGGATGAGGCAATGGGAGCATATTACACCTGTGCTCCGCACTCTGCACTGGCTGCCTATAGCGTACTGAGCCAGATGCAAGGTGTTGGTGTTGATTTATAAAGCCCTATACGGTCTGGGCCCCTCATACCTTGGGGACCACCTCGCCTTCTGCACCCCAGGGCAGCCCCTGCGGTCCCCCTGGGGCACCTTCCTGGAGGTCCCCCAGGTTAAATGTGGGGCCACAATGGAGAGGGCATTTTCGGTGGCCAGGCCGTGGCTTTGGAACTCCCACCTGGAGGAAGTTCACCTGGCTCCGGGTCTGATGGCTTTTCACCGAGCCTGTAAGACCTGGCTGTTCGCCCAGGCCTTCGGAGGGTAGGGTGGGAGGGAAGGGTAGGGAGGTGGGGAATTTTGGGGTGGGGGAGGGGTATTTTTTATTATTTATAATTGATGATGTTTTATGTATTTTATGCTGTTTTATCTGTTGTGAGCCGCCCCGGGATGCCGTAGGCATGAAGGGACGGGCAATAAATAAATAAATAAATAAATAAATAAATGTGTTTGTCCACAGCCAGCCTACACTGACTCCTGGACCATGGAGACCCAATTCTGTATAACATTCTGGACTCCGATCCTGCCATGACTTTCTGGAGTTCTGTGTCCAGTTCTGGGCACCACACTTTAAGAAAGACATTGACAAATTGGAACAGGTTCAGAGAAGGGTGAATACTACATATTATATGTGCCTGCCTGCCTGCCTGCGTTCCTCTACCTGCTGCTATCACCTATCACATGATTGAATGAAGTGTGCCCAATAGGCTTTAGACTGTCATTCCATTATCCCTGAATCAATCATGCCCGCCCATCCCAGAAACCATCAACTAGATTCTGGGACCATCATTCCAGTCACTGGGGGATGCATTCCATTCCACTGCATCCAGAAGCCTGATGCCCGCACGCCAGCCTCCCCCCACCCCCACAACAGGCTACAGCCTACTCCTCCACACCCACCTGTGGATGCCCGCTGAAGCTGCTTGAAATAAAAGCCCCTCCGACCACCAGCTCCTGCTGCCTGCTGTCCACTGCCAAGGAGCCTGTCTCTCTTTCTCTCTGTCACACCCACCCACACAAACACGAGCCCTGCACCTCCTGGGGGCTGTCTGCAAGTTGAGACCCTGCTGCTGGCACAGCACATCTTTGAGCTAATAACTACGCTACATGGGGTGGCAGGTGCTGGTGGTAGGGATCGACAAGCTGTATGAGATTCTGCCACCTGCCAGACAGAACTTCAGCACATAGGGATAAAAGATTGGACAGGTCAAATGAAGCTCATAACAAGTAATACAACTTTTATTAAAACTATTTAAATAACAACAAAAGAACAACAACAACATTCTGAAACCAAAAGCAAACATTCAAAGGAAACATAAATTAAACGATGAGTCTCTGGGCCTGTCCCCTGGGACTTGGGGGAAAGGCAACAGCCGTTGGGGCGCAGCAGAGGGCTGAGGACCGGCCACCTGGGACTCTTCCAGCTCATAGCCGTGGGAGATGGCAAACGCCACGGCCCCTTGCACGTCCTGATTCCACCTGGAGAGCGCCTGGTGGTACATTTCCAGGCATTCCACCTCGGCGGAGATGTACTGGCCGTATGCCTCCACCTTCTTTCTCTCCACCTGGACTGCCTGGAACTGTTCCACCAGTTGGGTTGCCTTCCCACCCTCCATGTTGGCTGCAAGTGCAGGCTGGCAACGAAGTCCCAAGTGGGCCTCTCCAATTCAGCCTGAAAGGCCTTGGCCTTAGCATTCTCCCAGGGGTCTCCACATTGGGGCTGGAGTGGGGGGAAGGGCTTACATGGCATCTTTTTTGGGTTGCCTTCCCACCCTTCTTATGGCACTGGGGCTGAGGCTACACAGCCACAGCAGAGTCCTCCGCCTGCTGCCTCACTCTCCTGCTATGCCACTTTTCGATGTGACCAATAAGCCCTGATGTGGTCCCCTCCCTCTGAAGCTGGAATCTTTTATTGCAGAACTAAAAAGAACATAAAAAGATAGGAACATAATAAGTACCATACTGTGTCAGACCAATGGTCTGTCAAGCCCTGCCTGCATTCTGTCTCCACAAGTGAGTGGACTGGGTGGCCAATCTCTCTCTGCAGGGGACTTCCATTCCTAACAGGTCATAGGGCAATTCATTCCCTATTTTTCCAGTCCCTGTGCCTTACCTTGCATGTGGCGACTCCGTCGCCCTTGTCATAAAACCTCCAGACATCCGAACTTGACCGCCAGATGTCTGGGGGTGTCACTGGTGACCTCAGCATAGGGGTCCTCCTTGGCCTGGAAGTGGCACCAGCGCTGGTCCCGGCATCCAAATCCTCTCTGAAATGGGAACACATTAAGAACACCAAAGTAATATCATGCATTTATGATGATGCCTCTAGTCTTCCCTCCTTGGGGGTGCTAGGAATTGCAACTAGGAAGGCCCTGACTGGCATGTACAAATCCTGCCCTCCCTGGGGTACTAGGGATGGCAATGGAGAAACCCTGTCTGGCATGTGAAAATCCTTCCCTCCCTGGGGTGCTAGGGGATGCTAGGGGTTGCAACTAGGAAGGCCCTGGCTGGCACATGCAAATCCTGCCCTCCCTGGGGTGCTAGGGGATGCTAGGGGTGCTTGGGATGGCAATGGAGAGACCCTGGATGGCACGTGCAAATCCTGCCCTCCCTGGGGTGCTTGAGATGTCAATGGAGAGACCCTGACTGACACATGCAAATCCTGCCCTCCCTGGGGTGCTAGGGATGGCAACGGGATATGTGACTCTGGCTGGAAAGACCCTGCCCTTATTTGGGGGTGCGTAGGGAATGGGATGGCAACTGGAGAGTGGAGACCCTTGCTAGCCTGGCATATATTTGGGTGGGGGTGCTGCTCATGCCAGAGCCCCCCACACTACAGTACCCTCTCTTTCTGTGGCAGACATCTGCTGCCACCCGCTGATGCCCACTGTTTGTGCCTGACTGATGCCCAAGACCCACGCACCCACCCGCACGCCAGTGAGCTCCCTCTAACAGATAGAGCCTTTCTTGTCCTCAAAGTAAAAAAAAAGTTTACAAACCTGGCAGCACCTCCTGAGCCCACCACTTGCTCCTCATCTGAGAAGCCAGGCACCACCACTGGAGATCTAGGGGCAGCAACCTCTTCCTCCTCCTCCTCCTCCTCCTCGAGCGGCAAGTTGGCCCCCAGCCGGCAAATCAGCACTGCAGCCTTTTTCATTTTTTTTTTTTTTAATCACGCAGCCAAAACACAGTCACCCACAACACACACCAACACTCACCAACCAGCCAAACAACACAGCCAAATCCAACCCAAATAGCCAAAACACACAAAACGAACAGCCACCCAGCCAAACACACACTCTCTTGACACACAGCTCCGCATGTACTTGAATTTCCGGTTTCCGGTGCGATCACAGCTTCACGTGCTCTTGCAATACTTTTTCCGAACACCCGAACTGGACCGAACCGAATGGTCAAACCCAAACTTGGTGAACGACCCGAACGCCCGAACTGAACACAACCAAACTGAACGGCTGAACCCGAACCGCAATCTATTCACCCATCCCTACAGGCGCCCTCAGCAGGCAGCCCACCCTGGACTGTCTGTTCTGGATTCCCTTCCGCTCTGTTGCTGGGGGAGTCTGGTTCTCTGTTCGGGTCCCTCTCCTCACCTTCTAGGGGGGGCATCTCGATGTCTCCTGTGTCGTCTGTTGTGTCTCTTTGTGTTGGCGGATTTTCCTTTACTAGTCCCTAGACCCAGTCTGGCTCCTCGTTTAAATGCTGCAGGCTGTAGTCATCCTCCTCACTCCCTCCTGTCCTGGTCAGTCCGGGGTGTGCCTTCTGTTGCAGCAGTTGGGTCTCTGGCTGCCTCCCTTGGCTGTGTCTCATTCGTAGGTGTTTCCTATTTTGCCGTATGGAACATCCCTCTTGGGTGGTCACTTCATATAATCTGGGGGCTACTGTTTTCTCTATGATCCCCTTGGCCCATGGGTTGTTGGTGCCTTCTGGTGGTTGGATCCACATGTGTGTGCCTGTTTCCAGAGTGGGGCGGTCTCGTGCCAACCTGTTGTAGTATCTGACTTGCCTGTGCTGGGCTGCGAGCAGTTCCTGGTGACAGTATCTTTCTGTTTTTGGTTCAAGTTGGTTGTTTGACACAGGAATCAATGTTCTTGTCCTGTGACCCAACAATGCCTGCATCGGGCTGCTGCGACAACCCTGAGTGGGTTGCGATGAGCTAGGAAGGAGAGGTCAGGGTCTGTACCGTTCTTTGTTGCTCGACTGAGAAGTCTCTTTGTTGTCTTTACTGCTGATTCCACTTGCTGTTGCTCTGTGGGTAGGCAGGGGACGAGGTGACATGTTCAAACTACCAGTTCCGGGAAAATTCCTGGAACTCCACTGATGTGAACTGAGGGCCATTGTTGCTCATCAGCTGGGCCGGTATGCCATGTCTGGCTAAATGGGCTCTTAGCATTTCAATGACAACTCTGGACCGGGTGTCTTCTAGCTTGTCAACTTCCCAGAAGTTGGAGTAGTAGTTGACCACCATCAGGTACTGTCCCTCCATCCATGTGAAGAGGTCGATCCCCACTTTCTCCCAGGGTCTCGTAGGTGGGTCATGTGGCTACAGTGTCTTTTTTTGCTGTTGCGTACTGTCTGCTCTGCAGGTCTCACACCTTTAGCAGAATGCCCGTATTTGTGCTCCCATGCGAGGCCAGTACACGCAGTCTTGGGCAAGCGTTATGCAGCTTTCCACCCCCATGTGGAAGCGTGTATCGTTTCTAATACTTTTTGTCGAAGTGATGTTCGGATCACAATTGTTGATCCTCTAAATTTTAGTCCATCTTGAACACTCAGTTCTGATTTGCAATGGTAGTATGCTTCTGTTCCTCTAGGGGCCCTAGCCTTGTCCGCTGGTTATCCATTAAGAATGGTGGTCTTGAGCGTTTGCAGTGTGGCGTCATTTTCTGTGGCATCCTTTAGTTCCTTGAGCTTGTCCTTGCGCATGGGAACATAGAGGACCAGGTTGATGGATTCGATGTCCTCATCTCCCTTGTTGCCCTCGTGCTTAAGGAAGACTCTGCTTAGTGTGTCCGCTAGGACCATGTTCTTCCCTGGGCAGTATCTGATCGCGTTGTTGTACTTCTGCAGTCTCATCAACATGCGCTGTAGGCTTTTAGGTGCTCCCAGCAGGGGTTTGTGCATGATGGTCTCCAGTGGCTTGTGGTCGGACAGTACTACCACCTGGTGGCCAAATGTATATTGGTAAAAGCGTTCCACTCCAAACACCACTGCCAAGAGTCCCTTCTCTATTTGTGCATACCCTTGTTCAGTTTCTGACAGTGCCCTGCTGGCATATTTGATGGGCCTGCCCTGTAACAACACTGCACCAAGTCCCTTCTCAGAAGCATCGTGCTGGAGGATGAGTTGCTGTCCTGGCTGATAGTATTGTAGGATCGGATCCTTGGCCAGCTGCTCTTTTATTCTTAGTAGGGCCTGTTCTTGTGAGTGTCCCCAGTCCCATGCTATGTGTTGTCACGTCAGTTGTCGTAGAGGTTTGGCCTCTGACGCCAAGTTGGGGCAGTATTTGGAGAGGTAGTTCACCATCCCAATAAGTCTTTGTATGCCTTTCACATCCCTGGGCGGTGGCATGTCCACAATGGCCTCTATTTTCTTGGGGTCTGCCTTCAATCCCTCGGCTGAAAGTATGTGTCCCATGTAAGCCACCTGATGTTGTTTAAGTTTAATCTTTTCTGCGCTGAGCTTGATGTTTTGTTTCCTGCATCTCTCTAGGAAATGGCCTAGGTTGTAGTTGTGATCTGTCTCTGCTTCATCATTGGTGGCCCCTTCTCCATAAATTAGAACTTCGTCTGCAATTACCTTCATGCACGACAGCCCTTCCAGGGCTTGATGTAG
Organism: Sphenodon punctatus; assembly: GCA_003113815.1. NCBI lineage: Eukaryota > Metazoa > Chordata > Lepidosauria > Sphenodontia > Sphenodontidae > Sphenodon > Sphenodon punctatus. Next base: position 784,224 of record QEPC01000724.1, read on the forward strand.
CCTCCTTTGGAAGATCTCGGGTGCCAGGGAGATGCCCATGGGCATGCATAATCACCTTTACCTTCAAAACGGTGTAGAAAAGGTGGTTAGTCTGCTTGAGGCCTTGTCTTGTGGGACGTACCAAAAACCATCCTTCACGTCACACACTGTGAAGAAACATGCCCTGGCTAGGTCAGGTAGTATGTCCTCTATTGTGGGAAGTGGGTAGTGTGCCCTCTTAAGTGCTTTGTTAAGTGGTCTAGGGTCAATGCAAATGCAGAGCTCACCTGATGGCTTCCGGACCACCAGCATACTGCTCACCCATGGTGTGTTGACTTCTACTGGCTTAATGATGGCTCGCTCCGTCAGGCTTGTCAGCGTTTCCTTCACAGCCTTGTTGAGTGCCACGGGGATCTTTCACCTGGGTAGGCATACCGGTGGTATGGTAGCATCAACTTCCAGGTGTTCTGTGCCCTTTAGGCATCCATCTCCCTGAAAAACATCCTCAAATTTCATTACTACAGAGTTCCTTGTCAGTCTACTGGGGTTTGCTTTGCCTACACTCTCTTGTTTCTGTTATTTTTTCCTCACCTAATGTCCCTTTTTCCTGGCAACTCCACGTGACTGTTTTCTGGGTGACACTGTGCACAAAATTATGATGCTGTACTCTCACCAGGTCCATCCTTTGGATGACTTGGGACCCCAACAGAGGGTGTAGTCCCTCCTCATCTACTAGCACAAATTTAAAGTTGTATTTCTTTCCATTCTTGGGGTTTCTTATTGTCAAGTTGCAATTCCCTACTGGTTGTACTGTGGTGTGGGTGTACATCACCAGTGTTCTTGAAGCTCTCCTGATCACTGTGTTGGGTCTCAGATCTTTTTTTGTGATTATGTTGCACGTGACTCCACAATCCAATTGAAAGCGCACTTTCTTGTCACCTACTAGCATTGAGGCGAAAATGGCAGCCTGCTTGTTTGCACCTACCGCCCTCACCTGGTGTGGCTGGGGAATTACAGTTATGGACATCACCCTGTCTTCCTCATCTTCTGATTCTATGGAGGAGGTTTCACCCCCTTCTTGTACCAGTTTTACTCATTGTGGCCTTCTGCCTGCCTTACACGCAGTACTGAAATGGTTAGGTTTTCCACCTGTGTTGCATCTCTGCCCATACGCTGGGCATTTGTCTCTATTTCTCTCATGCCTTCTCCCACAAAAACTGCATTTTCTCCCCAGCTGCGGCTCTGATGGTGTCCCATCCCTACGGGGCTCTATTGATATCCTGCCTAGTGGGACCTCTGCCAGCTTCTGTCTGCTATCACCTTTGGGCTTGCTCTTCCCCACCTTCAGAATGGTGTCTGACCATTTTTCCAGAATTTTCACTCGATCTCTGGCAGCCTCCGCTGCTCGTGCCTAGTCTATATATCTTGTTAGGGTCAGTTTGTCGCATTGTGCCTCAGTTTCTTCAAAAGGAATTTGCGCTTAGTGGTCCAGGTCCATGATCTGGTCTGGATATAGGGCGCTCTTTTCCAATATGTGGAAACTCAGTTTACACTATGCTAATAAGCCAGCCAGCTCAGCTAAGTATTGTAAAGGCAATTTATTTATAAATGAAGCTATGAGACTTATTATAAAAAATATGAAGCAATGGTTTACTTAAGTTCAAATAAAGACATAGTACAAAAGAGAAACTGTGCCAATTAAAAATACATGACTTAGAAGGACATTTCTTGTTCAAAGAAAAGCTCTGTTACAAGTTCAGAGATCTTAACATCTATAAGAAATAACATATGCTCTAAGTATTATTGCTATGGTTGACTCAATGCATCATATTACTATACATTCATATTACCCAGTCCTTTGCCCCATTCTGTCAGATGGATATGAGAAAAGCTCCAAAGAAGGGACTGTTTCTGAAAAATCCATTTCTCCTCTCCCTTCTTATAGAATGAAATTTGCTTGGAAGTCAGCTAAAAATGCCGTCAGGTCAAGACTGCTGACAAAGAGAGTTTTCTCCAAGTACATAGTAAGAAGCCTGTTGATACATTCTAAAACAGGTTGCTATTGTCTAAGATAGGATTAACAATGAGTAAACTCCAAACAAACAAGGCCTCTTCCTGCCCTGCTTGGGAGTCACGTATCTTGACTCTAGTCAACAGTGAATGTTGATTTCTTTAAAAGACAGACTTGATTGTATCTTCTATTCCAGTATACAGACTGATTTTCCAGTATCTCATCAAGAGTTCAGTAGAAAGGTCACTATAGGACTGCTCTTTAGGAAGTCATCATACAGAGAGGCTAATTCTGATTTCCAATATATTGAAACACAAATGGTCAAAAATATATGCCTATATACAGGATACATGACAAGTTCCCCTTCCTGGAGCAAGCGCTCCTGTAGTTTTCTGTCTGAGGTCCCACAGACAATCCTGTCCCTGAGTAGGGAGTCCTCCAGCTTCCCGAATTTGCATGTGCTAGCCAGAGACCTCAGTTCAGCCACATAGGTGGGCAGACCTTCATTTTCCTTTTGGTCCCTCTTGAAAAAGTTAAAATGCTCCACTGTTTCATTGTACCTGGGCATACAGTGAGCCTCTAAGGCAGCCAATACTGTGGAGAGTGGAGATTCCTGGGACAGCTTTAAACCTTTGCATATTTTCATGCCCTGGACCCCCACAAGGTAAAGTAGAAGTTTTACCTTATCTCCTTCTTTGGTTGTCATCATGGCCAGATCAGTGTAGAGTTCAAATTCCTGCTTCCAGAAGCTCCATTCCTCTGCCAGGTTTGTGCTTCTGAACTCCAGGGGAGCTGGAGGCTTTAATGAGTGAGCCATCTCTGCTCTGCAGATCCCAGTCTCTCTGTGGGCTGTTCTAGCACTACTGCCACCATGTAACAAGAAGACTGGAGTCTGGGAGGTTTATTCAAGTTTCTTGTTTCTTGTTAGAAGTTAAATGAAGAGCAATCCATTGCTAGTTGCTGCTGTGCAGCCAGCTTGCTCGCGCAGCTGGGAGAGAGGTGCCGAGCCAGGGAGAGAGTCAGCAGAGACTTGGAAAACCCCTCCCACAAGGCTGAACTGTACCGTGCCCCTCCAGGCCCGAGGTGTGCTCAGTCTCCCTGAGCCTGGGCTATACCAAGTCCCCCTATAACACTGAGTGGGGCTGCCATACGGTGCAGCGAGGCCTGCTGCCACAGGAGGACATCCTGTTGGCAGTGGAACAACCAGCAGCTAGGCGAGCAAAGGCATGGAGAAGCAGATAGTAATGCTCTTCCAACTCCAGCACCCAGTCTCATCAAGTGGCATGGAACTGCCACATGGCTAGCTGGCTGGCCTCAATGGCAGTGTTGAAAACCTCCAGCAGTGGTGCCATGCATTCGGGGTCCATAGCTCCCTAATTGCCTTCCATGCTGCATGGTGACAGCTGAGTGCCACTCTTTTATAACTTCTGCATGAGGTTTCAGGCCTGGATTGGTAGCACAGGGCCCATGCCCACCCTCTTCCCGCTGGTTTGGAATGTGGCATCAGAAGACTGACGGGGTGCCTGGGTATTGTTTGGAATGGTCTGTGTATGCGCCTGGGTCTGTGCCTTGTACTGGGATGGGCCCATGTGGTACTACCCCATCTGGTGAGCAATACACAGCTGTGTGAAGCCAGATTCCTGGATCTCCCTTGGGGCCACCATGCCTCGGGGCCCCAGAGGGGTGCTGACGGTGCTAGGGGGCTGTTGGTCCTGATCAGGTGTGGAGTGGCACAGAGCTTTCAGGTACCCTAGTGAGCAGGTATGTGCTTGGTCTCCTGACACTCTGGGGATGCAGGGGCAGGAGTGATGGAGTCCTGGGGCTGTGTGCTTGAGTGGGGACCATGTGCGAAGTTGGGAGTTTCCTCCACCCAGCATTGGTGGGGCCTCTGCATGATCTATTTCCTGTTTATGTCCTGTGCACCTTGGGGTCTGATGACTGGGGGGCCAGCGGCTCCCACCCTGAACTGCCTACTCTGTGGGCCTACTCTGTGGGCCTTTTAGATGTGCTTTTCCCTCCTCCCTTCCTGTTCCCTTGTTGGTTCTGGATGCTTATTAAAGTCTGCTTTTTGCCCCTGACCATCGGCATTGTGTGAGTGTCATGGGGTCCCTGTGGGCTGGCTATGTGCTGGTGTTTGTCTGCCCCGCTCTGCCACCCTGGGGGTGTATGGCTGGACCTGTTCCCAGGGCTGTGGACAGTAAGGGGTTAACAGCTGCTGCCACATCCCATTGCCATGGTTCCCAGAGCTGGGTTCCTGGGCAGGGTGTATTGTGACCAAAGTGGGCTGGAACAGGGGTGTGGTCCACCTGTCTGTATTCCTGACCTGGGGCTTTCCCAGGGTAGGAGGAAGGTGTGTTTGCCACCTGAAATGGTTTCTCTGCCTGCTGTTCTGTCTGTCTGAACACGCTCAAACCCATGGGTGCGTGCAGCTATGGATTGGGTCACCCACATGGCCGCTCCAGGGCTGTGGCCTGCTTCCTGTTTGTCTGGAAACACACAAGGTAAGGAACCAGGGCTTGAACCAGCTTCCTAGGGGCCCCGAGCTGATCATGGTGGCTAGTTCCTCAGTGGCACTGCACTCTGACTAGGGTCCAGTAGTTTTGCTAAAGTCCCTCCCTGTGCTGGAAGGCCACCCCCTCCTCAGTATTGCTCCCCGGCCCCAGCTTTCTGGCTGCCTGCCTGCCTGCCTGCCTGCCTGCCATATATATGACAGACCTGCAGTCACATGAAACTGGGCAGGTCGGTCTACTTTTTAGTATGGATGTGCGAACGCGGTTTGGAAGTTTGGAGTTCAGCCCGAACTCAGCCTGTTCAGACGACCGAACTGAACGCTTGAACTTCCGAACAGTTCGGGAAAATTTGGATGAGTTCAGGGGTGGGGAAAACGTGTCTTTGGGCAGGAAAAACATGACTGGAAGGGGGAGGCAGCTGAGGAGCAGACTTCCTGGCACCAGGGGTGGACATCAGGGGTGGTTTCAGGGCCAAAAATACCGATACTGAAAAAATTTCAGTTTCGGTATTGATAGCGCTGTTTTCAGATGTTCGACCGTGTTCGGCCGAACCGAACTTCACTGAACCGAACAGCCGAACCCGAACTCAGGTTTCGAACCGAATGACCGAATGTCCGAACATCCGAAGAGCGTTCTGTTCGCCCATCCCTACTTTCTAGCCCTTGGTGGTGATTGCTGGATCTGCTTTCTCCTTTATTTATTTATTTATTTATTTATTTATTTATTTTCTAAATTTCTACCCCGCCCCTCCAGAGAACAGCTCGGGGCGGCTTCCAACAATAAAACCATATAAAATACATATAAAAATTTAAAACATCAACATACACTGTAAAGTATTACACAGGGCCCGGGAACATTAAAACAAAAAGTAGGGTAGGGGAGAAAACCCATTAAACCCCCTCCCCCCCTCCCCAAAGGCCTGGGCAAACAGCAAGGTTTTACAACTTCGCCGGAATGTCAACAGGCTTGGGGCCAGGCGAGCTTCCTCCGGAAGGGAGTTCCAAAGGCGCGGCCCGGCCACCGAGAATGTCCTCTCCATTGTGGCCCCCCGCTTAACACGGGAGACCTCCAGGAAGGCACCCCCAGCAGACCGAAGGAGCTACTCTGGGGCGCGGAAGGCGAGGTGGTCCCTGAGGTGTGAGGGACCATGTACCTGAGTTCTTGCATCTTCATGAATCCTCTTGTTTGGACTTGGAGGCTCTGCCCTGCTTGACTCTGTTTGGACTTAGACCAGGTTACTTGGTTCTGTTTTCTATTTGGACCTGTCTGCCTTTTTTGTTTTGCATTTGACTGTTTGGACTCTGTACTGAACTGGTCCTTCTGCCCTGAAACTGGTCCTTTGCCCTTCTGTCTACCTGCCTATCTGCTCCAGCACCCCAGCCTGATTTTCCTGGTTCATATGTCAGTCCCCAAGCTGCCCTGAACTCCTGGAGCCTGATTCTGTGCTACTCTACTGGACCCAATTCCCATTGTGTTCCTGACACACAACTCCTCCAATGCTATTTCAGGGAGGACCCAAACCATCCTGAGGGAACATAGGCATACACAGGGGACCTGTTCTATTACAGATGCCAACCCTACATCCTTTCCAGCACACACCAAATTCAACATACATTTGATGTGGTTTATCTCCTACATTTTGAATAGAGGCAAAAAGCAGATGCCTCCCCTAAAATTCATCCATCTCCTCATGCTGCAATTGACACCTGCTCCAATAATGCTGTTGCAGAGTCCTTTTCTCACTTATGCATGTGAAACCAGGGGTCTTGCAGAAGAGAGTAAGTCATTCGTAATCCAGTCTAATTTAAAGGATATTATATAGATGGCATGTAATGAGCATAATGAGTGGTGAAGACAGAATTTAGCCTAAATATGATGGAGAAATTAACCATAAGAAATCAATGTTTTTCATATAACATTGGCTCCCCCTTCCTGAACGTATTATGTACAAGCTCCTCGTCTTCACCTACAACGCCCTTCACAACCTCGCTCCCCCCTACCTCTCTGCCCTGATCTCCTTCTGAACCCCTGTTTGAGCACTCCGCTCCTCTTCCATCCCCTCCCTCCCCTCCCACGCCTCCCTGCTCCCCCAACCACCTTCGTCCCTTCTCCCTTGCTGCCCCGCACGTCTGGAACTCCCTCCCTGCCCTCATCCGCCTTGCCCCCACCCTCCACACCTTCAAGTCCCTCCTCAAAACCCACTTCTTCTGCTCTGCCCTTCCTAACTCCTGCTAATCATCCCCACCCTGGATGATTAGCAGGACCTGTTATCTGCAAACTCCCAATTTACTGCAATCAAGCCAAGAACGTGTACCTGAGTTCTCACATCTTCATGAATGTCGCATCCCTTGTCTCTCCCTCTGTTCCCCCTTCCCTGTCTCCCCTCCCCCTGTCTTTAGACTATCAGCCCTCAGGCAGGGACCGTGTCTGTCTTATTCTCTGTAAAGCACCAGGTACATTGCTTCCGCTATATAAATGTTATAATAATAATAATATAATGGATTTTATGATGTAGCAGGGTTTTCAGATAACAGATTATAAAATGCCACAGTTGTTTTCCAGAATGTTTGATGAAATGGGGAAATCAAATATAATGCAGGGATCTTCAGTAATAAATAATTTAACTGTCAGAAAGAGAGAGAGAGAGAGAGACAGAGACAGACAGACAGACAGACAGATGTCCCCTTCGCCGCTGAAATGGCGGCGACGGGGTATTTGTCAAGCCCCCCCCTTCGGGGAAATGAGCACTGGGGTGGGAGGTGTGGCGAATTGCGGAGCTGAGCTGCGGCTGGTGAGCGTGCTAGAACGCTCACCAGCAATAAACCCTGTTGCCGGGCAGAGAAGAGCGCAAAGGCTGTGCATGGAAAAACGTGGCCCCGCCCCTTGTAGGCGGGGATGGGCCACGAGGGCCTGGGAGCCTGCATTCGGCACTGAACGGAGGAGAGTCAGCAGCAAGATTTGCTTGCTGCTGAACCCTCTCTCTCTCCTCCCTGCAGCGCGTGTGAGTGGCGAGATGGGCTGCAATAAGAAAAAAGCGCCCAATGAAGGGGCAAAAAAGGCGGCAGCACAGAGGGCCGGGGAACGGCGGCAGAGAAAAGAAGGAAGAGCCCCAACGCGGGCAGAGTTAGCGGGGCGTCTGGCGGATTGTGAGGTCCTCTTGAGGGTGCAGGGCCTCCCCCTACCAGGTGAGAGTGTGGCTGGAAGCCACGAGGCAGACCCGGTGGGTCAAGGGGGGGGCAAAATAATGGTGCTGGCGGTGGGGGCCAAGAAGAGGCTCAGCCTTCTCAGAGGGGGACATCAAGTGGGCAGCAGCCCATGAGAAGGGGGAACAGAGTCATTAACCTCCCGGCCTGCTATAGGGAGGGGGCCGAGGATGGGCTTGGGCTCACAGGGCTCTGTGAAGCTGATGAGGAAACCTCCATGCAAGGGGAGGAGGACAGGGCCTCAATGGCCTGTGAAGGTCAGGGGGACGGTCCGGGAAGGGCCCAGTCACCCCATGGAAGCAGAGGCCTAGGACAGGAAGTGTATTTCCAAGTCCCCAATAGACAAAGCAGCACAGGTGGCCCATGGGGCTGCCAAGTGCAAGAGAGAGGAGGAGGTGATAACCCCCCAAGGATGGGTGCAGGAGGGTTACCTGCAAGAGCCCAAGGACAAGACCCAGTGGGGATCCCAGGGTGGGTGGATTATCATTGGAACAGGGAGCAGGAGGCAGAATGGAATAGGGGTCCTCTCTCCTATCCGGGGAATATCCCGTCACAGGGGCAGGGAAGCCCCTCTAGAGGATGTTTTTCAGAGAGGGACGGTGAGCCGCCGGCGACACGGCAGAGGCGTGAAGGGCCTTTCGAGACTGGGCCCTCGGGTGACAGCGAATTAAGAAAATGAATAGAATTCCTGGAACGAGAGTGGCAGCGACAGCAGAATCACCCTGCCCGAGGATCGGGAGCACCTGCACAAGACAGGGGAGCAGTGAATACAGGTAGGACAGGAGTAGCAACCAATCATGAGAAGAGTGCATCCATTGTAGAGGTTAACTCTCCCAACGTAAATAGTGAGACCAGGGAACAGGGTACCAATAGGACAATGGGGGGATCACTACCCCCGGAGTCTGGTAGTGGCCCCAAGGGAGTTCCTGGTACGGGGGAGGTCCTCCCCCAAACAAACCCAGCCTGCAGCTGCGGATGTTTGAGGGTGAATGGATGTGGGTTGTGCCGGCAGCACCCCCTGGGACTGGGAGTGCAATACCGCCCAGACAAGGGGAATCAGCAGAGACAAGTGCTTCTGGGGCCGCTTCCCACCACACTTCACTGAGAGGGGCTGATGCCACATCCGGGTCCCAAGTAGTACCCCAGTTGGCCTATGAAGCCACAGCCCGTCCACCGAGTGGCCCAATACCCGACGTCTCGGCCCCGTTCGGGTCACATCTGACCCAGGCAACAAAAGACAAAATCTGGCGGGGGGAGTACGTAGACCTTTTCGCGCTACTGTTCAGCGACCCAATCATGGACCACTCTGAGCAGCTAGAGGGAAAAGATAAGGAGAAATTTAGGCGTCCCAAGGCAGACAGAAATTGGGACAACTGGACGTCTGCATACGCCATCTATATGGGGGTGATCATGCAAAAAGACCCAGGGCGGGGATTAGAGCTGCATAAATATGCATATATCGTATGACGGTCACATGGCACAGGCCCTCTCGGAACATGGCTTTGCTATGACGAAGCTTTTCGCCATAGAGCAGCGAACACCCCGGTTCTAAAGTGGGAAAAATACGCGGCTGATTTGTGGTTGGAGAGCATGATAGATGCCACAAGCGCTCCGCGTGCGGACAGCGGGCATCCGCTGGTCCGTGGCGGGGTCGCACCCGCAAATGAGCCATTTCAGGGGGAGACCCAAAGATGGGGGCAGAATACCGCAGGGCCATGCTGGAACTTCAACAAGGGCAGGCGTTGTGGATGCTCTGCCTGCAGATTTCGACACTCGTGCTCCAATTGTTGGGGGAATCACCCGGAGACCACGTGTCCTCGCCCTAGACAGAGAAGGGGATGGGGAAGGTATGGACAAGGAGCAGGAAATCAGAGAGCGGGCCAAAATACCCCTGCAGCATCCCGTCCTCAGAAGGGGACCGACCCCAATTCTAATTGATCATTTGGAAAGGGCATTAGAGGAGCACCCGGTAAGATCTGAGGTGAATTACATAGTGCAGGGCTTTAAGAATGGTTTCATCATCCCCGCAGGCCCAGTATACCAGTTCAGAGTGGCTCGTAATTTAAAATCCATAGAAGGCCGTGAAGACGTCATCCGTAAAAAGATTAGGAAGGAAGTTGATGAGGGTAGGGCCCGTTTGTAGCTCCTCCCATGGCCAATCTAGTGCTTTCTCCCCTTGGCATAGTGCCAAAAAAGACACTGGGCGAATTCAGGATGATCCACCATTTGTCATATCCCAAAGGCGGATCTGTAAATGATGCCATACCAAGGGAATTAACCACCATTAAATACGCGTCATTTGATGACGCGGTAAAAAAGGCAAGGGCCATGGGGAGGGGTGCAATAATGGCAAAGTGCGACATTAAGTCGGCCTTTCGCCTGCTGCCAGTTCACCCCACTAGTTTTCACCTCTTAGGTTTCTGTTTTGAAGGAAAGTATTATTATGATATGACCATGCCTATGGGGTGTTCCATATCCTGCTCCGCATTCGAACGATTTAGTTCACTGGTGGAGTGGATTTTCAGGCAGCGTACCCAAACTGTAGAGATAACTAAATACTTGGATGATTTTTTATTAATTGGTCCTCCGAGAGGACAGCAGTGTGCGTGCGCATTGAGTGTATTCCAAAGGATGGCTGAGGAATTGGACATACCATTAGCACCAGAAAAAACGGAGGGACCTAGTACAATCATCACGTATTTAGGGATTGAATTGGACACTGAATTGAAATTATCCAGACTCCCAACAGATACATTAGTGAGCATTCGAAACAAGGTGCAGGAATGCATGGCATTACGAAAAATAACAGTCAAGGCATTGCAATCCCTAATTGGGAGTCTTAATTTTGCATGCCGGGTGATCGCTCCAGGAAGAGCTTTTCTTTCTAGATTATATGGCAAGCTAAGAGGTGAATTACTCCCCCACTACAGAGTTAGGGTAACACAGGACATGAAGGACGACCTAGATACCTGGCTGAATTTTCTCCAAGAGTACAATGGTATTAGTTTTTGGAGGGAGGAGCTACGGCTGCGAGCCGACCTGCAGGTGCACTCCGATTCGGCAGGTGAGGCCGGTTTTGGTGTGTATTTCTGAGACCAGTGGTGTGCTGCCCCATGGCCAAATGAATGACACGAGACAGGAGTTACCAGAGACCTCACCTTCTTAGAATTCTTCCCAATTGTGGTTGCAGTCTTAGTGTGGACTGAACAATTTGCTAATCGAGCGGTTCTCTTCTGGTGTGACAACATGACGGTAGTACATGTTGTTAACACCATGTCATCCCGCTCCCCGAGGGTGATGTCTCTGGTATGAGCGTTTGTAGGTCTGTGCTTGAAGAGAAATATTTTGTTCTCAGCCCGACACATTCCTGGCATTAGCAATGGCATAGCCAATGCCCTTTCTCGGTTTCAGATGAAACAGTTCCGGGAACTGGCGCCGGCGGCCAGGGAACAGGCGGATCCTCTACCACCAGGTGTATGGAACCTTGGGAAGGAAGGATGCAAACCATCATAAAGGGATCACTGGCCCCCAGAACCCAGGCGGCCTACCACAGGGCCTTTAAGGAATTCCAGAAATTTAGAGAGAGGAAGGGTATGGGGAGGGAGTTTCCCATAGAAGAAGATCAGGTAATTCGATTTGCAATGGAACTCCATGACAAGGGCCTGGCGGTTGGAACTGTCAGTGGTAAGGTCGCNAATCTGGCGGGGGGAGTACGTAGACCTTTTCGCGCTACTGTTCAGCGACCCAATCATGGACCACTCTGAGCAGCTAGAGGGAAAAGATAAGGAGAAATTTAGGCGTCCCAAGGCAGACAGAAATTGGGACAACTGGACGTCTGCATACGCCATCTATATGGGGGTGATCATGCAAAAAGACCCAGGGCGGGGATTAGAGCTGCATAAATATGCATATATCGTATGACGGTCACATGGCACAGGCCCTCTCGGAACATGGCTTTGCTATGACGAAGCTTTTCGCCATAGAGCAGCGAACACCCCGGTTCTAAAGTGGGAAAAATACGCGGCTGATTTGTGGTTGGAGAGCATGATAGATGCCACAAGCGCTCCGCGTGCGGACAGCGGGCATCCGCTGGTCCGTGGCGGGGTCGCACCCGCAAATGAGCCATTTCAGGGGGAGACCCAAAGATGGGGGCAGAATACCGCAGGGCCATGCTGGAACTTCAACAAGGGCAGGCGTTGTGGATGCTCTGCCTGCAGATTTCGACACTCGTGCTCCAATTGTTGGGGGAATCACCCGGAGACCACGTGTCCTCGCCCTAGACAGAGAAGGGGATGGGGAAGGTATGGACAAGGAGCAGGAAATCAGAGAGCGGGCCAAAATACCCCTGCAGCATCCCGTCCTCAGAAGGGGACCGACCCCAATTCTAATTGATCATTTGGAAAGGGCATTAGAGGAGCACCCGGTAAGATCTGAGGTGAATTACATAGTGCAGGGCTTTAAGAATGGTTTCATCATCCCCGCAGGCCCAGTATACCAGTTCAGAGTGGCTCGTAATTTAAAATCCATAGAAGGCCGTGAAGACGTCATCCGTAAAAAGATTAGGAAGGAAGTTGATGAGGGTAGGGCCCGTTTGTAGCTCCTCCCATGGCCAATCTAGTGCTTTCTCCCCTTGGCATAGTGCCAAAAAAGACACTGGGCGAATTCAGGATGATCCACCATTTGTCATATCCTAAAGGCGGATCTGTAAATGATGCCATACCAAGGGAATTAACCACCATTAAATACGCGTCATTTGATGACGCGGTAAAAAAGGCAAGGGCCATGGGGAGGGGTGCAATAATGGCAAAGTGCGACATTAAGTCGGCCTTTCGCCTGCTGCCAGTTCACCCCACTAGTTTTCACCTCTTAGGTTTCTGTTTTGAAGGAAAGTATTATTATGATATGACCATGCCTATGGGGTGTTCCATATCCTGCTCCGCATTCGAACGATTTAGTTCACTGGTGGAGTGGATTTTCAGGCAGCGTACCCAAACTGTAGAGATAACTAAATACTTGGATGATTTTTTATTAATTGGTCCTCCGAGAGGACAGCAGTGTGCGTGCGCATTGAGTGTATTCCAAAGGATGGCTGAGGAATTGGACATACCATTAGCACCAGAAAAAACGGAGGGACCTAGTACAATCATCACGTATTTAGGGATTGAATTGGACACTGAATTGAAATTATCCAGACTCCCAACAGATACATTAGTGAGCATTCGAAACAAGGTGCAGGAATGCATGGCATTACGAAAAATAACAGTCAAGGCATTGCAATCCCTAATTGGGAGTCTTAATTTTGCATGCCGGGTGATCGCTCCAGGAAGAGCTTTTCTTTCTAGATTATATGGCAAGCTAAGAGGTGAATTACTCCCCCACTACAGAGTTAGGGTAACACAGGACATGAAGGACGACCTAGATACCTGGCTGAATTTTCTCCAAGAGTACAATGGTATTAGTTTTTGGAGGGAGGAGCTACGGCTGCGAGCCGACCTGCAGGTGCACTCCGATTCGGCAGGTGAGGCCGGTTTTGGTGTGTATTTCTGAGACCAGTGGTGTGCTGCCCCATGGCCAAATGAATGACACGAGACAGGAGTTACCAGAGACCTCACCTTCTTAGAATTCTTCCCAATTGTGGTTGCAGTCTTAGTGTGGACTGAACAATTTGCTAATCGAGCGGTTCTCTTCTGGTGTGACAACATGACGGTAGTACATGTTGTTAACACCATGTCATCCCGCTCCCCGAGGGTGATGTCTCTGGTATGAGCGTTTGTAGGTCTGTGCTTGAAGAGAAATATTTTGTTCTCAGCCCGACACATTCCTGGCATTAGCAATGGCATAGCCAATGCCCTTTCTCGGTTTCAGATGAAACAGTTCCGGGAACTGGCGCCGGCGGCCAGGGAACAGGCGGATCCTCTACCACCAGGTGTATGGAACCTTGGGAAGGAAGGATGCAAACCATCATAAAGGGATCACTGGCCCCCAGAACCCAGACAGCCTACCACAGGGCCTTTAAAGAATTCCAGCAATTTAGAGAAAGAAAGGGTATGGGGAGGGAGTTTCCCATAGAAGAAGATCAGGTAATTCGATTTGCAATGGAACTCCATGACAAGGGCCTGGCGGTTGGAACTGTCAGTGGTAAGGTGGCGGCATTAGCATTTTTTAACAGACTCAATGGATTCCCATCCCCAGATAAGGGTTTCTTTCTCAAACGAATGTTTGAAAGCTGAACGAGGACAGCGGTAGTCACCACAGTTCCTAGGTCTCCAATAACACCACCAGTCTTGACTCGATTGATTAGCTCCCTCCCGGTTATTTGTCGGGATGAGTTTGAGACGCAGCTGTTTACTACTGTGTATGTGGTTGCATTTTTGGTGGCTTCCGAATTAGTGAAGTGGTCCCTGCCTCCCAGAAGGACAATTCCGGACGGGCATTAGGGATACGGGATGTTAGATGGAATGAACAGGGGGTTGAATTGCACCTTAGATGTTCAAAAACAGACCAGCGAAAAAAGTGGCAAAAAGTGAATCTATACCAATGTAGTAACAAGGATGTATGTCCGGTAGGACAGATGCAGAGGTATTGTAAGATTCGCCCATCACTCCCCAGTGCATTATTTATACACCAAGATGGGAAGTACCTAACCTGTTACCATTTTAATGCAGTAATGAGAACTGCGTTGCGAAAGGGTGGCATTGACCCTGGGGCATTCAGATCACACTTATTCCGAATCGGAGGGGCCACCACAGCTGCCGCTGCTGGGTTACCAGTCGAGACAATCAAGACAGTAGGGAGATGGAGATCAAAAGCATATAAAAAATACATTCGGACATAGCAGAGCTAGTAACTCCCTTTTTTCCTCTTTCCATAGGGTCCTACATTAACAGATCCCCAAGAAGGGTTGTATGGATTATAGGACACAGCTTGGTACGCTGGGCTGAGAAAACGGCTCAAACAAGCCAGTGGGGGTCTCAGTTAGGGTTTCACGAAGAATTGGAAATAAAGTGGCTGGGTAAGAGTGGGATGAAATGGAGCCAACTACTGTCCACATTACATCCCATGATAAGGGCTCCTGCACCACAGATATTGGTCATACATTTAGGTGAAAATGACATTCCTCACCGTAAAGGACTTAATTTACTCTTACAAGTTAAGAAAGATTTAGTGCAAGTTAAAAGCTGGTTTTCAGAAGTACACATAGTTTGGACAAGTTGGGTTCCCAGGTTACAGTTAAACCAGGTAGGGTGGATAGAACTAGACGTACTGTCAGTAGAGAATTGGCTAAGTGGGTCTGCAGTCAAGGTGGTTCAGTTATCAAGCACCCCGGATTGGTGCGGAGTAGGCCAGATCTATTTAGAGATGATGGTGTTCATCTCTCTGATTCTGGTAACGAGATTTACATCCGAGCCTTGGCCCAACATTTGGGATCATTAGTTTGAGAGGCAGTTGGGAGGCGGGGTACAGCAGTGCTGCCTCCCCCTTCGTGGCAGGGGTCCAGTATGCGATTGTAGGTAAATAGGAATAAGTAGGATAGGATGAGACATCTCCTTAAGAGATAGGGATGTGATACCCAGCGCGATGCGGGGCGCAGCACACGCTGGGGTCATGACCCTGGGAGGAGTGGTTTTGCAAGGCTGGAAAGGACATGCGCTGTCCACCGGACTGAAAGCCACTTGCCTTCCAGCTCATGCCCATGTTGGGCTTGTTCCCCCAGTTTTCAGCCAGAGCCTTTGTGTTGTCGAAGGGGGAACTGTTGAAAAATGGCGCTGACGCTGGAGAGCACATCCACGCCAGCGACCAAGTTAATAAGGTTATTCATTAGCTAGCATACTGGACCCGGAATTGCCGGGCAATTTTCCCACCGGCCTCTCAAGTTATTCTATAATAAAGAATGCGGCCAGCATTTAAACCAAGCAATGTTTCCGTGTCTCATTTGGGTGCGCTGACAAGTGGGCAGGGGGAGACAAATGGCTATGGTATAAAAGGCTAAGTAAGATCTCATACTCCCTAAACCATCTTCACCCCTTCTTCTATGACTCTCCATGCCTGGAATTCCCTCCCCAAGTACATACGCTTAGCTCCCTCCTCCCAGACATTCAAGTCCCTCCTAAAACTCACCTCTTTGGTCAGGCTTTCCTTAGCTCCCCTTCACCCCCATAGATTGCTCACTGAAGCTTCTCCTTATACCAGCTTCTACTTCAGGATCCTCCTCTGCTGCTTGTAACTATAATATAGCAAAACACCTGCACTTACAATTCCTTTACTTCTTGATTGTATCCTTGTCTCTTCCTCTGTTCCCCTTCCCCTTGTTTCTCCTCTCTTACCCATCTTCGATTGGAAGCCCCTTGGGACAGGGGCTTGTCTTTAATCATGACTGTTCAGTGACAGACACATTGCTGTATGCTTGCTTAGGGCCCATAGCTACACCAGACCTGTAGAGAGGACTGGATCTCTGTCATCTATAGTGAATAGAATAAAAAAATCAGTTGTTCCCTGAACTCTCAGGTATGGTATTGGAAATTGCTTTAATATTAATAATAAAAATGCAAAGTAAAAGAGTAACTCAGTTTCATGCTGCCATTGCATGGGAGAGAGGCCAGGTAACTCACCTCGATGACCACAAGGGCAGCTGTGCCAAAGAGTGAATTCATTTTGAATGAGGGCAGCAGAACTGCCCTCCACATCTGGTGGGGATCTACATATGCTAGAAATTCTAGTTGAGGGTCCACAAATGTCCAGTTAGTGAGAACTCCCAGTTCCTGGGTGATGTACTTTCCCAGGAAGCCTCGCTTCCCCATTAGGGCTGCCACTTATCCTAATTTACTCATACAACTCTGGCACTGGCCATATGGCCTTGTTGCCTTGTGGGGCTGCTTTTGGACCACAATGCAGGTCCCTGTGGTATACGGAGGAGCTGTGATGGATGACATAGCGGAACTAGAAAAGGTACAGAGAAGGGTAACAAAAATGATGCAGGGTATGGAACAGCACCCGTACGAGGAGAGGCTTGATAGGTTGGGGCTCTTCAGTTTGGAAAAGAGACGGCTGAGAGGAGATATGATAGAGGTCTATAAAATCATGAGTAGTGTGGAACTTGTAAACAGGGAACAGTTATTTACCCGCTCAACTAGTACTAAAACTAGGGGACACTCCATGAAACTCACAGGTAGCAGAGTAAAAACAGACAAAATAAAGTATTTTTTTACTCAGCGTACAATTAGGTTGTGGAATTTACTGCCAGGGGAGGTGGTCAAGACCAGCAGTATAGCTGAGTTTAAAAGAGGTTTGGACAAGTTTCTGGAAGATAGTTCCATTAGCAGCTATTAGCCAGATAGGATTGGGGAACAAAACCCTTTA